>CAJHNH020000915.1:0-127192 GCA_905116865.2 Candidula unifasciata
GTGTAGTGTACATTGTGTTGTTGTGTAGTGTACATTGTGTAGTGTACATTGTGTAGTGTACATTGTGTGTGTAGTGTACATTGTGTAGTGTACATGTGTAGTGTACATTGTGTAGTGTACAGTGTTGTGTAGTGTACACACTTTGTGTAGTGTACATTGTGTAGTGTACATTGTGTAGTGTACATTGTGTAGTGTACACATTGTGTAGTGTACATTGTGTGTGTACATTGTGTAGTGTACATTGTGTAGTGTACATGTGTGTGTAGTGTACATTGTGTAGTGTACATTGTGTAGTGTACTTTTGTGTAGTGTACATTGTGTAGTGTACATTGTGTAGTGTACAGTGTACATTGTGTGTGTATTGTGTACATTGTGTAGTGTACATTGTGTAGTGTACATTGTGTAGTGTACATTGTGTAGTGTACATTGTGTAGTGTATTGTGTACATTGTGTAGTGTACATTGTGTAGTGTACATTGTGTAGTGTATTGTGTAGTGTACATTGTGTAGTGTACATTGTGTAGTGTACATTGTGTAGTGTACATTGTGTAGTGTACATTGTGTAGTGTACATTGTGTAGTGTACATTGTGTAGTGTACATTGTGTAGTGTACATTGTGTAGTGTAGTGTGCTTTTTGTGTAGTGTACATTGTGTAGTGTACATTGTGTAGTGTACATTGTGTAGTGTACTTTTGTGTGTGTACATTGTGTAGTGTACATTGTGTAGTGTACATTGTGTAGTGTACATTGTGTTTGTGTAGTGTTGTGTAGTGTACATTGTGTAGTGTACATTGTGTAGTGTACATTGTGTAGTGTACATTGTGTAGTGTACATTGTGTAGTGTACATTGTGTAGTGTACATTGTGTAGTGTACTTTGTGTAGTGTACATTGTGTAGTGTACATTGTGTAGTGTACATTGTGTAGTGTACATTGTGTAGTGTGCTTTGTGTAGTGTACATCGGGTAGAACTGTGTGTAGTGTACATTGTGTAGTGTACATTGTGTAGTGTACATTGTGTAGTGTACATTGTGTAGTGTACATTGTGTAGTGTACATTGTGTAGTGTACATTGTGTAGTGTACATTGTGTAGTGTACTTTGTGTAGTGTACATTGTGTAGTGTACTTTGTGTAGTGTACATTGTGTAGTGTGCTTTGTGTAGTGTGCTTTGTGTAGTGTACATTGTGTAGTGTACATTGTGTAGTGTACTTTGTGTAGTGTACATTGTGTAGTGTACTTTGTGTAGTGTACATTGTGTAGTGTACATTGTGTAGTGTACTTTGTGTAGTGTACTTTGTGTAGTGTACATTGTGTAGTGTACATTGTGTAGTGTACTTTGTGTAGTGTACTTTGTGTAGTGTACATTGTGTAGTGTACATTGTGTAGTGTACATTGTGTAGTGTACATTGTGTAGTGTACATTGTGTAGTGTACATTGTGTAGTGTACTTTGTGTAGTGTACATTGTGTAGTGTACATTGTGTAGTGTACTTTGTGTAGTGTACATTGTGTAGTGTACATTGTGTAGTGCATTGTGTAGTGTACATTGTGTAGTGTACATTGTGTAGTGTACATTGTGTAGTGTACATTGTGTAGTGTAGTGTGCACTGTGTAGTGTGTACTGTGTAGTGTACATTGTGTGTGTAGTGTACTTTGTGTAGTGTACTTTTGTGTGTACTTTGTGTAGTGTACATTGTGTAGTGTACTTTGTGTAGTTGTGTAGTGTACTTTGTGTAGTGTACATTGTGTAGTGTACATTGTGTAGTGTACTTTGTGTAGTGTACATTGTGTAGTGTACATTGTGTAGTGTACATTGTGTAGTGTACATTGTGTAGTGTACATTGTGTAGTGTACTTTGTGTAGTGTACATTGTGTAGTGTACATTGTGTAGTGTACATTGTGTAGTGTAGTGTACATTTGTGTAGTGTGTACATTTGTGTAGTTTGTGTAGTGTACTTTGTGTAGTGTACTTTGTGTACTTTGTTGTGTAGTGTGTGTGTACATTGTGTAGTGTTTGTGTATTGTGTAGTGTGCTTTGTGTAGTGTACATTGTGTAGAGTACTTTTTAGAATTATGCTACAACTTGTCATGTTTTCTATGTAACTGAATCCGTGAGTCCTATCTTTACACCATTCACCTGATAAAACCTGTTTCAAAGACTTGATGTCTGAAACATACCACAGTACACATTTCATGACAATAGATGTTTCCTAAATAACTTCATAGACAAACTAAATACTGGGACAAAGTGTCTTAGGAGTTTAAACATCCAACACTAACTCAACAGAAGTGTGTTTCAATGTTCACTGAGTGAATGTGTACAACATAAGGAAAAGATATACTTCAATGGTTGCCTGCAGCTTACATTAGTGAATCAAACATATATCTTTTCTGGACGTGGTTGAAAACACAGAGAGCTTTTTATAAACAATTCTTCAGCAGTAAAAATGCTTTACATTAACTGGTAACTGCTTTGAAATTGCCAGGTACAATTCGACTGATCACAGGGACACACAGGTTCTTGAACTGTTCTTGTTGGTACAGGACTGGTTTTATAAATTATCACTGGAATAGCTGCAGAAAACTTTCAAAGGCGGAAAGGAGAGATATTTCGGAAATGAAGCAGCAGAGCAAATCTTGAAGTTGACAAGCAAGCAAATATAACACTACTCTGGGAATCTTAAATCTAATCTATTGAAGAAAAGAAAAAACACAATTTGTATAGCCAATCACTGACTTTATTGTAAGAACAAGAAAGCAAAAGGAGAATGCTCTCTAAGTGTTGTCGAACACAAGACTGACACTAACTGAGTTCTGCATATATCATGACATCCAGTTTAAAACTACTGCCCATGTGGATCCCAACTACCGCCCATGTGGATCCCAACTACTGCCCATGTGGATCCCAACTACTGCACATGTGGGTCCCAACTACTGCACATGTGGGTCCCAACTACTGCCCATGTGGATCCCAACTACTGCACATGTGGATCCCAACTACTGCACATGTGGGTCCCAACTACTGCACATGTGGATCTCAATTACTGCCCATGTGGATCCCAACTACTGCACATGTGGATCCCAACAACTGCACATGTGGGTCCCAACTACTGCCCATGTGGATCCCAACTACTTCCCTTGAGGGTCCCAACTATTGCTCTTGTGGGTCCCAACTACTGCCCATGTGGATCCCAACTACTGCCCATGTGGGTCCCAACTACTGCACATGTGGGTTCCAACTACTGCCCATGTGGATCCCAACTACTGCACATGTGGGTCCCAACTACTGCCCATGTGGATCTCAACTACTGCCCATGTGGGTCCCTAATACTGCTCTTGTGGGTCCCAAATACTGCACTTGTGGATCCCAACTACTGCCCATGTGGATCCCAACTACTGCCCATGTGGGTCCCTAATACTGCTCTTGTGGGTCCCAAATACTGCACTTGTGGATAACAACTACTGCCCATGTGGATCCCAACTACTGCCCATGTGGGTCCCAACTACTGCCCATGTGGGTCCTAAATATTGCCCATGTGGATCCCAACTACTGCCCATGTGGATCCCAACTACTGCACATGTGGGTCCCAACTACTGCTCTTTTGGGTCCCAACTACTGCCCATGTGGGTCCCAACTACTGCCCATGTGGATCTCAACTACTGCCCTGTGGGTCCCAAATACTGCCCATGTGGATCCCAACTACTGCCCATGTCGGTCCCAAATACTGCTCTTGTGGGTCCCAACTACTGCCCATGTGGGTCCCAACTACTGCCCATGTGGGTCCCAAATACTACACTTGTGGGTCCCAACTACTGCCCATGTGGGTCCCAACTACTGCCCATGTGGGTCCCAACTACTGCCCATGTGGGTCCCAACTACTGCCCATATGGGTCCCAACTACTGCCCATGTGGGTCCCAAATACTGCCCATGTGGGTCCCAACTACTGCCCATGTGGATCCCAACTACTGCCCATGTGGGTCCCAACTACTGCACATGTGGGTCCCAACTACTGCCCATGTGGATCCCAACTACTGCCCATGTGGGTCCCAACTACTGCACATGTGGATCCCAACTACTGCCCATGTGGGTCCCAACTACTGCCCATGTCGGTCCCAAATACTGCTCTTGTGGGTCCCAACTACTGCCCATGTGGATCCCAACTACTTCCCATGTGGGTCCCAACTACTGCACTTGTGGATCCCAACTACTGCCCATGTGGGTCCCAACTACTGCCCATGTTGATCCCAACTACTGCCCATGTGAGTCCCAACTACTGCCCATGTGGGTCCCAACTACTGCCCATGTGGGTCCCAACTACTGCCCATATGGATCCCAACTACTGCACATGTGGGTCCCAACTACTGCCCATGTGGGTCCCAACTACTGCCCATGTGGATCTTAACTACTTCCCATGTGGGTCCCAACTACTGCCCATGTGGATCCCAACTACTTCCCATGTTGGTCCCAACTACTGCCCATGTGGATCCCAACTACTGCCCATGTGGGTCCCAACTACTGCCCATGTGGATCCCAACTACTGCACATGTGGATCCCAACTACTGCACATGTGGGTCCCAACTACTGCACATGTGGATCCCAACTACTTCCCTTGTGGGTCCCAACTACTGCTCTTGTGGGTCCCAACTACTGCCCATGTGGATCCCAACTACTGCCCATGTGGGTCCCAACTACTGCACATGTGGGTCCCAACTACTGCCCATGTGGATCCCAACTACTGCACATGTGGGTCCCAACTACTGCCCATGTGGATCCCAACTACTGCCTATGTGGGTCCCTAATACTGCTCTTGTGGGTCCCAAATACTGCACTTGTGGATCCCAACTACTGCCCATGTGGATCCCAACTACTGCCCATGTGGATCCCAACTACTGCCCATGTGGATCCCAACTACTGCCCATGTGGATCCCAACTACTGCCCATGTGGATCCCAACTCCTGCCCATGTGGATGGATGCCAACTACTGCCCATGTGGGTCCCAACTACTGCCCATGTGGGTCCTAAATATTGCCCATGTGGATCCCAACTACTGCACATGTGGGTCCCAACTACTGCTCTTGTGGGTCCCAACTACTGCCCATGTGGGTCCCAACTACTGCCCATGTGGATCTCAACTACTGCCCTGTGGGTCCAAAATACTGCCCATGTGGATCCCAACTACTGCCCATGTGGGTCCCAACTACTGCCCATGTCGATCCTAACTACTGCCCATGTGGGTCCCAAATACTGCTCTTGTGGGTCCCAACTACTGCCCTTGTGGATCCCAACTACTGCCCATGTGGGTCCCAACTACTGCCCATGTGGATCCCAACTACTGCCCATGTGGATCCCAACTACTGCCCATGTGGGTCCCAACTACTGCCCATGTGGGTCCCAACTACTGCCCATATGGATCCCAACTACTGCACATGTGGGTCCCAACTACTCCCCATGTGGGTCCCAACTACTGCCCATGTGGATCTTAACTACTTCCCATGTGGGTCCCAACTACTGCCCATGTGGATCCCAACTACTTCCCATGTGGGTCCCAACTACTGCCCATGTGGATCCCAACTACTGCCCATGTGGGTCCCAACTACTGCCCATGTGGATCCCAACTACTGCACATGTGGGTCCCAACTACTGTACATGTGGATCCCAACTACTTCCCTTGTGGGTCCCAACTACTGCTCTTGTGGGTCCCAACTACTGCCCATGTGGATCCCAACTACTGCCCATGTGGGTCCCAACTACTGCACATGTGGGTCCCAACTACTGCCCATGTGGATCCCAACTACTGCCCATGTGGATCCCAACTACTGCCCATGTGGATCCCAACTACTGCCCATGTGGATCCCAACTACTGCCCATGTGGATCCCAACTCCTGCCCATGTGGATCCCAACTACTGCCCATGTGGGTCCCAACTACTGCCCATGTGGGTCCTAAATATTGCCCATGTGGATCCCAACTACTGCACATGTGGGTCCCAACTACTGCTCTTGTGGGTCCCAACTACTGCCCATGTGGGTCCCAACTACTGCCCATGTGGATCTCAACTACTGCCCTGTGGGTCCAAAATACTGCCCATGTGGATCCCAACTACTGCCCATGTGGGTCCCAACTACTGCCCATGTGGATCCCAACTACTGCCCATGTGGGTCCCAAATACTGCTCTTGTGGGTCCCAACTACTGCCCTTGTGGGTCCCAACTACTGCCCTTTTGGGTCCCAACTACTGCCCATGTGGGTCCCAACTACTGCCCATGTGGGTCCCAACTACTGCCCATGTCGGTCCCAAATACTGCTCTTGTGGGTCCCAACTACTGCCCATGTCAGTCCCAAATACTGCTCTTGTGGGTCCCAACTACTGCCCATGTGGGTCCCAACTACTGCCCATGTGGGTCCCAAATATTGCACTTGTGGGTCCCAAATACTGCTCTTGTGGGTCCCAACTACTGCCCATGTCGGTCCCAAATACTGCTCTTGTGGGTCCCAACTACTGCTCATGTGGGTCCCAAATACTGCTCTTGTGGGTCCCAAATACTGCTCTTGTAGGTCCCAACTACTGCCCATGTCGGTCCCAAATACTGCTCTTGTGGGTCCCAACTATTGCCCATGTCGGTCCCAACTACTGCTCTTGTGGGTCCCAACTACTGCCCATGTGGGTCCCAACTACTGCCCATGTGGATCTCAACTACTGCCCTGTGGGTCCCAAATACTGCCCATGTGGATCCCAACTACTGCCCATGTGGGTCCCAACTACTGCCCATGTGGGTCCCAACTACTGCCCTTGTGGGTCTCAACTAATGCCCATGTGGGTCCCAACTATTGCCCTTGTGGGTCCCAACTACTGCCCATGTCGGTCCCAAATACTGCTCTTGTGGGTCCCAACTACTGCCCATGTCGGTCCCAAATACTGCTCTTGTGGGTCCCAACTACTGCCCATGTGGGTCCCAACTACTGCCCATGTGGGTCCCAAATACTGCACTTGTGGGTCCCAAATACTGCTCTTGTGGGTCCCAACTACTGCCCATGTCGGTCCCAAATACTGCTCTTGTGGGTCCCAACTACTGCCCATGTGGGTCCCAACTACTGCCCATGTGGATCTCAACTACTGCCCTGTGGGTCCAAAATACTGCCCATGTGGATCCCAACTACTGCCCATGTGGGTCCCAACTACTGCCCATGTGGATCCCAACTACTGCCCATGTGGGTCCCAAATACTGCTCTTGTGGGTCCCAACTACTGCCCTTGTGGGTCCCAACTACTGCCCTTGTGGGTCCCAACTACTGCCCATGTGGGTCCCAACTACTGCCCATGTGGGTCCCAACTACTGCCCATGTCGGTCCCAAATACTGCTCTTGTGGGTCCCAACTACTGCCCATGTCAGTCCCAAATACTGCTCTTGTGGGTCCCAACTACTGCCCATGTGGGTCCCAACTACTGCTCATGTGGGTCCCAAATACTGCACTTGTGGGTCCCAAATACTGCTCTTGTGGGTCCCAACTACTGCCCATGTCGGTCCCAAATACTGCTCTTGTGGGTCCCAACTACTGCCCATGTGGGTCCCAAATACTGCTCTTGTGGGTCCCAAATACTGCTCTTGTGGGTCCCAACTACTGCCCATGTCGGTCCCAAATACTGCTCTTGTGGGTCCCAACTATTGCCCATGTCGGTCCCAACTACTGCTCTTGTGGGTCCCAACTACTGCCCATGTGGGTCCCAACTACTGCCCATGTTGGTCCCAACTACTGCCCATGTGGGTCCCAACTACTGCCCATGTGGGTCCCAACTACTGCCCATGTGGGTCCCAACTACTGCCCATGTGGATCCCAACTACTTCCCATGTGGGTTCCAACTACTGCACTTGTGGATCCCAACTACTGCCCATGTGGGTCCCAACTACTGCCCATGTGGATCCCAACTACTGCCCATGTGGATCCCAACTACTGCCCATTTGGGTCCCAACTACTGCCCATGTGGGTCCCAACTACTGCCCATATGGATCCCAACTACTGCCCATGTGGGTCCCAACTACTGCCCATGTGGGTCCCAACTACTGCCCATGTGGATCCCAACTACTTCCCATGTGGGTCCCAACTACTGCCCATGTGGATCCCAACTACTGCCCATGTGGGTCCTAAATATTGCCCATGTGGATCCCAACTACTGCACATGTGGGTCCCAACTACTGCTCTTGTGGGTCCCAACTACTGCCCATGTGGGTCCCAACTACTGCCCATGTGGATCTCAACTACTGCCCTGTGGGTCCAAAATACTGCCCATGTGGATCCCAACTACTGCCCATGTGGGTCCCAACTACTGCCCATGTGGATCCCAACTACTGCCCATGTGGGTCCCAAATACTGCTCTTGTGGGTCCCAACTACTGCCCTTGTGGGTCAACCCCCAACTACTGCCCTTGTGGGTCCCAACTACTGCCCATGTGGGTCCCAACTACTGCCCATGTGGGTCCCAACTACTGCCCATGTCGGTCCCAAATACTGCTCTTGTGGGTCCCAACTACTGCCCATGTCAGTCCCAAATACTGCTCTTGTGGGTCCCAACTACTGCCCATGTGGGTCCCAACTACTGCTCATGTGGGTCCCAACTACTGCACATGTGGGTCCAAATACTGCTCTGGGTCCCAACTACTGTGGGTCCCAAATACTGCTCTTGTGGGTCCCAACTACTGCCCATGTGGGTCCCAAACTACTGCTCATGTGGGTCCCAAATACTGCTCTTGTGGGTCCCAACTACTGCCCATGTGGGTCCCAAATACTGCTCTTGTGGGTCCCAATGTCGGTACTGCTCTTGTGGGTCCCAACTACTGCCCATGTGGGTCCCAACTACTGCTCATGTGGGTCCCAACTACTGCCCATGTGGGTCCCAACTACTGCTCTTGTGGGTCCCAACTACTGCCCATGTGGGTCCCAACTACTGCCCATGTGGGTCCCAACTACTGCCCATGTGGGTCCCAACTACTGCCCATGTGGGTCCCAACTACTACTGCCCATGTGGGTGTGGTCCCCAACTACTGCCCATGTGGGTCCCAACTACTGCCCATGTGGGTCCCAAACTACTGCCCTTGTGGATCCCAACTACTGCCCATGTGGGTCCCAAACTGCCCTACTGGATCCCCTATGTGGATCCCAACTACTGCCCATGTGGGTCCCAAACTACTGCCCATGTGGGTCCCAACTACTGCCCTGGGTCCCAACATGTGGATCCCAACTACTGCCCATGTGGGTCCCAACTACTGCCCATGTGGGTCCCAACTACTGCCCATGTGGATCCCAACTACTGCCCATGTGGGTCCCAACTACTCCCAACTACTGCCCATGTGGGTCCAACTACTGATCCCATGTGGGTCCCAACTACTGCCCATGTGGGTCCCAACTACTGCCCATGTGGGTACTGCCCAACTACTGCCCATGTGGGTCCCAACTACTGCCCATGTGGGTCCCAACTACTGACTGCCCATGGGTCCCAACTACTGCCCATGTGGGTCCCCAACTTGTGGGTACTGCCCATGTGGGTCCCAACTACTGCCCATGTGGGTCCAACTACTGCTCCATGTGGGTCCCAACTACTGCCCATGTGGTCCCAACTATCCCTTGTGGGTCCCAACTACTGCCCATGTGGGTCCCAAACTATGTGTCCCAACTACTGCCATGTGGGTCCCAACTACTGCCCATGTGGGTCCCAACTACTGCCCATGTGGGTCCCAACTACTGCCTCTTGTGGGTCCCAACTACTGCCCATGTGGGTCCCAACTACTGCCCATGTGGGTCCCAACTACTGCCCATGTGGGGTCCCCAACTACTGCCCATGTGGGTCCCAACTACTGCCCATGTGGGTCCCAACTACTGCCCATGTCGGTCCCAACTACTGCCCATGTGGGTCCCAACTACTGCCCATGTGGGGTCCCAACTACTGCCCATGTGGGTCCAACTACTATGTGCCTGCCCATGTGGATCCCAACTACTGCCCATGTGGGTCCCAACTACTGCCCATGTGGGGTCCCAACTACTGCCCATGTGGGTCCCAACTACTGCCCATGTGGATCCCAACTACTGCCCATGTGGGTCCCAACTACTGCCCATGTGTGGGTCCCAACTACTGCCCATGTGGGTCCCAACTACTATGTGGATCCCAATACTGCCCATGTGGTCCCAACTACTGCCCATGTGGGTCCCAACTACTGCCCATGTGGGTCCCAACTACTGCCCATGTGGGTCCCAACTACTGCCCATGGGATCCCAACTACTGCCCATGTGGGTCCCAACTACTGCCCATGTGGTCCCCCAACTACTGCCCATGTGGGTCCCAACTACTGCCCATGTGGGTCCCAACTACTGCCCATGTGGATCCCAACTACTGCCCCATGTGGGATCCCACTACTGCCCATGTGGTCCCAACTACTGCCATGTGGATCCCTAACTACTTCCTCTTGTGGGTCCCAACTACTGCCCATGTGGGTCCCAAACTACTGCCCATGTGGGTCCTAACTACTGCCCATGTGGGCCCTAATGTGGGTCCCAAATACTGCACTTGTGGATCCCAACTACTGCCCATGTGGATCCCAACTACTGCCCATGTGGATCCCAACTACTGCCCATGTGGATCCCAACTACTGCCCATGTGGATCCCAACTACTGCCCATGTGGATCCCAACTACTGCCCATGTGGATCCCAACTCCTGCCCATGTGGATCCCACCTACTGCCCATGTGGGTCCCAACTACTGCCCATGTGGATCCCACCTACTGCCCATGTGGGTCCCAACTACTGCCCATGTGGATCCCAACTACTGCCCATGTGGGTCCCAACTGTCTGAGTGAACACCAAAACAAGTATCGTGTGTTTATTGAGACTTCCATGGCGCCATCTACAATAAATCCACAGGTTTCTGTATTTCTGTTAAAGGGATTCACCTTCTTAATTATAAACAAAAATGTCAACAACAATGCAGGCACCATTAACATACTGGACTAATGGTGCTGCACCCATGTGTTAGAGACTAACTGGCAATTGATGAGAGTGGTCAACATTACAATGACTGACTTTACTTCCCAGGACATTTTCACCTTGGAAGTCATCGCAGAAATCTACCTTGATGAGAACACACGAGGACACACAATGAGGACACACAAGAAGGACACACAATGAGGACACACAATGAGGACACACAATGAGGACACACAATGAGGACACACAATGAGGAGACACAATGAGGAGACACAATGAGGACACACAATGAGAACACACAATGAGGACACACAATGAGGACACACAATGAGGACACACAATGAGGACACACAATGAGGAGACACAATGAGGAGACACAATGAGGACACACAATGAGAACACACAATGAGGACACACAATGAGGACACACAATGAGGACACACAATGAGGACACGCAATGAGGACACGCAATGAGGACACACAATGAGGACACACAATGAGGACACACAATGAGGACACACAATGAGGACATACAATGAGGACACGCAATGAGGACACGCAATGAGAACACACAATGAAGACAGATAAGCACGCTAGTCGCTGACCTTTCTCAAACCAGTAACAAAACACACTGATGAATGTTATGTTTTGTTTTATATTACTGCTATCCTTACCTGGGTTGTCTAGATACACTTCAGGTTGTTCTGTCTGGACAGCTGCTGGTGTTTCACCATCTCTCTTATCAAAGATGTGGCCTTCAGTGACAATCTCTTCACCAGAGATGTCAACACATGGATATTCAAGATCAGATACAGGCTGTTCTATCTTGATACTTGATAAGCTTGTACTATCCATCATATCAAAGCCTTGGACACCAGTGAGAGTCCCTCCAGCAGAACTGTGAGTAGATGCTGAGTCTGCAGTGTCCAGTGCATAAGTTTTTAAAAAATGGTGATGTTCTGTTCAGATAATTGAGGAAATGTTTTCCAATCTGTTTCTGATTTTCTCTTTATGAGGATTTTGACTTATAGAAATGATAGTGGCTGGTAGATTTGTTGTTTGGCTATGCCTCCTTTGGCTAAAGCATAAGATCTTTCTGCCTTTTTACACCTAGCAAGTTCCTTTGCAGGCTGTGTAGTGTGTAAGTACTCCTATGTGTATACTCTCATGTATGTACTCCATACTCCTACATGTATGTTGTCATGTGTTTACACTCACATCTATACATATGTTCCTCTTCTGTTCTTCAGATCGTATCTGTGACAGCTGTTTCCTGTTGACATTTTCTCATGTTGTTTCAGATGATCATTCTGAGCAAAAGAAACACATTCTTTACCTTAGTAAACTGTCTCGCCTGTGTGTAAAATCATGTGATACTTCAGATTATCATTTTGAGTAAAATCTGCACCACAATCATCACATTTGTAAGTCTTCCCTCCTATGTGTGTTCTTTTGTGATACATCAGATGTCCAAAATCTGCAACTGATGCACCACAAACATACGGTTTCTCTCTTGTATGTGTTGTTTTGTGATACTTCAGACCACCCAGTGAAGTAAAGGAAGAATTACAAACATCACATTTGTAAGGTTTCTCTCCTGTATGTGTTCTTTTGTGATACTTCAGACCACCCTTTGTAGTAAAATACACACCACAAACATCACATTTGTAAGGTTTCTCTCCTGTGTGTATTCTCTTATGTTGTTTCAGATTGTCTTTTCGATTAAAAGAAAGGCCGCAAACATCACATTTGTAAGGCTTCTCTCCTGTGTGTATTCTCATGTGACATTTCTGATTACGGGTGTTTGTAAAGGAAGCATCACAAACATCACAAATGTAAGGCTTCTCTCCGGTATGTGTTCTTTTGTGACGTTTCAAAGTACCAGCTTCGGCAAAAGATGTACTACAAATATCACAGCTGTAAGATTTTTTCCCTGTATGTGTACTATTATGACGGAGCAGATGGTCACTTTTAGCAAAAGAAGCACCACAAATATCACATTTGTAGGGTTTTTCACCTGTATGTTTTCTTTTATGACATTTTAGCCTGTGTGCTTTAGCAAAAGACGAACCACAAACATCACAACTGTAAGGTTTCTCTCCTGTGTGTAATCTTACATGGCATTTCAGATTCCCAGCTTGAGTAAAAGAAGCCAAACAAACATCACATGTGTAAGGTCTCTCTCCTGTATGTGTTCTCATGTGACGCTTCAGATGGTCAACTTTAGTAAAAGAGGAATCACACACACCACATGTGTAAGGTCTCAAACCTGTGTGTATTCTCTTGCAGCATTGTAAACTGCCATCTTCTGTAAAGGAAAACCAAAATAGTTATCATGGATGTGAAGCTTGTCTTCATTAATGTTCTCTGTTATGATGTTTCAGTAACGGCAGCACCACAGGCTTGTTGTTTCTTTACTTTGTGCGTTTTCTTCTCTGTAGTGATACTTGAATCTCATCCACCTCACATGTATGGTGCTAACTGCTTGACATGAAACTACTTAAAGCATCTTTTCCCATGTCTTTAGGTATATTGGTCATAGAGTTCTAGACCTATATTTTACAGACCAATCGGCAGTGAGTGGATGATGTGGTCGACATCACACTAGCTGCCTTTACTTCCCAGGACTTTTACTGACAGAGTCAACTACCAATTCATAATAATTCCCGCCCAGGTGATGTGATTATCTAAACCGATGGCTCTGTGTTGAAAAGCAGAACAAATGGATGGGAATTCATAGCAAAAGCAAGTGGATGACCCTTTCTGTAACAAAGCCTTGCATTTGATATCACATCATCTAGTTTCAGAATGGAGGTAGAGGTGGTCACTGCAGCCTTTCTTTGGCTTGAGAATCAGCTGCACACATATGTCTGGATTGTAGGTGACTCACAAAGCATGAGGTGAAAGGTGAAGATAGCCATACTTAAAGCAGAGTGGCATACATCACTACATGTTTTCTATTTTACTGAATCCACGAGTCTCATCCTCCTCACATATTTTACCAGATAATTCCTGTTTCAAAGGCTTGAAAACACAACAGCAAATATTTCATGACAATAAATATTTCATTAATAACTTCATGGACACACCAAATACTAGGGCAAAGTGTCTGAAGAGTTAAAGCGTCCAAACTAACTTAACAGAAGCTTGGTTCACAGTGTGTACTCAGTACAACATCAGAGAGATGATATACTTCGATGCCTGCCTGCACCTTACATACTGAATCAAACACTTCCATTTTGGATAAGGGTGGACAACTCAAAGAGCTCATTCATTTGCATCAGCAGCTGGAAATTATGTCCCCTGACTTTATACTAGAACTGAAACTGACAGCTACTATTAGATTTAGTAGAGGAAGACACGGATTCTTCGACTGTTGAATATGGAATATGTTTGCTTCTATATATTAGCAATGGAATAGCTGCATAGAACATTCAAATGCAGAAATGAGAAACATCTAAATAAAGCAGCAAAGCACATCTAGAAGTAGACAATCATGCAAATACAAGACAACTCTGGAGATCTGATAAATCCAACAAAAAGAAAATATTGCCCTTCTACAGCATTCTACAGCTGCCAAGATTGGAAACAACAAAGCCGTATTCCATATTATGAAACAACTGTGCAATCACTCACCTACACTAAATACACCCATTAAAGACAAGCAGGGTAAACTACTGCTATCCGACGACCAACAAACAAAGCGATGGGCAGAACATTTCAAGGAAATATTAAATAGGCCAAATCCTGACATCATTGCCAATTTAGAAGAAGAAATTATTACACCAACACTAATTGCCTCCAGCGAGTCATTCACAATAGAGGAGATTAAAACAGCTATTAAAAAATTAAGAATAAACAAAGCTACCGGAGAGGACAACATCTCAGGGGAAATGCTCAAAGCAGCGGATGAAAACACCCTGCAACATTTGCTCCAGCTGATGGATGAAGTCTGGCAAAACGAATACCCACCACAACAATGGAAAGATGGTGTAATCTTCAAATTACCTAAAAAAAGGTGATTTATCCGATTGTAACAACTGGAGAGGCATCACCCTGCTTTCGATACCAGGGAAACTATTTTGTAGTATGCTACTAGAAAGATTGAAAAAATCAATAGATGAAAGATTAAGGGAAGAACAAGCCGGTTTTAGATCCAAGCGGTCATGCATAGACCACATCTTTACTCTTAGAATAATTGTTGAAGATTCTACAGAATTCCAGTCGAAATTATTGATCAACTTTGTCGACTTTCAAAAAGCCTTCGACAGTATCCATCGTCCAACACTCTGGAAATTGCTTAACATCTATGGTTTCCCCATCAAATATATCAACATCATAAAATCTTTTTATAATGAAACACGATGCTGTGTAAGAACTGATTCCGGCAATTCTGACTGGTTCCCGGTGGAAACAGGAGTGAAGCAAGGCTGTGTCCTATCGCCGATGCTTTTTGGTATAGCAATCGACTGGGTCATGCGCAAGTGCATAAATAACGCAAATTTAGGCATTACATGGGTTGACAAAATTCTGGAAGACCTAGACTTCGCTGACGACATAGCACTCCTGAGTTCAGAACACACAGACGCCCAAGAAAAAATCAATCGACTCCAGAATTTCTCAGAACAAATTGGACTCCAAATTAACACCGCAAAAACAAAAATTCTAGACCTTACCAACAGTTCAGTTGATATCACGCTGAACAACAACAGCCTTGAAAAAGTCAACAGTTTCACTTATCTAGGGAGCAAGATGTCATCTACAGGAGATACCGCACCAGAAATATCATTTAGAATAGCACTGGCATCTAGTGCCTTCAATAAACTGTCTAACATCTGGAAATCAAAGACACTTAGCAAACACACAAAACTCAAGATCTTCAATTCTTGTGTGATTCCAGTACTAACCTATGGATGCGAGAGTTGGAAATCAACGAAAACTCTAGACACAAAATTAGACAGTTTTGAAAATAAATGCCTTAGAAGAATACTAAATTTCAAATGGTCAGATTTCCGAACCAATACACAAATAAGGCAAGAATCCAGGCAAGAGTATGTGTCTAATTTTATACGAAAACGCCGCTGGAACTATGTCGGCCACGTCCTTAGAATGGATAAATCAAGACTTCCTTACCAAGCCCTCATTTGGACACCACAGGGGAAAAGATCTCGTGGAAGACCAAGGGAAACCCTACGTAGAACTATCATCAGGGAAGGCTCGCTCATGGGCCACTCAAACATCCAAGACCTACAACGGATTGCAACGGACCGCCGTGCATGGAGAGTCACGACCTCTGCCCTATGTGCCGCACTCGACACAAGAGGAAAGACTAACTAACTAACTAACAGCATTCCATCTTATTCATCCCAGTATAAGACAGTAGCAACAAGAGAATGTTCCTCAAGCAGTATATTACACACACAATCATACCACACTCTGAATTATGTTAACATGTTAAATTTCTCACAATGTAAACAAAATTCCATAATCAGTTTAAAACTTTGGCATGACTACTCATGTGTGTTCTAACTTTCTAAGTGAACCTTAAAACGTGTGATATAAATAAAAAAGGATCACCTAGTTAGTCTAAGACTTACATGGCAAGATATACAATAAATAAACAGAATCTGTGACTTGCGTATTTCAGCTGAAGGGTTTCATTTTCTCCTTCATCTACTCACTAAGCTACCTCAACTCCATAGCAAGATATAGTGAAATGTGTATTTATGTCCCCAGGATTTAAGAGCTATGCCATAAGATATTTCAGTGGCTTGAATCATTACAGAAGTCCACTGTGCGTGGAGTCACCTTTATTTTTGTTCCGGGATACGCAGGCGTCGATGGAAATGAAAGAGCTGACAGGTTGGCTGGATCCGCTATCACTACCGACGGTCAGCCTATGGATCATGCTGATATTATCAATGCGCTCCGAGAAATGGGAAGGATAGAGGACTTTGGTGGCAGTGAATCCACATCACTCGCCAGAATGGCAGACTTGGGAATTAAGATCGGCACAGCAAAAAACGAGACGCACACCAGACACGCTAGAAGACTTGTTAATCAACATAGAACTGGTACTATTAGCCATCGGACGTTGGGGTTCATACTGAGGGGAGGATCTGAGCACCTATGGACATGTCCGGAGTGCAATGAGGATAACCCAACTAACTAACTAACTAACTAATTTCAGTGTCTGTGATCCTTACCTGGGTGGTCCAGATAAACTTCAGGTGGTTCTGTTTTGACAGATTCTGGTGTTTCACTGTCCATCTTATCAAACATGTGGCCTTCTGTGCCAGTCTTTTCAGTAGAATTGTGAACATTTGGGTGTTCTAAATCATTGTTTGATTGTTCTCTCTTGATACTTGATAATATATTACCATCCATCTCATCAAAGGGTTGGAGCCCAGCGAGAGTCTCTGTAGCAAAACTGTGAACACCCGGGTTTTCTAGATCAGCTTCAGTCTGTTCTATCTTAACCTTTAGATTAGTTTTACTAACAATCAGATCAAAGTTGTGGTCTTCAGTGAGATTCTCTTCAGAGAACATGTCATCATCTTGGTAGCCTAGATCAACATTAGGATGTTCCATCTTGACATCTGATTGCACATTTCTATCCATCTCATCAAAAAGATGGAACCCAGTGAGACATCCCTAGCAGAACTGGAGGCAGTCAGCCTGAAATTAGAAAATGCACATTTATCTAAAGATACATACAACTTAAAGGAATCAGCATTAAAACATTTCAACTAAAATAACATTTATAAATATCACTTTTTCAATTCCAGTCAAGTAAACATAAGTATCTTAGTAAGTCTCTAAATGGTATATATTTCTGAACTTTTCTGCTATATTAATTTATTCTATCCAAATTGTTACTGTAACTCGAGTCATAAAGCTGTATGGTTTCATTATTTTCATAATTAATTTTCATATTTCTATATCTGATTTTTCATATTTATAATTAACATATTTCTCAAGCCGTCTGTCTCTTTTGGTCACAAGATCATTTCACGGCGCCGCCGTTCAGTTCAGTTCACGAGTGCAATTTTTATGCATATCCCCGGGGATCGTGACCAGAGCTACAGGGGTCATGCTCTGTGCAATGCTCTCGGCAGGCAGCTAGCTGTTCTGTGGAGAAAGACTGGGCTATATGGGATAAAACCCGGTTCAATGAAGTCAATCCTCTCACCATTACCTTTGTTTATTACATGTTTTCTAAATGAACTATGACACCAAAAGCACAAAAACATCTATCTGTATACTGGTGGACCCTCAAAGAAAAGCAGGGAGAGAACATGAGCATTTTCCATCATCCAAGGAGGTTTCCACAAAATTAAGATCTCACAAAACATTGCTCAAGAACTGTGACCCCCAAGGAATCTCACACCCTTTAAATTCCAGCTCTTCCCATAGCCACACAAGCACGCGACCATGTCAGTGACTGGGATGTCAGTTTTCTTTCTTTAATTGAATAATTCAAATTTAAATCTATCTGTATTTTCAGCTGAGGCAGAACATTTAATATCACACCGTTATTTTGACAATTAGGCTCAGATTATCAAACACTGCAAAATAAACACAGGCCTAATGGGGTTTATTTTATTTATTAATTAACTTTTAGAAATAAATGATTTAAAAAATGAACAGGGTAATTTTACTACAGCAGAAGTGTGACCATTACAAATATCCTGATGTTTACGGCTTTAGGTTTTTTTTTTGTTACAACCAACAGCCAAAAGGAAGTAGACAGGTGAATTTAGATTCTTAGTAGAGAAATGGATAAAAATGAAAAGGCTGTATATGAACTATTTTGTGAAGGAAGAAGGGGGACAATCAAGCATTAACAAATATTTAGCAACATGAACTCTTTCAGTCCCATGCACGTTTCCCTTTAAATTGTTATATGTTCACATGTTATTATTTTAATTAACAAATATTTAGGCTTGAAGAAATAAAAACTACAACACCACGGCACAAAACAAACTTAAGATGACAGCTCAGTCAGGATAGGTAGTGTAGCTCCTGGGTGGGGCATAGAGAGTTCAGAAAGTTAGACCAGGGTAGTGGAAATTACCAAACAGTTGTTAAGTACCAAAGTACCAAAAGAGTTAGGATTAAAACACACTAATTATAAAAAAATAAAAATAAAAATTTTTTGAGACAGAAAGTCTGATGACAGAGAGATAAAAACTAAATACACAATAAAGCTGAATGGTCGTAGACCACAAGGCAGACCAAGAAGACGATGGAGAGATAACGTCCAGACAGACCTGTAAACACTTTGTGTCACCAACTGGAAAGAGAAGGACAACCAGAGAGATGAATGGAGGCGGGTGATATCTGCAGCAATGAACCACAAGCCCTCAGAACGCTGAAGAAGAAAAAGAAGGAGAACAAGAAGAAGAAAAAGAAGAATACGAATTTGACAGCAGGCTGCTTTGCAGTGTTTTTGACAAAGGCAACGAAAGGAGAACGACTATTCAATAAAGCAATGGCAAACTACTGAACATAAAATGTTAATTGCTTAGTAAAAGCAAACAGCCAATAATTGCTGAGGTTGGTGCGGAAACATCCTGTGAAGGATGTGCAATGGAACCGAAATGAGCACTTATTGACGGAACAGTCTGATGTGCAATGGGGATCATCTGTCGACTATTTATCTATCCAGAAACACTGGCACCTGCAGTCTGGGAGAGCTCTCTGGTTTATTTAAAACTAGGAAATAAAAAATTTGGGGACACATTTTGTTGTTAAGGACACATGATGTAAACTGTGGAAAACAGTGGTGAAGGGCACGGTGTCTGGTGCAGACAGACTGGCACATGATACCAGACTAAGAGACACCCTGGGCAGGAGTGAGCATAAGGCGGGAGAGCAGACAAGGGACAGGGTCTGGCACTCCTTCGAACCATGACACAAGCTACTGTAAGTTGATATGACTTTGAGTGCTTATCCTAAGGGAAGTAATCCATTCTTTGTGTATGTTCACATAATAATAAAATTCATATTTAATATTGTCTGAGGTTAGGGTTAGGATTAGGGCTAACCTTAGCCTATAGTAACATTAAATATTACATAGAATTATCATGTGAATGTACACAACAACGGATTGCGTCCCCTAGGGTCGCCGTTCGGGCCAGGGCTTCAGGGGACTGATTAGCGCGCCGTCCTATAAAGGAACTGCTGCATGATGATGATGATCACAAATCTATATCTGATTATGTATTGAGTACCTTTATTCTAAACTGCTGTCCTAGCTGTGTAAGTAACAGTTCAACAATTCCATAAAAAAGATCGGTGCCAGGTTGGAGGCAGACTGTTATGGATGCCGCCATCTGCTTCCGGTGCACCGTTCCGAAAATGGTCATAACGTTTGTGGATTTTCTTGCTGTGAACGATCGACACTCATACCGATGCCGAAATCATGCAAAGCAGTCTGCTGCTAAATCGCCAGCTGCTGAAGCAAACCCTGGCTGTGAGAATTCAGGGATGTGGTGGGGGGGATCAGGAAGGGAATATGAATAAATAAACAGGTTGCAGTTTTAGTAATTTTTCAAAAATTATCTTGTTCAACCTTTAGTGTTATAATTGGGATATATATATAGTGTTCAATTTTTAAATTAGTGATTTGTTGTTCCCTGTGATCATATTTATATTAACAGTATTGTTAGCTCTACAGTGTTTGCTTCTCTATTTGCAATGTCTTCTTCTTCTTTTTCTTCTTGTTCTTCTTGTTCTTCTTCTTCTTGTTCTTCTTCTTCTTCTTCTTCTTCTTCTTCTTCTTCTTCTTCTTCTTCTTCTTCTTCTTCTTCTTCTTCTTCTTCTTCTTCTTCTTCTGCTTGCTTGCGTTCGATTTCGTATGCCCAGGTCAGAATGTCAGGTAGGCTGCCTGTATGAACTCGCATGCCAGTTGTATGGCGTTTATGGTTCCTTTCAGCTTACTCTGCACACTTTACTCTTGAGGCCAGGTGTCTTCTCGTAGCTGCAGGCTGACTGGACAGACCTGTAGAATATGCTCAGAGCTTGTGGTCCTATTTGACAGGCACACTGTGTGAACTGTACGTCTTTATTTTATGCATGTGGTTTTTGAGCCTTCAGTGTCCTGTTCTTAGACGGAAAATTATTGTATGGTGTTTTCTGTTGAGTCTTTCATGGAGGTCATGTGGATGTTTACTGTTGGTTTCTGTTGAGTCTGCTAATGGAGGTCGTGTGGATGTTTACTGTTGGTTTCTGTTGAGTCTGCTAATGGAGGTCATGTGGATGTTTACTGTTGGTTTCTTTAGAGTCTGCTGATGGGGGTCATGTGGATGTTTACTGTTGAGTTTGCTGATAGAGGTCATGTGGATGTTTACTGTTGGTTTCTGTTGAGTCTGCTGATAGAGGTCATGTGGATGTTTACTGTTGGTTTCTGTTGAGTTTGCTGATGGAGGTCATGTGGATGTTTACTGTTGGTTTCTGTTGAGTTTGCTGATGGGGGTCATGTGGATGTTTACTGTTGGTTTCTTTAGAGTTTGCTGATGGAGGTCATGTGGATGTTTACTGTTGGTTTCTTTAGAGTCTGCTGATGGGGGTCATGTGGATGTTTACTGTTGAGTCTGCTGATGGAGGTCATGTAGATGTTTACTGTTGGTTTCTGTTGAGTCTGCTGATGGAGGTCGTGTGGATGTTTACTGTTGGTTTCTGTTGAGTCTCCTGATGGGGGTCATGTGGATGTTTACTGTTGGTTTCTGTTGAGTCTGCTGACAGAGGTCAACATTCAACATTTCATAACACTACTAAATGTATCATCTGTCTCATGGATGTTGAAGTACCAAGATACAATCACTGAAGAGCTTCAAAGATTCAGAACTTCTTAGATCTGTTATGCATTTAATAAATGTTAAGGATTTTTTTCCCACGCCTTTGGGCGTGCGTATTGGACTTACAGGACTAGACTTCTGTTTTATAGACCAATCGGTACTTGGTAGGTAATGTGGTTAGCATCACGTCGACAGCCTTTACTTCCCAGGACTTTACCTTGTACTTCAGGGCCGCGTTAGCACAGTCGATAAGAGACTTGCTTTCAAATCCAGCTGCGACTCGCTGCAGCCCACGCCGGTGTTCGAAACCGGCGGCTCCCGAGGTTCACCCAGCCTCTAGGAAATGAGTACCAGAGTTGACACTAGAGTAAATGGAGGAACGTCGCTGTAGCTACAGAGTTACGTGCGAGCGGCGACACAGGCCGACAATTCTTATCAGCTGTCCGCACTGGTGGCAGAGCACTTATGGTTTATAACCGTGTGCAATGACGCGGGTTCACATCTACCGACTTGACCTTGACCTTTACCTTCTCAAGGCTGGGTCACCTTGGGAGCCAATGTCATTTTTTTTTAACGTCTGGCTCCGTTAGGACTCGAACTCACGACCTTCCAGCGTCTAACTGATACACCCCGGCCTGAAAAGTTGTGGGCATATATTTACTTGGCCTGGAATTAGATACCTCTGTTTGTGCTTCAAGTTATGACTTGTATGCTGGCAGGATTTTGTCAATGATAGTTAACCCTATCTACTTCACTGTGTACGAAGCTTGAAAGGATTATTCTTCTTCTTCTTCTTCTTCTTCTTCTTCTTCTTCTTCTTCTTCTTCTTCTTCTTCTTCTTCTTCTTCTTCTTCTTCTTCTTTGCGTTCGGTTTCTTATGCTCATATCAGACCATCAGGTGGGTTGCCTCTATGAACTCGCATGTCAGCTGCAGGTCCTGCATGGTTCCCCATAGCTTGCTCTGCACACTCTGCTCTTGAGGCCAGGTGTCTTTTCGAAGTTGCAGGTAGAGTGGGCAGGTCTGCAGAATGTGCTGAGGTGTTTGTGGTCCTGTCTGACAGGCACACTGTGGGGACTGCACAATCTTTATTTTATGCATGTGGTAGTTGAGCCTGCAGTGTCCTGTTCGTAGACGGAAAATTGTTGTATGTTGCTTTCTGTTGAGTCTGCTGATAAGGTCTTGTGGATGTTTACTGTTGGTTTGTTCTCTCTACAATCCTTGGTATTTTCCATTGATAAGTGTTTTGATTTCTGGTAATGACAATGAATGGGCGTGTTGTTTCTTCTTTGTTCCATTTTTTGCAAGTTTGTCTGCTAGCTCATTTCCTGGTATGCCGCAGTGAGCCGGGATCCACTGGAGAACGATTTGATTGTTTTCTGTGAGTTTGTTTAGCTGATGGGTCAGTTCTCTTTCTATGTTGTCTCGTGGATCCCTATGAGTCGCCTGGAGGACTGACATGCAGTCACAAAGGAAAACAATTTTGCTGTTTTTAATTTTTCTTTCCTTGAGCAGTTTGGCTGAATCAATAATTGCTTGCTTCTCTGCTCTGAAGTTTGTTGAGAGTCTTCCGGAGGCGCATGACGTTTCTACTGTGGTCCCATCTTGCAGCATGATGATCGATCCAGCTCCTCCATTTTTGTCTGCTCCCTCCAATGATCCATCGGTGTATACGTGTGTCCATTTGGGTCTTGGATAACTGTTGCAGACATGTTCAAGGGTCTTTGCACGCAGTACTAGGTCACATTCTTCAGCCTTTTTGTCTATGCTTGGAATTGTTGTTGTGACTGTGTATTTAGGCTGTAGGTCTATGTTGTATGCCTGGATCATTTCCCATGTTAAAGGATCTTTAGAAAGGATGTCTGTTTTTTTTTTGTAGTAAGTTTTGGATGGTCAGCTTTGTCTTTTTTTTTTGTTTTTTTTTGTGCATGGGGTGGTTGTTTAGGGTTAGAGCAGCACCTTTTTCTTCCCTTAAAAGGCTGAAGCTTTGGAGGCCAGAAGTTGCCTCCAGCTCATCTATTGGTATGCTGCTCATACCTTCAATGATGATAAGACCAGTGTTCTGAATTTTGTCCAGTTTGTATAGGTTTGTTTTGGCTGCAGTTGAGTGTGCTCCCATGCCATACTCCAGTTTTGGTCATATGTATAATGTGTATACTTGTTGTGTTGGCATCTGCATCCCAGCATGTTCCAGCAAGTTTCTTCGTAAGTCTGAGCCACAGGGTAGCTTTCCTTTGGCTGTCTTCAATGTGGGGGTCCCAGGTAAGTCTTTTGTCAAATTTTACTCCTAAGTGGGGTTTTCCTCAACTGGAAGGATGTTGCCTTCTAGGTACAGATCAACTTGTTCTAGCTTTGTGGAAAGAGAGAACAAAGTTGAGACGGTTTTGGTCTGGTTTATTGTGACTCCCGAAGAGTCTGTCCATTTCTTAACTGTATTTATAGCTTCCTGCATTCTTGTTTTAGTTGTTCCTATATGTTCAGCTTGGGTCCGTATGGCCAGGTTATCTGCATGTAGGGCCTTGTGAATTTGAGTCATGAAGTGTTTTGGGAGGTCATTGGTGAAAAGGAAAACAGGATAGGAGATATAACACCTCCCTGGAGGACACCTTCTTGTAACCTGACCAGCTTGCTTTTGTGATCTTCCAGTCTGACTCTTGCACAGCGTCTGTAAAGGAAGTCTCTAATCCAGGCAAACATATGCCCTTTTATCCCACAGTGTGCTAGTTTTAGCAAGAGTCCTTTCTTCCAGACCTTATCAAAGGCTTTGGTCAGGTCAAAGAAAGTAGCTAGCAGTTTGTATTTTTTTCTGGAAAGCATCTTCAATTTCCTGTGTGAGATAAGAGGTTTGGTCATCAGTGCTTCTGTATCTCCTGAAGCCTGATTGGCTGTCATCTAATATCTTGTTTTCTTCTAGAAAATTAAGTAACCTGTTGTTCACTAATCTTTCCATGGTCTTTCCAAGGCAGCTTAGGAGGCTTATGGGGCGGTAACTGAATTTGTTTTCCTTGGGCTTTCCTTTCTTGGCTATAGGAACTATTTCTGCCTCCTTCCATTCCTTAGGAAGTAGTCCCTGGGCCCAGGATTGATTTATTAGGTCTAAGAGTCGTTGCCTACCAGCTGGTCCCAAGTTTACTATCATTTCGTTTGTTATTTGATCAGGTCCAGGTGCCTTCCTTTTCTTAAGGTTTCTTAATGCGCATTCAAGTTCTTGGGGACTGAAAAGTTTATTCATTATGTCTGGGTTGTCTTCTTGCTTTTTATTTATTCTCCTCAGTTTTCTCGTCACTTCTTTTTTTCTCTCTCTCTCTCTAGGCATAAAGATTTTGCTTTCCTCTGCAAAACTATCAGCCAGCAGGTTTGCTGCTTGTTTGCCAATGAACGTTTTCCCACCATCTTCAATGACAGTGTGGGCACGGCTGGTATTATTCTCCTCATTGAGACTCTTTACTACATGCCATAGCTTTTTTCCATCTTTCTCCATGTTGAGAGCTGCAGTCATTTCCTGCCAACTTGTCCGGATGCATGTGAGTTTTTCTCTTCTATAAATAGCCTGATGTTTATTGTGTTCTGTTACGTTGAGGTCAGAGGGATCTTGTTTCATTTTTTCTCTTGCTTCAGTGCTTCTTTGGTGCAGTTGTTGCAGTTCTTGGGTCCAGAAGGGTTCATAGTTTTGCCTTCGACCTCGGGGGATTGATTTTTGTGCTGCTTCAAGTATGCTATTAGTATGAGCTGTGGTGTTTTTCCTAACCTCATTTGTGGGAAAGGGCTCCGATAGTTTCTTTTCGGTTAAGTTTTTGTAGAGATCCCAGTCTGCTTTCTTGTAGTTCCAGCTGGCTATCTTCTTCTTATTTTCTGGAGGCTTGACATCTCCTATCATGACAATGACTGGTTTGTGATCACTTCCTCCCAGCTGTTTCATCACTTCTCTGTCTGCCCTGCGTTGGATGTTTTCTGTAGCTATAGCTAGGTCTGGTGTACTTTGTGTTTGCCATCGTCTAGAGTAGAATGTTGGTTCAGAGTCAGGTTCATTTGTTAGTATTAGCAGGTTTTCTACCATCCATTCCTCTACCTCTTCTCCTCTTGCGTCCATAGAAGCATATCCCCAACTAGGAAAATGACTGTTGAAGTCACCAAGAATTATGTGGCTCTTATCAGCTAATTGGATGTATTCTAGTTCTAATTTCTTGTCGTTGGGACAGTAAAAGTTAGTAACATGTAGCGGCTCAGGAAGGATATGCAGTTTTATAGTTAGATGTTCAGACTCACTGATGCTTCTTGGAGTTTCTGTGGCTGCAATAGTATTTTTGACTAATGTAATGATGCCTCCTTTGTGGCCATCTCTGTCTAGCCTGTATGTTTCATAGCCTCTGACAGAAAAGCGAGAGCCTGTGTTTAAATGGGTTTCCTGAATGCAGACAACATCGATATTGTGTTCATAAATGAATTTTTGCAGTTCGAGCTTTTTCATCATGACCCCTTCTGCATTCCATTGCATTATCTTTAGTGTTTTGGTATTTTTATTTGGCCAGACGCATTACTCTGCTTAATCCTGGTCCGCCGATGCGCAGAGCTACCATCAGTAGTTTGGGGTGGATTCCTTCGAGGTTCGGAATCCGGCGCTGTTCCCGCCTGGCAGTAGTCCACAGGAGCAGCCCCATAACGGTGTACGTATCTATGCATACTCATTAACCGTATATTGCGTTGAAGTCCGTTTCCATTTCTGGGTGCCCACGCCATTCAGGCCGACATGTCCGTCTTCGGTGGGGGAAGTTGCGGAGTCTTCCTATCCGTGTCCTGATTCATCCAAACACTGCCTGCCAGAAATCAGGGGTTGTGGGAGTTTTCTATCTCCGCCTTTGATTATCCAGGGTGGGCTCCCTGGGTGTGACCTTAGTGGGGATCGGGACATGTCCACGCGCCGGTGGGCCCAGCATCTGCCGCACCTTAGGGGGGGGGGGGGGGGGGGGGGGGGGGGGGGGGGGGGGGGGGGGGGGGGGGGGGGGGGGGGGGGGGGGGGGGGGTCACACTCCACCGAGGGTTTCTGTCTGGCTTACCCCAGCCATAGCCTGGTATTTTACCCCTTCAGGCTCGGGGGTCCATTTTGTTAGCGATGGAGACTCGCTTTGCGCCAGAGCCGTGTCTGTTAAACAGGTAGCACCACGTGTAGGTACGGATGACTTGTTTGGCAGAGGCTATAAGTTACGCGCAGGCATTTCCCACTTTTTAGGTGGGACCTGTACATACCAATCCTTGCTACCCTGAAAGGATTCAACTAGCATAAGCAAAGACCTGTATGCGAATTAACAATGACGAAAGGCACCCGCGGCATGGTAATTTGAACGATTTAAGAAAAGACCACTTGAAAAGAGGAAAGTCACGGACAGCACTAGCTAGAGATACCATCGAGACCGCGCCTTGGCAAGCGAATACACAGGGGGTAGGAATGGATTGACACGGACACCTCCAACAGCAGTTTCCATCAGGTCATTATTACATCATCATCATGTAGCAGGTCCTTTGCAGAACGTCGCTCTCATCACAGTCTGCCTGAAACAAAACTCGGTCTCTCGCCAGTTCTCCCCACCCAGCCATGATTTGCCTCTTTTAAGCCTATTGCCCTTTTTCTTGAAGAGCATGTGGTGCAAAGGGTGCTTCAGATCTGAGCTTATTTTGAGGTATGCACGAGCCCTCCAGATCTTGATCCTGTAGTTCATGGTAGGGAAGTCAAGAAGGCACCTCATTGCTACACAAGAGGTGTCTCTAGTGCATCTCAGAATAATGCGCATTGCTTCATTTTGCACTTTCTCAAGTCTTTCAATCTGAATATGGCTGACAGTGAGGATGGCAAGAGCATATTCGATGGGAGAAATCACAAGTCCCTGGAACAAAAGCAGAGGCAGTCTCTGCTCAGTCTGGTCTGGTAGTCTTAGTTTCAGCTTCATAGCAAACGGGTCACCCCATCTTTGCTCCGCTCCTGTGCCAACGAAAAACACACAGAATGTTTATCACAGTATTAGAATTGCAGTTCATCATTGATGGTAGCAGAGGTCACCAACAGATCAGCAGTTGCCCACGCGATCAATTTTAATCACATACGGGCACAACAACACTGCACGACAGGCATCGCGCCATTTTCTGAATCTACAATTCACACCAACACGTTGGTCACAGTCGAAAAAACATTCCAAATGCAAACCGCAGCTCACAGGGTCACACCATGCATTCAACTCAGAAGCTGGGCGACAAAACTATACCCAGTCTACAAATGGAGCAAAAATGTATCGGCCACCGTCCGAAATAAGCAAATAATGTGCCTGTTTCGAACAGTGCCGCTGCCTAACGTCCATTTTGACCGTACTGCTCAGTGTTAGCGGCAGCCATGACCCTCATTGCTGACAGGCCTGTCCAAAACTTGCATATGTGCAGACTGTTGGTTTGTCGCCTTTTGTGCAGCTGCACTCTGACTTCGAAAGAATAATTTCAAATTTTTCAACTTGATCAACATCTTGTTAATAGGCACTGGGTCTATCTCTCCCCCCCCCCCCCACCTTTTCCCCGGCGCAACGGGGCCCCGGAACACACACTAATATTAAAGAAGTGTAATGTAGCCTAGTTTAAGCACAAGCTGCATTTCACAGGATGGAGAAAAGTCTCTATAATGCTGCTCTAGGAAGAAGTTCTTGTGAACATTTCACAGGATGGAGAAAAGTCTCTATAATGCTGCTCTAGGAAGAAGTTCTTGTGAGCATTTCACAGGATGGAGAAAAGTCTCTATAATGCTGCTCTAGGAAGAAGTTCTTGTGAGCATTTCACGGAATGGAGAAAAGTCTCTATAATGCTGCTCTAGGAAGAAGTTCTTGTGAGCATTTCACAGGATGGAGAAAAGTCTCTATAATGCTGCTCTAGGAAGAAGTTCTTGTGAGCATTTCACAGGATGGAGAAAAGTCTCTATAATGCTGCTCTAGTTCTTGTGAAGAAAAGTTCTTGTGAGCATTTCACAGGATGGATGGAGAAAAGTCTCTATAATGCTGCTCTAGGAAGAAGTTCTTGTGAGCATTTCACAGGATGGAGAAAAGTCTCTATAATGCTGCTCTAGGAAGAAGTTCTTGTGAGCATTTCACAGGATGGAGAAAAGTCTCTATAATGCTGCTCTAGGAAGAAGTTCTTGTGAGCATTTCACAGGATGGAGAAAAGTCTCTATAATGCTGCTCTAGGAAGAAGTTCTTGTGAGCATTTCACAGGATGGAGAAAAGTCTCTATAATGCTGCTCTAGGAAGAAGTTCTTGTGAGCATTTCACAGGATGGAGAAAAGTCTCTATAATGCTGCTCTAGGAAGAAGTTCTTGTGAGCATTTCACAGGATGGAGAAAAGTCTCTATAATGCTGCTCTAGGAAGAAGTTCTTGTGAGCATTTCACAGGATGGAGAAAAGTCTCTATAATGCTGCTCTAGGAAGAAGTTCTTGTGAGCATTTCACAGGATGGAGAAAAGTCTCTATAATGCTGCTCTAGGAAGAAGTTCTTGTGAGCATTTCACAGGATGGAGAAAAGTCTCTATAATGCTGCTCTAGGAAGAAGTTCTTGTGAGCATTTCACAGGATGGAGAAAAGTCTCTATAATGCTGCTCTAGGAAGAAGTTCTTGTGAGCATTTCACAGGATGGAGAAAAGTCTCTATAATGCTGCTCTAGGAAGAAGTTCTTGTGAGCATTTCACAGGATGGAGAAAAGTCTCTATAATGCTGCTCTAGGAAGAAGTTCTTGTGAGCATTTCACAGGATGGAGAAAAGTCTCTATAATGCTGCTCTAGGAAGAAGTTCTTGTGAGCATTTCACAGGATGGAGAAAAGTCTCTATAATGCTGCTCTAGGAAGAAGTTCTTGTGAGCATTTCACAGGATGGAGAAAAGTCTCTATAATGCTGCTCTAGGAAGAAGTTCTTGTGAGCATTTCACAGGATGGAGAAAAGTCTCTATAATGCTGCTCTAGGAAGAAGTTCTTGTGAGCATTTCACAGGATGGAGAAAAGTCTCTATAATGCTGCTCTAGGAAGAAGTTCTTGTGAGCATTTCACAGGATGAGAGAAAAGTCTCTATAATGCTGCTCTAGGAAGAAAGTTCTTGTGAGCATTTCACAGGATGGAGAAAAGTCTCTATAATGCTGCTCTAGGAAGAAGTTCTTGTGAGCATTTCACAGGATGGAGAAAAGTCTCTATAATGCTGCTCTAGGAAGAAGTTCTTGTGAGCATTTCACAGGATGGAGAAAAGTCTCTATAATGCTGCTCTAGGAAGAAGTTCTTGTGAGCATTTCACAGGATGGAGAAAAGTCTCTATAATGCTGCTCTAGGAAGAAGTTCTTGTGAGCATTTCACAGGATGGAGAAAAGTCTCTATAATGCTGCTCTAGGAAGAAGTTCTTGTGAGCATTTCACAGGATGGAGAAAAGTCTCTATAATGCTGCTCTAGGAAGAAGTTCTTGTGAGCATTTCACAGGATGGAGAAAAGTCTCTATAATGCTGCTCTAGGAAGAAGTTCTTGTGAGCATTTCACAGGATGGAGAAAAGTCTCTATAATGCTGCTCTAGGAAGAAGTTCTTGTGAGCATTTCACAGGATGGAGAAAAGTCTCTATAATGCTGCTCTAGGAAGAAGTTCTTGCATTTCACAGGATGGAGAAAAGTCTCATGCTGCTTCACTTGTGAGCATTTCACAGAGGATGGAGCTGCTCTAGGAAGAAAAGTCTCTATAATGCTGCTCTAGGAAGAAGTTCTTGTGAGCATTTCACAGGATGGAGAAAAGTCTCTATAATGCTGCTCTAGGAAGAAGTTCTTGTGAGCATTTCACAGGATGGAGAAAAGTCTCTATAATGCTGCTCTAGGAAGAAGTTCTTGTGAGCATTTCACAGGATGGAGAAAAGTCTCTATAATGCTGCTCTAGGAAAAGAAGTTCTTGTGAGCATTTCACAGGATGGAGAAAAGTCTCTATAATGCTGCTCTAGGAAGAAGTTCTTGTGAGCATTTCACAGGATGGAGAAAAGTCTCTATAATGCTGCTCTAGGAAGAAGTTCTTGTGAGCATTTCACAGGATGGAGAAAAGTCTCTATAATGCTGCTCTAGGAAGAAGTTCTTGTGAGCATTTCACAGGATGGAGAAAAGTCTCTATAATGCTGCTCTAGGAAGAAGTTCTTGTGAGCATTTCACAGGATGGAGAAAAGTCTCTATAATGCTGCTCTAGGAAGAAGTTCTTGTGAGCATTTCACAGGATGGAGAAAAGTCTCTATAATGCTGCTCTAGGAAGAAGTTCTTGTGAGCATTTCACAGGATGGAGAAAAGTCTCTATAATGCTGCTCTAGGAAGAAGTTCTTGTGAGCATTTCACAGGATGGAGAAAAGTCTCTATAATGCTGCTCTAGGAAGAAGTTCTTGTGAGCATTTCACAGGATGGAGAAAAGTCTCTATAATGCTGCTCTAGGAAGAAGTTCTTGTGAGCATTTCACAGGATGGAGAAAAGTCTCTATAATGCTGCTCTAGGAAGAAGTTCTTGTGAGCATTTCACAGGATGGAGAAAAGTCTCTATAATGCTGCTCTAGGAAGAAGTTCTTGTGAGCATTTCACAGGATGGAGAAAAGTCTCTATAATGCTGCTCTAGGAAGAAGTTCTTGTGAGCATTTCACAGGATGGAGAAAAGTCTCTATAATGCTGCTCTAGGAAGAAGTTCTTGTGAGCATTTCACAGGATGGAGAAAAGTCTCTATAATGCTGCTCTAGGAAGAAGTTCTTGTGAGCATTTGAGCATTTCACAGGATGGAGAAAAGTCTCTATAATGCTGCTCTAGGAAGAAGTTCTTGTGAGCATTTCACAGGATGGAGAAAAGTCTCTATAATGCTGCTCTAGGAAGAAGTTCTTGTGAGCATTTCACAGGATGGAGAAAAGTCTCTATAATGCTGCTCTAGGAAGAAGTTCTTGTGAGCATTTCACAGGATGGAGAAAAGTCTCTATAATGCTGCTCTAGGAAGAAGTTCTTGTGAGCATTTCACAGGATGGAGAAAAGTCTCTATAATGCTGCTCTAGGAAGAAGTTCTTGTGAGCATTTCACAGGATGGAGAAAAGTCTCTATAATGCTGCTCTAGGAAGAAGTTCTTGTGAGCATTTCACAGGATGGAGAAAAGTCTCTATAATGCTGCTCTAGGAAGAAGTTCTTGTGAGCATTTCACAGGATGGAGAAAAGTCTCTATAATGCTGCTCTAGGAAGAAGTTCTTGTGAGCATTTCACAGGATGGAGAAAAGAAAAGCTCTCTATAATGCTGCTCTAGGAAGAAGTTCTTGTGAGCATTTCACAGGATGGAGAAAAGTCTCTATAATGCTGCTCTAGGAAGTTCTTGTGAGCATTTCACAGGATGGAGAAAAGTCTCTATAATGCTGCTCTAGGAAGAAGTTCTTGTGAGCATTTCACAGGATGGAGAAAAGTCTCTATAATGCTGCTCTAGGAAGAAGTTCTTGTGAGCATTTCACAGGATGGAGAAAAGTCTCTATAATGCTGCTCTAGGAAGAAGTTCTTGTGAGCATTTCACAGGATGGAGAAAAGTCTCTATAATGCTGCTCTAGGAAGAAGTTCTTGTGAGCATTTCACAGGATGGAGAAAAGTCTCTATAATGCTGCTCTAGGAAGAAGTTCTTGTGAGCATTTCACAGGATGGAGAAAAGTCTCTATAATGCTGCTCTAGGAAGAAGTTCTTGTGAGCATTTCACAGGATGGAGAAAAGTCTCTATAATGCTGCTCTAGGAAGAAGTTCTTGTGAGCATTTCACAGGATGGAGAAAAGTCTCTATAATGCTGCTCTAGGAAGAAGTTCTGTGTGAGCATTTCACAGGATGGAGAAAAGTCTCTATAATGCTGCTCTAGGAAGAAGTTCTTGTGAGCATTTCACAGGATGGAGAAAAGTCTCTATAATGCTGCTCTAGGAAGAAGTTCTTGTGAGCATTTCACAGGATGGAGAAAAGTCTCTATAATGCTGCTCTAGGAAGAAGTTCTTGTGAGCATTTCACAGGATGGAGAAAAGTCTCTATAATGCTGCTCTAGGAAGAAGTTCTTGTGAGCATTTCACAGGATGGAGAAAAGTCTCTATAATGCTGCTCTAGGAAGAAGTTCTTGTGAGCATTTCACAGGATGGAGAAAAGTCTCTATAATGCTGCTCTAGGAAGAAGTTCTTGTGAGCATTTCACAGGATGGAGAAAAGTCTCTATAATGCTGCTCTAGGAAGAAGTTCTTGTGAGCATTTCACAGGATGGAGAAAAGTCTCTATAATGCTGCTCTAGGAAGAAGTTCTTGTGAGCATTTCACAGGATGGAGAAAAGTCTCTATAATGCTGCTCTAGGAAGAAGTTCTTGTGAGCATTTCACAGGATGGAGAAAAGTCTCTATAATGCTGCTCTAGGAAGAAGTTCTTGTGAGCATTTCACAGGATGGAGAAAAGTCTCTATAATGCTGCTCTAGGAAGAAGTTCTTGTGAGCATTTCACAGGATGGAGAAAAGTCTCTATAATGCTGCTCTAGGAAGAAGTTCTTGTGAGCATTTCACAGGATGGAGAAAAGTCTCTATAATGCTGCTCTAGGAAGAAGTTCTTGTGAGCATTTCACAGGATGGAGAAAAGTCTCTATAATGCTGCTCTAGGAAGAAGTTCTTGTGAGCATTTCACAGGATGGAGAAAAGTCTCTATAATGCTGCTCTAGGAAGAAGTTCTTGTGAGCATTTCACAGGATGGAGAAAAGTCTCTATAATGCTGCTCTAGGAAGAAGTTCTTGTGAGCATTTCACAGGATGGAGAAAAGTCTCTATAATGCTGCTCTAGGAAGAAGTTCTTGTGAGCATTTCACAGGATGGAGAAAAGTCTCTATAATGCTGCTCTAGGAAGAAGTTCTTGTGAGCATTTCACAGGATGGAGAAAAGTCTCTATAATGCTGCTCTAGGAAGAAGTTCTTGTGAGCATTTCACAGGATGGAGAAAAGTCTCTATAATGCTGCTCTAGGAAGAAGTTCTTGTGAGCATTTCACAGGATGGAGAAAAGTCTCTATAATGCTGCTCTAGGAAGAAGTTCTTGTGAGCATTTCACAGGATGGAGAAAAGTCTCTATAATGCTGCTCTAGGAAGAAGTTCTTGTGAGCATTTCACAGGATGGAGAAAAGTCTCTATAATGCTGCTCTAGGAAGAAGTTCTTGTGAGCATTTCACAGGATGGAGAAAAGTCTCTATAATGCTGCTCTAGGAAGAAGTTCTTGTGAGCATTTCACAGGATGGAGAAAAGTCTCTATAATGCTGCTCTAGGAAGAAGTTCTTGTGAGCATTTCACAGGATGGAGAAAAGTCTCTATAATGCTGCTCTAGGAAGAAGTTCTTGTGAGCATTTCACAGGATGGAGAAAAGTCTCTATAATGCTGCTCTAGGAAGAAGTTCTTGTGAGCATTTCACAGGATGGAGAAAAGTCTCTATAATGCTGCTCTAGGAAGAAGTTCTTGTGAGCATTTCACAGGATGGAGAAAAGTCTCTATAATGCTGCTCTAGGAAGAAGTTCTTGTGAGCATTTCACAGGATGGAGAAAAGTCTCTATAATGCTGCTCTAGGAAGAAGTTCTTGTGAGCATTTCACAGGATGGAGAAAAGTCTCTATAATGCTGCTCTAGGAAGAAGTTCTTGTGAGCATTTCACAGGATGGAGAAAAGTCTCTATAATGCTGCTCTAGGAAGAAGTTCTTGTGAGCATTTCACAGGATGGAGAAAAGTCTCTATAATGCTGCTCTAGGAAGAAGTTCTTGTGAGCATTTCACAGGATGGAGAAAAGTCTCTATAATGCTGCTCTAGGAAGAAGTTCTTGTGAGCATTTCACAGGATGGAGAAAAGTCTCTATAATGCTGCTCTAGGAAGAAGTTCTTGTGAGCATTTCACAGGATGGAGAAAAGTCTCTATAATGCTGCTCTAGGAAGAAGTTCTTGTGAGCATTTCACAGGATGGAGAAAAGTCTCTATAATGCTGCTCTAGGAAGAAGTTCTTGTGAGCATTTCACAGGATGGAGAAAAGTCTCTATAATGCTGCTCTAGGAAGAAGTTCTTGTGAGCATTTCACAGGATGGAGAAAAGTCTCTATAATGCTGCTGCTCTAGGAAGAAGTTCTTGTGAGCATTTCACAGGATGGAGAAAAGTCTCTATAATGCTGCTCTAGGAAGAAGTTCTTGTGAGCATTTCACAGGATGGAGAAAAGTCTCTATAATGCTGCTCTAGGAAGAAGTTCTTGTGAGCATTTCACAGGATGGAGAAAAGTCTCTATAATGCTGCTCTAGGAAGAAGTTCTTGTGAGCATTTCACAGGATGGGAGAAAAGTCTCTATAATGCTGCTCTAGGAAGAAGTTCTTGTGAGCATTTCACAGGATGGAGAAAAGTCTCTATAATGCTGCTCTAGGAAGAAGTTCTTGTGAGCATTTCACAGGATGGAGAAAAGTCTCTATAATGCTGCTCTAGGAAGAAGTTCTTGTGAGCATTTCACAGGATGGAGAAAAGTCTCTATAATGCTGCTCTAGGAAGAAGTTCTTGTGAGCATTTCACAGGATGGAGAAAAGTCTCTATAATGCTGCTCTAGGAAGAAGTTCTTGTGAGCATTTCACAGGATGGAGAAAAGTCTCTATAATGCTGCTCTAGGAAGAAGTTCTTGTGAGCATTTCACAGGATGGAGAAAAGTCTCTATAATGCTGCTCTAGGAAGAAGTTCTTGTGAGCATTTCACAGGATGGAGAAAAGTCTCTATAATGCTGCTCTAGGAAGAAGTTCTTGTGAGCATTTCACAGGATGGAGAAAAGTCTCTATAATGCTGCTCTAGGAAGAAGTTCTTGTGAGCATTTCACAGGATGGAGAAAAGTCTCTATAATGCTGCTCTAGGAAGAAGTTCTTGTGAGCATTTCACAGGATGGAGAAAAGTCTCTATAATGCTGCTCTAGGAAGAAGTTCTTGTGAGCATTTCACAGGATGGAGAAAAGTCTCTATAATGCTGCTCTAGGAAGAAGTTCTTGTGAGCATTTCACAGGATGAGAGAAAAGTCTCTATAATGCTGCTCTAGGAAGAAGTTCTTGTGAGCATTTCACAGGATGGAGAAAAGTCTCTATAATGCTGCTCTAGGAAGAAGTTCTTGTGAGCATTTCACAGGATGGAGAAAAGTCTCTATAATGCTGCTCTAGGAAGAAGTTCTTGTGAGCATTTCACAGGATGGAGAAAAGTCTCTATAATGCTGCTCTAGGAAGAAGTTCTTGTGAGCATTTCACAGGATGGAGAAAAGTCTCTATAATGCTGCTCTAGGAAGAAGTTCTTGTGAGCATTTCACAGGATGGAGAAAAGTCTCTATAATGCTGCTCTAGGAAGAAGTTCTTGTGAGCATTTCACAGGATGGAGAAAAGTCTCTATAATGCTGCTCTAGGAAGAAGTTCTTGTGAGCATTTCACAGGATGGAGAAAAGTCTCTATAATGCTGCTCTAGGAAGAAGTTCTTGTGAGCATTTCACAGGATGGAGAAAAGTCTCTATAATGCTGCTCTAGGAAGAAGTTCTTGTGAGCATTTCACAGGATGGAGAAAAGTCTCTATAATGCTGCTCTAGGAAGAAGTTCTTGTGAGCATTTCACAGGATGGAGAAAAGTCTCTATAATGCTGCTCTAGGAAGAAGTTCTTGTGAGCATTTCACAGGATGGAGAAAAGTCTCTATAATGCTGCTCTAGGAAGAAGTTCTTGTGAGCATTTCACAGGATGGAGAAAAGTCTCTATAATGCTGCTCTAGGAAGAAGTTCTTGTGAGCATTTCACAGGATGGAGAAAAGTCTCTATAATGCTGCTCTAGGAAGAAGTTCTTGTGAGCATTTCACAGGATGGAGAAAAGTCTCTATAATGCTGCTCTAGGAAGAAGTTCTTGTGAGCATTTCACAGGATGGAGAAAAGTCTCTATAATGCTGCTCTAGGAAGAAGTTCTTGTGAGCATTTCACAGGATGGAGAAAAGTCTCTATAATGCTGCTCTAGGAAGAAGTTCTTGTGAGCATTTCACAGGATGGAGAAAAGTCTCTATAATGCTGCTCTAGGAAGAAGTTCTTGTGAGCATTTCACAGGATGGAGAAAAGTCTCTATAATGCTGCTCTAGGAAGAAGTTCTTGTGAGCATTTCACAGGATGGAGAAAAGTCTCTATAATGCTGCTCTAGGAAGAAGTTCTTGTGAGCATTTCACAGGATGGAGAAAAGTCTCTATAATCTGCTGCTCTAGGAAGAAGTTCTTGTGAGCATTTCACAGGATGGAGAAAAGTCTCTATAATGCTGCTCTAGGGAAGAAGTTCTTTCATTTGTGAGTCTATATAATGCTGCTCTAGGAAGAAGTTCTTGTGAGCATTTCACAGGATGGAGAAAAGTCTCTATAATGCTGCTCTAGGAAGAAGTTCTTGTGAGCATTTCACAGGATGGAGAAAAGTCTCTATAATGCTGCTCTAGGAAGCTGCTCTATGGAAGAAGTCTTAATGTAGGAAGAAGTTCTTGTTTCACAGGATGGAGAAAAGTCTCTATAATGCTGCTCTAGGAAGAAGTTCTTGTGAGCATTTCACAGGATGGAGAAAAGTCTCTATAATGCTGCTCTAGGAAGAAGTTCTTGTGAGCATTTCACAGGATGGAGAAAAGTCTCTAAAATGCTGCTCTAGGAAGAAGTGAGCATTTCACAGGATGGAGAAAAGTCTCTATAATGCTGCTCTAGGAAGAAGTTCTTGTGAGCATTTTACAGGATGGAGAAAAGTCTCTATAATGCTGCTCTAGGAAGAAGTTCTTGTGAGCATTTCACAGGATGGAGAAAAGTCTCTATAATGCTGCTCTAGGAAGAAGTTCTTGTGAGCATTTCACAGGATGGAGAAAAGTCTCTATAATGCTGCTCTAGGAAGAAGTTCTTGTGAGCATTTCACAGGATGGAGAAAAGTCTCTATAATGCTGCTCTAGAAAGCATTTCACAGGATGGAGAAAAGTTCTTGTGAGCAGTTTTCACACAGGATGGAGAAAAGTCTCTATAATGCTGCTCTAGGAAGAAGTTCTTGTGAGCATTTCACAGGATGGAGAAAAGTCTCTATAATGCTGCTCTAGGAAGAAGTTCTTGTGAGCATTTCACAGGATGGAGAAAAGTCTCTATAATGCTGCTCTAGGAAGAAGTTCTTGTGAGCATTTCACAGGATGGAGAAAAGTCTCTATAATGCTGCTCTAGGAAGAAGTTCTTGTGAGCATTTCATGGAGAAAAGGATGGAGAAAAGTCTCTTTCACAATGCTGCTCTAGGAAGAAGTTCTTGTGAGCATTTCACAGGATGGAGAAAAGTCTCTATAATGCTGCTCTAGGAAGAAGTTCTTGTGAGCATTTCACAGGATGGAGAAAAGTCTCTATAATGCTGCTCTAGGAAGAAGTTCTTGTGAGCATCTAGGATGGAGAAGTTCTTGTGAGCATTAGGAAGAAGATTGTGAGCATTTCACAGGATGGAGAAAAGTCTCTATAATGCTGCTCTAGGAAGAAGTTCTTGTGAGCATTTCACAGGATGGAGAAAAGTCTCTATAATGCTGCTCTAGGAAGAAGTTCTTGTGAGCATTTCACAGGATGGAGAAAAGTCTCTATAATGCTGCTCTAGGAAGAAGTTCTTGTGAGCATTTCACAGGATGGAGAAAAGTCTCTATAATGCTGCTCTAGGAAGAAGTTCTTGTGAGCATTTCACAGCATAATGCTGCTCTAGGAAGAAGTTCTTGTGAGGATTTCACAGGAGAAAAGTCTCTATAATGCTGCTCTAGGAAGAAGTTCTTGTGAGCATTTCACAGGATGGAGAAAAGTCTCTATAATGCTGCTCTAGGAAGAAGTTCTTGTGAGCATTTCACAGGAAGTCTCTATAATGCTGCTCTAGGAAGAAGTTCTTGTGAGCATTTCACAGGATGGAGAAAAGTCTCTATAATGCTGCTCTAGGAAGAAGTTCTTGTGAGCATTTCACAGGATGGAGAAAAGTCTCTATAATGCTGCTCTAGGAAGAAGTTCTTGTGAGCATTTCACAGGATGGAGAAAAGCCTCTATAATGCTGCTCTAGGAAGAAGTTCTTGTGAGCATTTCACAGGATGGAGAAAAGCCTCTATAATGCTGCTCTAGGAAGAAGTTCTTGTGAGCATTTCACAGGATGGAGAAAAGTCTCTATAATGCTGCTCTAGGAAGAAGTTCTTGTGAGCATTTCACAGGATGGAGAAAAGTCTCTATAATGCTGCTCTAGGAAGAAGTTCTTGTGAGCATTTCACAGGATGGAGAAAAGTCTCTAAAGTCTCTATAATGCTCTATAATGCTGCTCTAGGAAGAAGTTCTTGTGAGCATTTCACAGGATGGAGAAAAGTCTCTATAATGCTGCTCTAGGAAGAAGTTCTTGTGAGCATTTCACAGGATGGAGAAAAGTCTCTATAATGCTGCTCTAGGAAGAAGTTCTTGTGAGCATTTCACAGGATGGAGAAAAGTCTCTATAATGCTGCTAGGAAGAAGTTCTAGGAAGAAGTTCTAGGAAGAAGTTCTTGTGAGCATTTCACAGGATGGAGAAAAGTCTCTATAATGCTGCTCTAGGAAGAAGTTCTTGTGAGCATTTCACAGGATGGAGAAAAGTCTCTATAATGCTGCTCTAGGAAGAAGTTCTTGTGAGCATTTCACAGGATGGAGAAAAGTCTCTATAATGCTGCTCTAGGAAGAAGTTCTTGTGAGCATTTCACAGGATGGAGAAAAGTCTCTATAATGCTGCTCTAGGAAGAAGTTCTTGTGAGCATTTCACAGGATGGAGAAAAGTCTCTATAATGCTGCTCTAGGAAGAAGTTCTTGTGAGCATTTCACAGGATGGAGAAAAGTCTCTATAATGCTGCTCTAGGAAGAAGTTCTTGTGAGCATTTCACAGGATGGAGAAAAGTCTCTATAATGCTGCTCTAGGAAGAAGTTCTTGTGAGCATTTCACAGGATGGAGAAAAGTCTCTATAATGCTGCTCTAGGAAAAGTCTCTATAAGTTCTTGTGAGCATTTCACAGGATGGAGAAAAGTCTCTATAATGCTGCTCTAGGAAGTTCTTGTGAGCATTTCACAGGATGGAGAAAAGTCTCTATAATGCTGCTCTAGGAAGAAGTTCTTGTGAGCATTTCAAAGGATGGAGAAAAGTCTCTATAATGCTGCTCTAGGAAGACGTTCTTGTGAGCGTTTCACAGGATGGAGAAAAGTCTCTATAATGCTGCTCTAGGAAGAAGTTCTTGTGAGCGTTTCACAGGATGGAGAAAAGTCTCTATAATGCTGCTCTAGGAAGAAGTTCTTGTGAGCTACCCTCCGGCTCAGACTTATAAACAGACTGACTGGAACAAGCTGGGTCGCAGATGTTGACACTGTGCCACAAGTAGCCAAAGGATCTTCTCCCTAAAGTCCATGCCGTGTGGTGGTGGTAGTCAAGACTATCCACAACTTTCTGTCTTGTGTACTTTCAGTCAACCCTGATACTAAAATCTTCCATGCCATGATGTCAAACTGTCCAGCATCTTTCTCTCTCGGTCTTCCTCTGCCTCTACTCCTTTCCTGTATCACAATGTACTTCAGTGTTTTCCTCATCACATGACCAAAGAATGTAGATTGTCTCTTTTGGGCAATCTGTTCTCTTGTGAGTCAGTCTCTCTCAAGACATAGCCGTTACTCTTTTTATCTGTTAAGGGTATTCTCAACATTCTCTATAAAACCACATCTCTGCAGCTTCCAAATAATTGTTCACTGTTCTGCCAGCTGTCCATGATTCACTTCCCTACATAATGATAGCATTTAGATCTTTTAAGAATACGTACGACCAAGACTGGAGTGTGGCATGGGATAATACTCCACTACAGCAAAATCAGTACCAAGCCAAATGGAGAAAATAAAGAACATCAGTCTCAGAAACATAAACAGAGACAGGAGAAGAAAATAAGTCATCGACCTGGAGGCAAATTCTCGTCTTCAGAGCTTGAGACGTCAAAGGAAGGAAAAAGTGCCTATTCTTACAGAAAAAAAAAAAGATATTACAAATGGGACAAACAATTCTGACAAAAGAGGTTACCAACAGAGACGGTTACTAACAACTGAACTCACCAGCTAATATCAGTCAAACCAGTCTCAACACTAACTGAATGCTTTTATTTCATTTTTAGCAAAACGGCCACTTGCCCAACAGAACACTAACCAATATCTAATGATGGACATCATCTGGACACTCATTGATAATTAAGCATTCAGAGAAATTGAATTACCAACATTGATCTAATCAAGCAATTCTAAAAACAAAAACAAAATCAATCAATGACAGTCTAAATATCCACCATCAAACACAGGCAGTTCTATCATTTCATTGAACAACTAAAACAAAATCAATCAATGACAGTCTAAATATCCAACATCAAACACAGGCAGTTCTATCATTTCATTGAACAACTAAAACAAAATCAATCAATGACAGTCTAAATATCCAACATCAAACACAGGCAGTTCTATCATTTCATTGAACAACTAAAACAAAATCAATCAATGACAGTCTAAATATCCAACATCAAACACAGGCAGTTCTATCATTTCATTGAACAACTAAAACAAAATCAATCAATGACAGTCTAAATATCCAACATCAAACACAGGCAGTTCTATCATTTCATTGAACAACTAAAACAAAATCAATCAATGACAGTCTAAATATCCAACATCAAACACAGGCAGTTCTATCATTTCATTGAACAACTAAAACAAAATCAATCAATGACAGTCTAAATATCCAACATCAAACACAGGCAGTTCTATCATTTCATTGAACAACTAAAACAAAATCAATCAATGACAGTCTAAATATCCAACATCAAACACAGGCAGTTCTATCATTTCATTGAACAACTAAAACAAAATCAATCAATGACAGTCTAAATATCCAACATCAAACACAGGCAGTTCTATCATTCCATTGAACAACTAAAACAACATCAATCCAGGTAATATGTAGAAATAGTTTCATTCATGAAATCACAAGCAGGGTTTTTTGTGTATGTATATCTAACTAAAACTTTCAGCCAAGCGGACACAGATTCCAACTGTAGGTACAAATTAGATGACGTGATAAATAAATATTAAAACAAATATGGCAATGACTGAAAAAAAGAAACAACAAATCTGAAATAAAAATGTTTGTCTATTGAAAAAGATTAAAACCACAGCCAATGACACTCAATGATTATGTACATGCTCATGTATATAAAACTGGCTGATGAGGCTGATGTGAGATGAGATGTTTTGGATAGCAGATGGTGCACACTGGGAGATTGCAGACAGAAGACACAATTAAAGATGTGTGTAGGGTTAAAGGAGAGGAGTGGGTCAAGGTGTCAGAGCAACAATTATACTTGGGTAAGGTTCTAATCGCACTGGGCACAGAGTGTGGACTGACCAGCAGAATCAGAAATTCAATTATTGAATCCACCCACGTGATGTGATCATAGATCTCTGTTGAGATGTATCAGGGTTCGTTATAAAAGTGAATGGACATCACTTAGTGCAACACGGCCTAGGAAATGATACTACAACAGTTTGGCAGAAATCACAGGATTTTTCTACTGGCTTGAGAAGCAGCTGTACACACATGTGGCAACTGTAACAGATTCACAAAGCATGCTGAAAAAGGTATTTTTCATGCAATGTCGAGCACAGGTATCTGGCAGTTAGTTTTCAGAGGTTTCTGGTAGGCAGGCAAGCAGGTGTGTTGGAAAATGAATAGTCAGAAAGACTGGCTGGTGAACTGATGTATCACAAGCTAGATGTGGTCAAGGCTTTTGGGAGCAAGTGAACAGTGCAGATACAGGAACATGTCATTGTGGTCTGGGGAGAATGCTACAGCAAGATGTGACAGGAATAGATCATTGTGGTCTGGGGAGAATGCTACAGCAAGATGTGACAGGAATAGATCATTGTGGTCTGGGGAGAATGCTACAGCAAGATGTGACAGGAACAGATCATTATGGTCTGGGGAGAATGCTACAGCAAGATGTGACAGGAATAGATCATTGTGGTCTGGGGAGAATACTACAGCAAGATGTGACAGGAATAGATCATTGTGGTCTGGGGAGAATGCTACAGCAAGATGTGACAGGAATAGATCATTGTGGTCTGGGGAGAATGCTACAGCAAGATGTGACAGGAATAGATCATTGTGGTCTGGGGAGAATGCTACAGCAAGATGTGACCAGGGGATCTGGCATTGTGGTCTGGGGAGAATGCTACAGCAAGATGTGACAGGAATAGATCATTGTGGTCTGGGGAGAATGCTACAGCAAGATGTGACAGGAACAGATCATTGTGGTCTGGTGAGAATGCTACAGCAAGATGTGACAGGAATAGATCACTGTGGTCTGGGGAGAATGCTACAGCAAGATGTGACCAGGGGATCTGGCATTGTGGTCTGGGGAGAATGCTACAGCAAGATGTGACAGGAATAGATCATTGTGGTCTGGGGAGAATGCTACAGCAAGATGTGACAGGAACAGATCATTGTGGTCTGGTGAGAATGCTACAGCAAGATGTGACAGGAATAGATCATTGTGGTCTTGGGAGAATGCTACAGCAAGATGTGACAGGAATAGATCATTGTGGTCTGGGGAGAATGCTACAGCAAGATGTGACAGGAATAGATCATTGTGGTCTGGGGAGAATGCTACAGCAAGATGTGACAGGAATAGATCATTGTGGTCTGGGGAGAATGATACAGCAAGATGTGACTAGGGGATCTGGCATTGTGGTCTGGGGAGAATGCTACAGCAAGATGTGACAGGAATAGATCATTGTGGTCTGGGGAGAATGCTACAGCAAGATGTGACAGGAATAGATCATTGTGGTCTGGGGAGAATGGTACAGCAAGATGTGACCAGGGGATCTGGCATTGTGGTCTGGGGAGAATGCTAGCAGCATAGATGGGGAGTGACAGGAATAGATCATTGTGGTCTGGGGAGAATGCTACAGCAAGATGTGACAGGAATAGATCATTGTGGTCTGGGGAGAATGCTACAGCAAGATGTGACAGGATCATTGTGGTCTGGGGGAATAGATCATAGATCATTGTGGTCTGGGGAGAATGCTACAGCAAGATGTGACAGGAATAGATCATTGTGGTCTGGGGAGAATGCTACAGCAAGATGTGACAGGAATAGATCATTGTGGTCTGGGGAGAATGCTACAGCAAGATGTGACAGGAATAGATCATTGTGTCTGGATACAGCAAGATGTGACAGGAATAGATCATTGTGGTCTGGGGAGAATGCTACAGCAAGATGTGACAGGAATAGATCATTGTGGTCTGGGGAGAATGGTACAGCAAGATGTGACCAGGGGATCTGGCATTGTGGTCTGGGGAGAATGCTACAGCAAGATGTGACAGGAATAGATCATTGTGGTCTGGGGAGAATGCTACAGCAAGATGTGACAGGAATAGATCATTGTGGTCTGGGGAGAATGCTACAGCAAGATGTGACAGGAATAGATCATTGTGGTCTGGGGAGAATGGTACAGCAAGATGTGACCAGGGGATCTGGCATTGTGGTCTGGTGAGAATGCTACAGCAAGATGTGACAGGAATAGATCATTGTGGTCTGGGGAGAATGCTACAGCAAGATGTGACAGGAATAGATCATTGTGGTCTGGGGAGAATGCTACAGCAAGATGTGACAGGAATAGATCATTGTGGTCTGGGGAGAATGCTACAGCAAGATGTGACAGGAATAGATCATTGTGGTCTGGGGAGAATGCTACAGCAAGATGTGACAGGAATAGATCATTGTGGTCTGGGGAGAATGCTACAGCAAGATGTGACAGGAATAGATCATTGTGGTCTGGTGAGAATGGTACAGCAAGATGTGACAGGAATAGATCATTGTGGTCTGGGGAGAATGCTACAGCAAGATGTGACAGGAATTGATCATTGTGGTCTGGGGAGAATGCTACAGCAAGATGTGACAGGAATAGATCATTGTGGTCTGGGGAGAATGCTACAGCAAGATGTGACAGGAATAGATCATTGTGGTCTGGGGAGAATGCTACAGCAAGATGTGACCAGGGGATCTGGCATTGTGGTCTGGGGAGAATGCTACAGCAAGATGTGACAGGAATAGATCATTGTGGTCTGGGGAGAATGCTACAGCAAGATGTGACAGGAATAGATCATTGTGGTCTGGGGAGAATGCTACAGCAAGATGTGACAGGAATAGATCATTGTGGTCTGGGAGAATGCTACAGCAAGATGTGACCAGGGGATCTGGCATTGTGGTCTGGGGAGAATGCTACAGCAAGATGTGACAGGAATAGATCATTGTGGTCTGGGGAGAATGCTACAGCAAGATGTGACAGGAATAGATCATTGTGGTCTGGGGAGAATGCTACAGCAAGATGTGACAGGAATAGATCATTGTGGTCTGGGGAGAATGCTACAGCAAGATGTGACAGGAATAGATCATTGTGGTCTGGGGAGAATGCTACAGCAAGATGTGACAGGAATAGATCATTGTGGTCTGGGGAGAATGCTACAGCAAGATGTGACAGGAATAGATCATTGTGGTCTGGGGAGAATGCTACAGCAAGATGTGACAGGAATAGATCATTGTGGTCTGGGAAGAATGCTACAGCAAGATGTGACAGGAATAGATCATTGTGGTCTGGGGAGAATGGTACAGCAAGATGTGACAGGAATAGATCATTGTGGTCTGGGGAGAATGCTACAGCAAGATGTGACAGGAATAGATCATTGTAGTCTGGGGAGAATGCTACAGCAAGATGTGACCAGGGGATCTGGTCAACTCTCAACATTCAGAGCAAAGGCGAGAAGGACACACAGTCAGACTGCTACTGGTACCTATGGAACTGGAACTATTCACTGGCGGCTGAAGGTGCAGCATTTATGGGAATGCCCTGAGTGCTGTGATGTCTGATCTTAACAACTCAACTCAACAGAGCTGGCCATAGATACAGAATTATTGTTTGACATATCACCAAACTGTGAGTCAACAGCCACCTGCCACTTTGTTAACATTACAACACAAACCGCCCCGGGCACCCAGGAAATACTCAGCATAGAGTGTAGCACCAAGAACTCAACTCCTTAGCTCTGGCAATGAAACCATGGACTCACAGTCCACATATTAAAACTGTATCAGCAAAACCATGACTAGAAGAAAACTAAACTTCAAGATGAAGATGGACTGCCTACTTATCTGCTAATTTGACTGGATGTTCATGGTTTGCCATCTCACATGATTATCACAGCATGATAGTTCAAATCTTTGTCCTTGTCCTGCCACTGAATCAAGTCATCCACTCATTTATCTCTTGTTTCCCATCTTTTTCTGTCAGGTCTCCCAGCTGTCATCAAGTTTTCACATGTATTCCTTCCCATCAAATGTCCAAAAATCTGTTTTGTCTAATCCAGACTTTCATCATCACATCATCAAAGCTTGGCTGACCAGCATCAGTGATCAGGCTTTCCTCAGCAGCATATCAGTTTATGTGCTAACATCCTTCCATAGGCTAACATCCTTCCATGGGCTAACATCCTTCCATGGGCTAACAACTTTCCATGCTCTAACATCCTTCCATGGGCTAACATCCTTCCATGGGCTAACATCCTTCCATGGGCTAACATCCTTCCATGCTCTAACATCCTTCCATGAGCTAACATCCTTCCATGCGCTAACATCATTCCATGCGCTAACATCCTTCCATGCGCTAACATCCTTCCATGCGCTAACATCCTTCCATGCGCTAACATCCTTCCATGCGCTAACATCCTTCCATGAGCTAACATCCTTCCATGCGCTAACATCCTTCCATGAGCTTACATCCTTCCATGAGCTAACATCCTTCATTGAGCTAACATCCTTCCATGAGCTAACATCCTTCCATGAGCTAACATCCTTCCATGAGCTAACATCATTCCATGCGCTAACATCCTTCCATGAGCTAACATCATTCCATGCGCTAACATCCTTCCATGAGCTAACATCCTTCCATGAGCTAACATCCTTCCATGCGCTAACATCCTTCATTGAGCTAACATCCTTCCATGAGCTAACAACCTTCCATGAGCTAACATCCTTCCATGCGCTAACATCCTTCATTGAGCTAACATCCTTCCATGAGCTAACATCCTTCCATGAGCTAACATCCTTCCATGCACAAGCTTCACATTGTTGATCCTTTTAGTTCAAGCTAGTAAGTAAAAAAGTAAAGTAAAGATCCCTTTACACGCCCTTAGGCGCATCGGGCATATGGGAAGAGCACCCATATTTTTACAGACCAATCGGCACTCGGTGGGTAATGGGGTCAGCATTACGCCGGCCGTCTTTACTTTCCCAGGATAGCCCATCCTGGTACCCATTTGAGGCTGGGTCGACCTGCGACGTCCCATACCACGATAAAAATCCACGCAGCCCACGCAGGTTTTGATCGCGGTACGTTAACGGTTTTCCAGTGTGTGTTCTCTTGAGTTACTTCGAGTGGCTAGCTACATATGCCATAAACATTATATGTGTAATGTTTCTCTCCTGTAAATATTCTCTTGTGACTGTTCAGATAAACAGCTTGAGTAAAAGAAGAACCACGAACATTAGATTTCTAAGTTTTCTCTCCTGTATGTTTAGTCTTGTGACATTTCAGATTGCTAGCCTGAGTAAACGAAGCAGCACAAATATCACATTTGAAGGGTTTCTCTCCTGTGTGTGTTAACTTGTGACGTTTCAGAGTACTAGACTGAGTAAACGAATTACCACAAACATCACAGTTGTGGGGTTTCTCTCCTGTGTGTATTCTCTTGTGATCTCTCAGAAAACCATTATGAGCAAAAGACGTACCACAAACATCACAACTGTAAGGTTTCTCTCCTGTATGTATTCTCACGTGACCATTTAGATGGTCATTACGAGCAAAAGAAGCACCACAAATGTCACATTTGTAGAGTTTATCTTCTATATGTAGTCTTTTATGCCGCTTCATAGTGCTACTATGATTAAATGACGCTTGACAAACATCACATTTGAAAGGTTTCTCTCCTGCATGTGTTGTCATGTGGACTTTCAACTGGGAAGATTTAGCAAAAGGAAAATCACATACTTTACATTTATACGCTTTGAAACCTGTGTGTGTTCTCTTGTGACCCTGCACATTGTCATCTTGATTAAAAGAAGTAACAGCTATATCATCACAGTTGTGCAAATGTTCTTCATTGTCTACTCTCATGTGGTGCTTCAGATGATCAGCTTCAGTAACAGCAGCACCACAAACTTGTTGTTTGTAAGATGTCAGAGTCTTGTCCATGCACAATGCACCTGATATCTCCTGTTCCATGACCTTGAAGTCTGAAATACACACCAAAAATATTTCAGTGATAAGTTCAATGATTGGCTTGTGCTACACCACTAGGTGGTGACTCGACATGTGCCAGAATTGAATATGTTTGCAGGCTCTGTAAATTTAAATGAGGAGAGGAGTGGGTCAAACATTTTTCTCAAAGAATATTGTAGATCTAAACATGTTCACACAGAATATTGTAGATCTAAACATGTTCACACAGAATATTGTAGATTTTTACACTTCCTCAAAGAGTATTGTAGATCTAAACATGTTCACATAGAATATTGTAGATCTAAACATGTTCACGCAGAATATTGTAGATCTAAACATGTTCACACAGAATATTGTAGATCTAAACATGTTCACACAGAATATTGTAGATCTAAACATGTTCACACAGAATATTGTAGATCTAAACATGTTAACACAGAATATTGTAGATTTTTACACTTTCTCAAAGAGTATTGTAGATCTAAACATGTTCACACAGAGTATTGTAGATCTAAACATGTTCACACAGAATATTGTAGATCTAAACATGTTCACACAGAATATTGTAGATCTAAACATGTTAACACAGAATATTGTAGATTTTTACACTTTCTCAAAGAGTATTGTAGATCTAAACATGTTCACACAGAATATTGTAGATCTAAACATGTTCACACAGAATATTGTAGATCTAAACATGTTCACACAGAATATTGTAGATCTAAACATGTTCACACAGAATATTGTAGATCTAAACATGTTCACACAGAATATTCTAGATCTAAAACTTGCATACAGAATATTGTAGATCTAAAACTTGCATACAGAATATAGTAGATCTAAATATGTTCACACAGAATATTGTAGATTTCCACACTTTCTCAAATAATATGGCACTATGTAAAGTCTTTCTTCTTCTTATGTCAAAATCTACTTATGCCGCAAGGCCAGGGAGAGCTCGGTTGCTTGATATCCCGTGATGTAATGCAGTCTCAAGATGTCAGTGATTCCTTCAATCCATTTTCTTCTCGATCTTTCCCTGCCTCTCCCCTGATGACGGAGCATTTATGGGAGTGTCCTGAGTGCTATGATGTTCATTCTTAATTCAAAATTATCAGTGATAATGTATATAAAATTTGTAATGCATCACATTTATTCAGCAGGTACATTCTAATTACTTAAAGTTGGATTGCATCCAAACACACTGCTCAGTTAAAATGTTTACAAACAAGTTTAAACTACAGAGTAAATCGAAATGCAGAAAACACAGTGGCTTATTTGGTACACCATTTGCGTTTGCTTAACGATTTGAAAGTTATAGGCTCCCTGAGAATTGCTGTTGGCTATGGAGGTTGTGTTGTTGGCTACAGAGGTTGTGCTTTGTGCGTCGTTCTTGACAGATGGCTAGCCAATGTACTGGGAGAGATTCAGCTATGAGGGTAAAACCAAGTACAATGAAGCAGATTTTTTTGGGTGTTACTTTAAATGTGGTGTAATAATTAACGCATAAAGTGCCTACTTAAGACTAGTGAGCCGGCGGCCATTTTTTATATTAATTAAATACTATCACTGAACGTCTACATTTCTGTGTGATCCATATGTCTGCCTCATCACTCTGCACAAAAGTGTATACACCTTGCCAGGCTTGTTGGCAAATGACCATAAACTGATAAGATGTTTACTGAACTCTCTGAGTCCCAAGAAAGGCATCATATGTTCACAGGTTCCTACCTAATAGTAGTAGCCCAATTAACCTATGATGTGCTGATTGTATGTCTCTGTTTACTATCCCTTGGGCCTGGATGCTTAACCCACTGGGACTCAGGGAGTTAAAAATAATTAGCCGGCAGCCATTTTTATATGCTATTTAGGCCCATACACCATCACATGTATTCAAGAAATGCATATGCAGTTAGGCCTCACTGCCTCAACTGCTGCTAAGGGATTCATTAAAAAATAAAATAGTTATTGCTATAAAATGCAAACATTTAGTCCTTTTATCCCTACATTTTACTGAGATGCAGCTCAGAATCCATCTGTTGTCAGATAACACTATAATTTGACTCTAAGTGATATACACAAGTCAGTTGCTTATCCTTAACAGTATCCTTTACAATCAACCTTAGCAATTTTTGGCTGTTGTGGTTTTTCTAGGCAAATCTTACATTCAGTAGTCTGCCACTGCTTTCAACTGAACAGTCAGCTCTTGGTACACCTGTCGAATCCACTGCAAGACATTCAGGCTCTCCTTTAAATTAGTTAGTTAGTTGGGTTATCATCATTGCACTCCATACATGTCCATAGGTGCTCAGATCCTCCCCTCAGTATGAACCCTAACGTCCGATGGCTAATAGTACCAGTTCTATGTTGATTAACAAGTCTTCTGGCGTGTCTGGTGTGCGTCTCTTTTTTTTGCTGTGCCAATCTTAATTCCCAAGTGTGCCATTCTGGCGAGTGATGTGGATTCACTGCCACCAAAGTCCTCTATCTTTCCCATTTCTCTGAGGGCATTGATAATATCAGCATGATCCATAGGCTGACCGTCGGTAGTGATAGCGGATCCAGCCAACCTGTCAGCTCTTTCATTTCCATCGACGCCTGCGTGTCCCGGAACAAAAATAAAGGTGACTCCACGCACAGTGGACTTAGTAATGATTCAAGCCATTGTCTTCGCACTGAACCTTCCTGAACCCTCCGGATCATACTCATTGAATCACTGAGTATACATACATACGCGGGTGTATTGTTGTTTCAAGCCAGGCAAACGCTTGCGTCACTGCCATCACCTCCATCGTCATGCTGCTGGTTGTCATGGAGAAGGCGCTGTTGGCTTCTTTGACTGTTCTGCCCGCTGAGCGTGCTGTGGATGCCCATGCGCTTCTTCTTTGGCGTATAACGGATCCGTCTGTATATATTAGTGCATCTGCTTCGTCTGAATTTTCACTGATGAGAGCGTGTTGACCTCTGCATTAACAGCAACAGGATTCTCTTCTCTACATCGCCTGTTGAGTGTGACAATACAGGAAAATGTACAAATAAATGCCTGAGGCACAGGTATCCATTCTGCACCAGGTATGATGTCGGTTAGGCTGCATATTTGCCTAATAAAATCTTCTGCCCGACCTAACCACGATTTTCCCCTCTTCAGTCTGTCGCCCTTTTCACTAAAAAGCGCTTGATGCAGTGGGTGTTTCTTATCAGCACATATTTTAAGGTATTCCCGAGCCCTCCACATCCTGATCCTATGGTTCATTGTTAAAAAGTCAAGTAGATACCTCATTGCTCCACAGGCTGTGTCTCTTGTACATCTCAAAACAATGTGCATGGCTTCATTCTTATAACATCTCCTTTAAATAACGGTCGCTAGCTGAAAAGCCGATGGTCGCTTAGTCAGAGTTCACTCCCTTGGCTGCATTGCAAATATGGAGTGTAAAGAGAGAACGAAACAAATGACATACTTACCTGTCATCATACGGTTGCGTAGGGTGTAGGGTTAGGATTAGAAGTAGGGTTAGGGTGTGGGTTAGGGTTAGATGTGAAAATTTTGACGCAGGAGTTCCAAATAATGGCCGACAATCTGATGCTTGTGGGAGTGGCGCCACTGGAATTCTCCTAATACGACGGCAATAGCGTGCGGCTGCTGCCCAATTGATGGCGAATTGTCCGTTTGAGTAGCATCCCCAGTCCTTCAATTGTTTGGGTGTGTATGTCACTGTGCGCAATTATTTGGAACTCCTGCGTCAAAATTTTCACATCTAACCCTAACCCCGCAAACTTATCGGTCATTAAGGCATACAGATCTGCTGGAGTCACATCCGTGGCAACTAAGTCGTGCATCGCAAGAACGTGGTTGCTAATGTGAGTCGGAGCTTGATGTCTAACTGCCATGTTGACCTTGTTTTTGATTCGTGACTTTTCCACTCCGTATTTGCAATGCAGCCAAGGGAGTGAACTCCGACTAACCGACCGTCGCCGTCCAGCTAGCAACCGCTATTTAAAGAAGAGCCGACATTAGTGTCCGTAGCTGGGATCGAAGCCGAACCCGGCAATATGAAGTGCGTTCGCAACACCGAAGACACAGACGCTGAGAAAAATGGTAAACGAAGAGCCACTAAAAGTAAAATGTTTGTTAGCATCTCCCGCTTACAACTGACTTACAGGCTCCACTGAGCTATCGTTGGATTGTGATGTTACGTATCATTTGATAAATATCAATTGATTTAAAGATTACATGACTATTACTACGAATAGTACTATAAAACTTTGCTTGAATATTTATTGTATACCTCTGATCTCAGGCCGTTGGCTAAGCTCTGAAAGAAATATTCCTAACTTCCATGAAATTAGTTAAATTACGATGTCAAGTTTTGAAAGGGGCAGACATGCATGACGCCATTGCTGCCAGTCTGTTTCCGGTGCCCCATTCTGATATTGATCAAAATGTTTGTGGTTATATTAACCATACGCATACGTATCAACGTCAACCGCTGACAGCCTTTGCCCGAGCAAGACGTTGAACGCTCAAGCCCGCCTCGCCTGAACACGTTGCCCGCTAACTATCCATTCGTTGCCTGATTTTCGATAGCCAGCTACTGGACAGAATCGCTTGATATTCGGCTGAGTCTGTCTCGACTGAGCTATCGGAATCGGCTGCGGGTGGGTCATTAGCAGCCCGTGTACGCACCTAGCCAACAACAATTACCAGCAACAAAGATCTACAAGAATCAACAGAGGAAGGAACAACGCCCTAGGTAATTATAATTTACATTATAAACTCTCTAAACCGAAACCTAGGGCGTGCGTTTAACCTCTAAATAAATTCGAGAACTTTTTATAATCGTCGTAGAAAATGGACACTGCGCCCATTACGATTGAATCACCAGGATCACCAGCACAGGGAACCGCTCCTCCGGGAGCCGACCCTTCAGGGGTGCCTGATGCCGCCTCAGTAGCGACGCAAGGACCCCCTCGCCAACGCAAGCAGCGGCAGCCTGAGACCAGCACACCAGACATCATGCAGTGCTCGCGCTGCAATAAGGCGTGGCATACAGCTTCGTCCTGCCGCAAGCGCCTCTCGTGCAGATACTGTTCTGGTACGCACGAATTCAAGGAGTGCCCGCTGGCTAAAATTGACACTAATTTTAAAAGACCGAACAGCAACCGCAAGTGCTCCAACTGTTCCGGTGCGCACGGCGCGAGATACATGGGCTGCCCGTATCTCCAGCAGTGCAAAAGGTCACTTAGAACCGCCCACGAAGCAGCCAGACAGAGATACGTGGCACCCAGGTCCTCAGCAGCACCAAAGCAACCGAGTGGGAAGCCAGCACAACGGACAACAGACAGACTAACCGACAAGACGATCACAGCCGCAATGGACCCTGAAAAAATCTCTGAAATTTTAGCGGAAATCAGAGCTCTCCGCAAAAGAAAAGTCCGACACCGACGCTGACAAAACGCAGATGCTAGACCTGATTTCGCAGATGCGTGACGAAATCAAAGCACTGAAAGACGACAGACAAGAACAAGTATCGCAGCAAACAAAGTGGCTAGCAGAGGCTGCACAAATGCAAGAAAACCTGACAGAAATGACGCTAAAATTACAAGCAGAGAAAGCTGCAGACGAGACCCGCCGACAGGAAGAAAGGGCGGCTTTTAGATCGGCAACCAAGCAGCAACAGGGCACCAGCACAGCGACCAGCACGAGGCAAACCAAGCACCAGCAACAGTCAGCTAGTACCCGCCAATATCATCGCAAAGAGATCTGGAACACACCAGAACCCAAAACCGCAAACAACGCAGCACAGCAAGGAAGCAAACAACAATAATATCAGGTGTGTCTACACACCACAAATAAAAGGAAACCATATAAGACAGCAAAGGACCCTTCTTCGATATAGCAGGCCCTCGGGCGGCTGAAAGAGGATCACATTTGGAATTTTTCTTGGACAACTGGCAATGGCAATGGCGTATCAACGTATCTTTTGTACATCCTCGTGCGGGAGCCACCCGTTGTTACATCACTCAGAACCAAATGGCAGTTGCTAGCCGAAAAACACTTAGAGACATACTCACGAGGAGAGCACTTTTGGTCACGTCCGATGTGCAGTGAAGATGATCTTTAAATGAAGTGTGGTGTACATCATAGAATCACTCACTCGCATGACTTCTTTATGTATGCGTTCAGCTGAATCTTAGCAGTTGTGGACAGCCTCAGTCCATAAATTGCGATGATCAAGGTGGATAGTGAAACACAGTGTTAGATGTCGAGCGAATGGACAATCCTGATGTTGATTAAGGCTGTAAAGGTATAGACAGATGTTCTGAAGAGACTGTCACTGCAGATCACATCTTTGAAAAGATCGATAATAAACTCAGTTAGGCATCAAAATAAAACAGACTGAAGCTGATGTGGAGTATTCGGATGTTCAAATTTCTACCGGACTATCACTGAAGACCACATGTTTGGTAAGATAGTGAAATACCAGCAAGTGTCAAGACAGAACAACCTGTAGTTTCTCTAGACTACCCAGATAAGGACAAAAGTAATTCAGCTTCAGTAACAACAGCACTACAAACTTGTTTGTAAGATGTCAGAGTCTTGTCCGTGCACAGTGCACCTTTTATCTCCTGTTCCATGACCTTGAAGATGTAATTATGTTGAAAATCTGTGTCTGTAAATTGTTGCTGCGTTTGTTATTTGACATAAGCCTACGCTTGATTAATATAAATTTGTGTAACTTATGGTGCCATGTCAATGGTTTGATATAAATTCTATCTGTATTCATAGGTGTGTATTTCAGGCTGTATGACGGACATGGCCAGTCAAGACCCCCTTTTTTCTAAGGGGCGCCTAATTGTTTCCATTGCGGGGCGCGCTCACCATTTGAAAGTGACATGTCCTATTCCCGGCACAGTAACTTAAGTATTCAGTTTGTATGTTGTCTAGTGTGTCCTTCAAGCTTTCTACTTGTTTCTGTCAGTACCGATCAATAAATTGTCTGTTATATATATATTACGGCCCAAAGGTTTTTAGCCAGATCCACTGATCACCTCTTGCAAAAAAGTTCTCAGACTAATGATCTTTTTTGTGTGTGCCTCTGCACTGTTCACTTGCTCCCAAAGGACTTATAACATCTATCTTGTCATTCAGCAGTATCCCACCAAGTGGTGCAGAGCCTTCCGATCTGTCTGCCTGTTCATTTCCCAACACACAGGTCTGACCTGGAGAAAATATCCAAAAGACGCTAACTAGCTAGGGCTACTGAAGTGTTGCTTGCCATTCTGCATGGAGCCTGCCTGTCTCCACCTTTCACAACATGCTCTGTGAGGCAGTTACAGCTTTGACATGTGTACACACTTGGTTCTCAAGCCAGCAGAAGGCCGCAGTGACTGCCTCCACCTGCATTCTCAAACTAGAGTTTGTGGTATTAGTATATGCCAGGCGGCTTTGTTGCAATAAGTGACGTTCATTCACTTTTGCTGAGAACCCCCCACAAACTGTATCAGCCTCTCAACACAGAGCTATCTGTATAGATAATCACATCACCTGGGTGAGAATGATTTCATGGAAACAAAAGCTGTCAGATACAGCGGTTCTGGAGAGGCTACAAATGAAAATAGAATTACTGAAATAAATAAAAGAGAATATTGAAATACTTTAGCCACATTAAAATATACACTTTTAAAAACCACATTTGAGGAAGAGGTTGAAGGCAGGAGAGCAAGAGGTGGGTAACAATACAAGTGGGAGAAAGGCATCAAGAGATGGACTGGCAATAGTATAAGAGAGTGTACAACCAGGACAAGAGACAGAGCATGTTGGAAATCCATTGCAGTCAACCTTCACTTTGGAGACAGCAAATGATTGGTGATAAATTGTCTAATAAATTTGTAAACAGAAATATTAGAAGTGAGAATGTTTCTGGGAATGTGTCTGTTAACCAGCAAGTTACTGTGAACTAACTCAGACACTGACACTCGGCTATTACTGGTCGCCCCTAGCCTAATGTCTGTAATTGTCTAAGGCAACTACTCAGTGGTCACTTTGCTTGGACATGTATGGTCAGTTGTATGACATCATATGTCTGTAATATTAGAGCAGGACCATCATCAAATGCCTTGCAAACTGCGTATAATGTGGTCTTCAACAGCATGTATCAGTTTGTGTGCTTTCTTTTTTCTATGCCAAGACAAAAGTGTTTAAAAAAAATCTTGTCATCTTTCCCTGTCTCTGATCTGATATTGTCAAATGAACTTTGGAAAGCAGATTGATTTAGATGTGTTATTTGTTAATATCTAAATATTTATCTGTCCATTCCTTTCAGGTTGATTCTGTTTGCAGTTTTGCTAGAGGTCTCTCATGTCTTTGATAAGGTGGAGAGTAAAACACAGTCATGTATCACTAGTGAAAAGCATTAAGAGAAATCTAACAAATGTGATGTTTGTGGAAATTACTTAACCCAGGCTTGTAATTTGAATTGTTGCATGAGATTACACACAGAAGTGAAACCTTATAACTATGGTGATTGTTCTTCAGCAACAAGAGATAGCATGTACAGTGTGTGTGTGCCTGCGTGCATATGTGTGTGTGTGCTCTCGTGCATGCGTGGGTGGTGTGCGTGCATGGGTGAGTGGGGTATCATTCCGACTATACCTGCAGCTGGAAAGTATTTAAATATTGTCTCAGTACAGGGTACATGTCCCTGGAAAAATCTAACATAAAATTTCTTTATCATTATTACAATCACACTCATTAACATGTTGTTATTGTTTGAAATTACATGATACAGATGTAAAAAAGAAATAGTATATGAAAAGATTTAGGCAAAAATGGCAGAATTTTAGACACGCCTACTTCTTGTAACTTTTAGAAAATAAATTATGTTAATTTATTTGTTCACTTACAATTGTGATGTAATTAAATTTGCTTTTTGTCGAAAGTTATTTAGTCAATTTGACCTGTTTATAATTTGTTCTTCTGTGGTGCTGGACTTTCTAAATCTGACATATTCAGGCATCTCTTTTATGATTCTGAATACAATTTCTGTCTTTTATAAAACGGTTTTCTCTGATCTCTGGTATAACAGGCTAGCCAGACTTAATGGCCTACAGCTGGTAACTGTTAGGTTGTCGTGTCTTGTCTTGATGTTAAACAGATAACACTTAATGTAAAGTAGTTGTTGTTCTGTACTGATTGAGACCAGTTAAGTAACAGTGCAGCGTTTGTTGATATAGTCGGGTTTTGTCATGGGTGACAACTCTTCATTTTTCAGGACATGTTACATTTGAGTAGGTTATTGTTTACTGTTTTGAGTGGTGCATGTTGTTTTTGGAACATAGACTCCATCAAGTGCGGATCATTCAATATAATTTTCTTGGTCATAGTTAGAAACATAAAGCGCTTTTCACCAAGTTTACTATTGAAGCTAGTAAAGCATTGAAAAAAACACCTGAACTGCAAAATCTGTTTCCTCTTTTTTTGACTGAAAGTTTTTGTTTGGGTGATCACTCTGAGGTTGTTTTTGTAATGATACAAATGTCTCTTCTGCCTTCACAGGGGTTTTTGAAAACTATAAGGTAATGCCCCCAAATATGTTTTGCACAATATAAACAACGCTTATGTAGTGATGGTGACTACCATCTATAACAACTAACCTTTTTTTTTTTTTTCAGCAAAGATAAGTTTATTGCAATCAAACCAGATGCAACATTACAAACAAAGCATGCCATCAAATGACTCCAGTGACAATGCAGGTAGCAGATTACATCTTGAGCTTAGTACGTCTCCAGTGACGCCTCTTAGCATTGTATCTGATTGTGTTTCCTGTCTTCATACGAACCCACTGGGGGATGGGTCTGTTTTGCTTCATCTTACGAGCAAGCTTGGTCTTAAATTTTAAAGGTTTTGTGGGCTCTCATTTTCACCTCCACTCTGTTACACAGATTGTGTTTTGTGTGTGTGTGTGCTGTTTTCACGCTTTTGTGAATTAAAAAAATCATTGCATGAAATATAGTTATGAGGATGACAATAACAAAGAAGTTATACGAATCAATATACCGATCCGTTCACATTTCCCCTCCTGTTACTAAGCTACAACCGAAGTGTAGCCTTTTTTTTTTTTTTAAGTGTTTATTTGTTGAAACATATTTGTACAAATCTCTTGTGAAACAAAAGCAAAATCAATAAAATGATGTGAATAAAATGATGATGGGTCTGTCAGCGGAAACGGTACATTTCGATGATAATGTACATGTATTTTTTCAACGTGGCAAATGATGTTTCCATTAGACTCCATGTCGCCAAGCATCTTTGATTGTAGGGAGAGGAGAAGACAGAAAAGGATGTGGGGGCGATAGGGGAATGGGCCGCCGCTCATTATGCTGGTGACAAGTGTCGATGGGCTAACAAAAGCAGCTATATGAGGTGTTAAATGAAGACATGTTTGGTAAAAAGAGAACAATGCATAATATGATTACCAACAAAACAAATTGACAGGAAATAGGACAGCGAGGCAGAAAAGGACAAATTGGGGCTGGACTTAGAAAGAGAGGGACACCACTCGTATGTTTGTTGGCGAGACAACGTCAAGACGTTGTTTCCCTTGAAAATATATATACGCATTGTTTTTGTTCATTTCATTATGTCATACATACATTATACATACATACATACTTATATATACATATATTTATATCCTACTTACATACATTTTATAGCATGTAAAAGGTAAAAACATGGTGGACATGGTGATGGAATATCGGCGATGAGTATGATGATGGTTATATTCACATTACATAAATACACAAGTGCATTCATAATCATGCGAAAAGGCATGGTGATCATGGTGGTGGCATATCGGCGATGAGGATGATATTACTTTTGGGGAAACTCCCGATGCATAATTATTTACATCAGTACATTACAAAGTATAAACAGGAAAAGGAAACCATGGTGATTGTGGCGATGGCACATCAGCAATGAGGATGATGATGTTGTGGCAGGGAGACACTTGTTCCCTGTCTGCCGGAAGCAAAAATCAAAACAGTGTGATGATGATGATGATGGTGGCATGTCGTCGATGGTGGTGATAATGATGATTACTGAGACCTTATGCATTATTTTTTTAATGCGTTTGTGCTCACAATTTTATAATTTACGACATTACAATGTCGCAAATAATTTTTTTTTTTTTTTTTTCAATAAGTTTATTTGTCTGTAAACCGTCTGTATACAATAAATGCGTGTCAACTGTATTGTGCGTGTTATATTCACAAGCGTCTGCGGTGTGCGTATTTTTGTGCAGTAATATTTACAGAGCGTTGCTTCGTGTTTGTATTTATGTTGCATGTGTATGCGTGACTCTGCGAACATATAAACAAAAGAGGCAAGAGGGGGCACGAAAACATAGCAGGCTGACAGGGCGGGGAACGGGGTGAGAGGGGGGAGACGGACAAGATAGACAGGGCCACTCATTTTATCTATATTGTCTTTCGGTTGGCATCAAATGTTGTGAAAGGGTGAAACATTGGATATTTTACATTTCAAGCAGTTTATGTAAAGGGGGGGGGGGGGGGAGACACAAAGGGACTTTACGAACCTGTATACTAAACACCAGAGAACAGAAAAGGACACAACCACATAGCAGGCGGACAGGGGCGGGAAAGGGATGAGGTGCCGGAAAAGAAGTTAGACAGGGCCACTCATTATATTTACATTTTAGCTTCAATTATTTCAACATTTGTAAAAGAGATATTTGGATAATTGCTTCAAATATTTACATTTATAGCCGAATGGCACAAGAAAGGACTTTACGAACATCGCATCCAAAATTAACAAACTTTCGAACATATCAATTTTTCCAGTGATTGATCCATATCAGGGAAGCTTGTTAAAGACGACACCTTCCATGTTGTCGTACATGAGTTGCCATTCCACGTAGCACCAAATAATTTCATCCGGTACCAAGTACCAGATGTTTTAAACATTTTCGCAGTTATAGTTTTACCGCTGCCTGTAGATCCCGCAGTCAGAGTGGTCAACGGGTGTCTTCAGTGTGGATCCATAACAAATAGTGATCTAGTCTGTCTTTACCACTAGTTTTATCGTGTATGACATAATGTTAAAGGGGACATAATACTATTTTATTGCTTTACAAGCGTTTAATCTTACTTAATAACACATCTAAGAAAACAACAGCGGGATACTTACTAAAAATACACCCTAGCTAATCAGTCGAGAACCTGGGAAGACAGGATCGCACATGATGATGATGCTGATGGACCATCCCCGAGCCTTTTATATTTTTTCTACATTTACAGATGTATACTTTCTCATCCCCCTTCTGCCAAGCCAATCAGTACCCATCTCTTGCATTATTCTACTAAATAATTTATATAAGGCTAGTGTCCTATCCTTTTATTTTTCCACTTTTATATATTTGTACTGTAAGAAATATATACCAGTCTTGTGACAGTTATGATCCGCTCAAAACTGGTGGCAACACTATTCCGAAACTTCGCTAGGCAGATGGCTCAGTCCTTCTTTCGAACAGCGTAAAGGGAATAGAAAATTTAATATTGTCTGATTAAAAGCACAGTGAAGATCAAAATCTGTTCTTGAATTTAAAGAAAACAAAAATAATGTCCACAGATAAAACTGGCTGTCACCCAAAAATAACAATAAATGATGAAGAAATTGAAAATGTCACAAACTCTGAATATCTAGGCTCTATAAAAAATAGCAATGGAGACTGTTTGACAGAAATTAAAAGGAGGATGGCCATAGCAATGCAAAGATTAAACAGCCTAAAAAATCTATGATTAAGCACCAGCAAGGAGAGCAAAAAAAAAGAATTTTGAGAGGATGCATCTTCCCTATAGCAACATAGAGATGTGTTGTGGACTATCTCCCAGTCCTTAAGAAAAAGAATAGGGGCTTTTGAGCTGAAATGCTATAGAAAGATTCTCAGAATATTTTGGACAAAGAGGAGAAATACTGACATCTTGAAAGATCTGAACATCAAAGAAGATTAGCTAATAAACAGCGTTCTATCTCGGAAGCTGAAATATTTTTGTCATATCAAGCGCCACGACAGATTGAAAAAAATTATAGCAGAAGGCATGGTACCAGGAAGGAGGGGCAGGGGCCGACCGACACGAAGATGGGCATAGGATATAAGTGACTCCTTGAGTATGAAAGTACATGAGGCGGGAGAACTGGCAAGAGACAGTTTCTTTGAGGCAGGCCGTGATGAAAGCAATGTTCTGCAAAGGACCTGCTACATGATGATGGTGATAAAATAAATACTTTCTATCCCCCGCAACTAAGCCAATCAACAACCTAAGTTTTCTTTATTCTAGTACATAAAACAACCCCAGCACCCATCGGACTCTGGTCAGCGCTGCCCCTGAAATTCTTCGAATTCTTTGCTCTGTCTGCTCCATCGCTCACATAGCCACAACCACACCTGAGCCTTATCTGACCTCTGACACCAAATTACATGATCCAAGCTGTGACCGAGCCGCCAGGTGACCTACATCTCTGATCCAGAAATACCAAAGTGGGGATGTTCTACCGCTTGCTCTATTTCTTTGGTCACGGTGGTTTCGCATAAGCTATATAGCGGGGATGCCCTGAAATGTCGGGAGATTTTGCTCCTACTTACTACTGACAGGACTCTGTCGAATGTTGTACCCACGTACCTTTACATCTCTTATCTGCTGTTGCCTGTAACTCTTGAGCTACTTTATTCCGATCGCTCCCCTGCCTATATGCGAGAACATCATCTGAGAATGTTAATATTCCGCCAACTTTAGGTGCTGCCTGATCTGCAGTCTTTTTCGCATAATACTTAAAAGCACAGTTGAAATTGCAAATCCTTGTGGTAGTCCTGGGGCTTTGGACACAACGGAACAACGTAGGGGACGGGCCTCGGTGAGCTGGTCCATGTGTCTAGTGGAAAAGGGTTTCTCACCCCTTGAAAATCCATCGTGTCCGAATTGTCTGCCAGTGTCTCTCTGCCACCTGCTAATAAAAGTCCAACATGTGTCCGGTAAACCAATCGTAAGCTTGTCGCTCGGTCGTCCAGGTATGCTGACTGTTCTAATTAGGCTGCCGCGACGACTTCTTATCTCACAGTACCTTCTGCAAACCACCAAGTCGTCTTGTCCCTATCCGAAAGAAAACACAATCCGGTAATTTCATGCAGCAGGGTACCAGCCCTGAGCTTCATGAACTCAGGTGGGCCCACCTCCGAAAGTGTCTAGGAATCGTGGGCCAAAACACTTGTCGACGAGGATAATTTCTACTGACGACTGGTAGATCCCTGCTGTACTTGCTCCCTGTGAGTTTATTCCCATGGTTCATAGGTCTATGAAACGAGGCGGAGAACTACCCGACGAGTTTACAAAACAACTGCTATCCAGTTTACCAACCAAGGACAGACTCCCTTTTCACTAAGCGCAGTCATTAAGATACTGTTACTATTTCTGACTCTGGTGTAAGCAGTTTCTAAATCAAGTGCCACTAACACTGTTTTCTGCAAAGTGGCTGCAGTTGACTATGTGTCCTTCTCTAGCCGGCAACCTCCCAAACCTCATGGAAAGAACTTCCTCTGTTCTATAACTTCTTGTGGCTTACCCACCTCTTATCTTCTCCAACACTTTGCCAGAAGTATTATGTAGTGTTATGATTCTTAAGCTGTTGAGTATTGAATGATCCTTGTCAGGCTTAGGATGCGGAATCAGGTAGCTCTGCGTCCACTATTGTGTAACTGAAGCTGTCTCAGTGCTCTGGTTGAAACAAGCAGTCATCTCCACCAGGTCTGGCTCATTCATGTCCCTCATGTGGGAATATCTAAACCCGTCAGGCCCTGACGCAGTTTTTACCCTTTTCAGAACATGTTTTACATCTTCCACCTGTAAGATGTCTTCATAATGTTTACTCTCTATGGTGGCTGGCAGATCTTCTCTGACTGTACCTGTATTGTCTGCATCATTGTGGTCTGTCTGAGAAATGAACCTCTCTAGGAAAGCCTCCCCCTTCTCTTTATCTGTGATCAACAGCATCCCGTCGTCTATAGGAATTGCTCCCACTAAAATGGACTAATCTTTCCTGAGCATCTGTCTATGTAGCTTCCAAAACCAAAACTTTATCGCCCCCAATCTCATCAATAAAATGCTCCCATTTTGGCTTTGTTTTTTTCCCTGCTGGACAGAGCTTGGAAACCTCTATCCTCTCTCTTGTCTCATTTTGTGCACTCTAATTCCTTCTGTGAGTTTATGAATGTCTAACGCACTTTCTTTAATCGCTTTACTCCAGCTCTCCTTAACTCCCATGCCTGTTCTACGTCTGATAAGATCAGTCTCGGAAAAGAATGGACTAGCAGACATGCATGACGTCTAAAGTTCTCATAACACTGGGGAGGTACTGCAGGAGTCAGATACCTGCCACAATAGACACCGAGATTAGGGACTGATGGATCAGCATTCACGCCCTGACGACGTCGTCATTTACACAGATGGGTCCGTGAAGCGAGGGTCAGCATCGACATGGGCATACACAGCATAAAGGATGGGGAAAACAATAAATGACGGTAGGGGTGCTTACCAGACAACTACGTCAAGCATGACCATGAAGATAACTGCCGCTTCAAGATAACTTTTATGGGTAGCAGAACAAGCAACCACACATGCGGTTATCATTTCAGACTCTATGAGCATGCTTCAGAAATGGCTACATGGAGTCTACGCTCCGAATGGGTTGAAAGCATTCAGGAAGAATCATGGACAGAGCTGATATCATCAACACTATACGGGCAAGGTTGGGGGATAACGGCGAATATCTGACACGCTAACACGACTGCGTGACCGAGGAGTTAAGCTTGATGAAGCATGTCTATGTCGTCTTAGAGGTAAAGACAGAAGATGCCATGACCAACTGCTCATAGGAACAATCAGTAGAGACATCTTGGAGTGGCTGCTGCATCAGCAGAGTGAGCACGCATGGGGAGGCCTAATGTGCACAGACGTCGATTGTGATAAGATAACATAACTGGATTTGGAGATCATTACCGAAGATGGCATGTGGTCACTTTCTTTATCGTCCCGTACAGGCAGTTTGGTGTCCAGTACTGCTGACAGGGTAACCATTGACAGGTCAGTAGCTGTTAATATCATACTAGGTCAATAGGCCTAAGAGTTGGAAACAATAAGACAAATAATGTCCCACAAACATCATAATTGTAAGATTTCTCATATGTGCATTTTCTTGTGTCTTTTCAGACTATCAGCTCGATTAAAAGCACCACCACACACATCACAACTGTAAGGTTTCTCTCCAGTGTGTGTTCTCTTATGACAGTTTAGTCTGCCAGAGTGAGTAAATGAGGCACCACAAACATCACATTTGTAGGGTTTCTCTCCTGTGTGTATTCTCTTATGATAGATTAGATGGCCACTCTGAGCAAATGAGGCACCACAAACATCACATTTGTAAGGTTTCTCTCGTGTGTGTATTCTCTTATGATAGATTAAATGGCCACTCTGAGTAAATGAGACAGCACAAACATCACACTTGTAGGGTGTCTCTCCTGTGTGTGTTCTCTTATGAAAGTTTAGTTGCTTGGTGTTAATAAATGATTCACCACAAAATTCACATTTGCAAGGTTTCTCTCCTGTGTGTGTTCTCTTGTGACTTTTAAGTTTACAAGCTTCATTAAACGAAGCACCACAAACATCACAACTGTAAGGTTTTTCTCCTGTGTGTGTTCTCTTGTGACGTTTAAGACCACAAGCCTGATTAAAAGAAGCACTACAAACATCACAATTATAAGGTTTCTCTCCTGTATGTGTTCTCTTGTGACGCTGAAGACCACAAGCTGCAGTAAATGATGCACCACAAACATCACATTTTTAAGGTTTCTCTCCTGTGTGTGTTCTCATGTGTATTTTAAGACCACCAGCTAGAGTAAAATAAGTATTACAGACATCACATTTGTAAAGTTTTTCTCCTGTGTGTTTTCTTTTATGACAGTTTAGATGGTGAGCTTGAGTGAACAAGGCACCACAAACATCACATCTGTAAGGGTTGTCTCCTGTGTGTTTTGTTTTGTGACACTTGAGACTGTGTGCATTCAGAACAGATTTACCACACATATCATTCTTATAAGGCCCAAAACTTGTGAGTGCTCTCTGTTGGTTCTGTACATTGTCATCTTGAGTCAAAGAAATAATACAGTCATCAGCGTTAGGAAAACTTTCTTCAGTCTGTATTTTCAAGCAGTGTTTCAGATGATCATCGCCAGAAACAGCAGTACCATTAACTTGCTGGTTGTAAGATTTCTCCACTGGTCCTGTTTCCGTTTCAGCACTGATGCTTGAACCACATGGATCTGGCACGTAGAATGTTTGTATCAGGAGATGAGTATTGTTGGCAGAGTCAACAGTAAAATCACGAGACCTAGAGATCTGTGTGTGATTAACAACTGTTTCTGTACTATGAAACTGGAAATTCTCATTATACAATGGTGGATTCTCCGCAGAAGACATATTCTCAGAAAAATGACTACAATTTTCAAGGTTAAATACTACTTTACAATCTCCCTCAGTCAGAGCTGGTTCTGTATGAATGTTTTCTGCCATGTCTTGAAAGATGCTGCATTTTGCCAAGTCAACCATTTTACTTAACCCCAGAGTTTTGTCCTCCCATAAATAACCCTGTTGTTCCTGTTTCACAAGCTTGAAGTCTGAATCACAAAACAGTGAACATTTCCTTAACAATTTCATGGGCATGAGAAACTTAGGCAGAGCGGCTTAGAAGTGACAACATCAAACACAATCTCATTGGAAAAAAAGGCCAAGGTCACAGAGGTTGACAGTCACAGTGTGGACGAAACTGATTATTATATCCAACAACAAAAAATTACATCTGTCCTCTGGTGCACTCTCCGCAAGTGACTCAAAAACTAACTGTCTGCAGCTGGTATCATCAGAATCAGAACTCTTTGCTGGCTGCTGAAGATGAGGAGGGAGTGTGAATGGGAATATTCTGATGTTGGTTTGGCTTGGCTTGGCTTTTTATACCCCACCAGGACATCACACAAGCGATAAACACCCGATGACACAAAATGCCACCATGCGGATGAGGATCACCGTGGAGAGGTCCCAGAAACCGCGTTCAGACATTTGGCCATAATGATGACCTGCCTATATTGCGGCCCCTGGCAAAAGCCAGAGTGGGGCTTCAAATAACAAAAAATAACGTCCTAAGAAGGACATACGACATATTGATGTTGGTTCTTGACTCAGCTAAATATATACCCTTCATGGACAAGCCTGAACAATCTGGAAGGCTTTTTTGTTGAAAATACACCAGCAGTCAGAAATGTGTTCTTTAACCGTTAAATTTGGGAGAGGCCTGGTTCTATATATTACCACTGAAACAGCTGCACAGAATGTTTGGCTATCCTCCGAATAACGGCCACAAAAGATGACGGCCACAAAGCCTCAGTCACGTGTCAATTGCACACTTCCGGCGACTTAATTTGCGGTTTTCCGGCGAATACCACCACCGCTCACGCGGCGTGGATTGGGACTAAACTAGATGGCTAGGACTCATGAGCAGCAGCTTCTGCATCTCCTGCAGCTTTGCTCATGAGTCCTAGCCATCTAGTTTAGCCCCAATCCACTCCGCGTGAGCTATTCTTAGCTGTGGCTGTAGTCGCCGGAAAACCGCAAATTAAGTCGCCGGAAGTGCACAATTGACACGTGACCGAGGCTCTGTTTTTGGCTGGCATTGGCTGCCATCTTTTATTCCCGTTATTCGGAGGATAGCCAAATGTTATTGAAGAATCACAGTTGAGAGAAAGAATAGCTAACCACATATGTTCCCTGTAGACTGCCATCTTTAGTAAAAGAAGTAGTAAAATCACAACCACTGTGAAATTGTTTTAATTTTCTGCTTTCATATAGTGCCTCAGCAGATCAGCTCCAGTAACAGCAGCATCACAACCTTGCTGTTTGCAATGTTTCTCCTTTTTTTTGTGTGTTCCCTCTCTGCACTGCAATTTGGATCACATCCCTCCAACATGTATGGGGTTAGCATTTTTGGACTGATAGAGTCAACAGTAAAACCAGGAGACCCTTGAAAGATGTGTTTGTGGTTAACTACTGTTTCCTTGTTTTGACACTGGAAATTACCAGTAGTCAAAGATGGGCCCTTATTTATTTTAGCCACAGAAGACACATTCTGTGAAATACCACTGCAAAACAGGTTACATAAGACTTCATAACCATTGTTAGTCACTACTGGTTCTGTATTACTGTTTCCTGGAACTGTTTCTTGAAAAATGCAACTACTCTCAGTCTCATATTCATATAATTCACCTTATGAATCCTGTTTCAGATGCTTGAAGTCTGAAGCAGACCACAGCAAAAAATATTTCATTAATAACTTCATGTACATGACAGAAACTGAGGCAAAGTGTCTTAAAAGTTAAAATATTCAAAAACATATAATTAAAGAAGCTTGTTTTTAGTCTGAGCTTTGGGAATTTTAACAACATAAGAAAAATCATATGGTTCAACTTCAAATGATTAAAAGCATCTTTATGCCAACTTTATGTTTTCAGTGCCACACATGGACAATAAACAGGGCAAAAAAAAAAAATTAACAAATCCATCAAACAAGCCATGAGAAGCGCAAGACAAATACAGAAAACCACCACACTGGGCTTCAACCTGGTATCAGTGAGACAACAAAAGAAGAAGTAGATATGATGAATATATTTCATTATTATATCTTTCAGTGAAATATTTGAGTTAGTAGAAATGATGAATATATTTCATTATTATATCTTTCAGTGAAATATTTGAGTTAGTAGAAATGATGAATATATTTCATTATTATATCTTTCAGTGAAATATTTGAGTTAGTAGAAATGATGAATATATTTCATTATTATATATATATATCACTTTAAGTTACATCATTCTGAGATGCCTGAGGACAGTCGCTAATATAAACCTCTGGGACGATGTGAGAAATGATCCTATCAGACAGACAGTGGGATCAAGTGAGAAATGATCCTATCAGACAGACAGTGGGATCAAATGAGAAATGGTACTATCAGGCAGACTCTGAGACAATGTGAGAAATGATCCTATCAGACAGACAGTGGGATCAAATGAGAAATGATCCTATCAGACAGACTCTGAGACAATGTGAGAAATGATCCTATCAGACAGACTGTGAGACGATGTGAGAAATGATCCTATCAGACAGACTCTGAGACAATGTGAGAAATGATCCTATCAGACAGACTCTGAGACAATGTGAGAAATGATCCTATCAGACAGACTGTGAGACAATGTGAAAAATGGTCCTATCAGACAGACAGTGGGATCAAGTGAGATATGGTACTATCAGACAGACTGTGAGATCAAGTGAGAAATGGTACTATCAGACAGACTGTGAGATCAAGTGAGAAATGGTACTATCAGACAGACTGTGAGATCAAGTGAGAAATGGTACTATCAGACAGACTGTGAGATCAAGTGAGAAATGGTACTATCAGACAGACTGTGAGATCAAGTAAGAAATGGTACTATCAGGCAGACAGTGAGATCAAGTGAGAAATGGTACTATCAGGCAGACAGTGAGATCAAGTGAGAAATGGTACTATCAGGCAGACAGTGAGATCAAGTGAGAAATGGTACTATCAGACAGGCTGTGAGATCAAGTGAGAAATGGTACTATCAGACAGGCTGTGAGATCAAGTGAGAAATGGTACTATCAGACAGACTGTGAGATCAAGTGAGAAATGGTACTATCAGACAGACTGTGAGATCAAGTGAGAAATGGTACTATCAGGCAGACAGTGAGATCAAGTAAGAAATGGTACTATCAGGCAGACAGTGAGATCAAGTGAGAAATGGTACTATCAGACAGGCTGTGAGATCAAGTGAGAAATGGTACTATCAGACAGACTGTGAGATCAAGTGAGAAATGGTACTATCAGACAGACTGTGAGATCAAGTGAGAAATGGTACTATCAGACAGACTGTGAGATCAAGTGAGAAATGGTACTATCAGACAGACTGTGAGATCAACACTTTGTGTCAAATACATTGAGAAGCAGAAATGCAAATAGTTTGAGCATCTTCCTAGAATACAGCAACAACTATGGTGCACCGCTTCAGTTTGCATTCTGCATGTTTTGAGGTTTAGTCATGTAGTTGGAATGCAGGTAGAGAATCACACAGTTAGTCTAAAACATATGTGCTAATATGTAGAGTAAAAGAATGCATAATCAGAACATTTGTCAACTGGACTAGACCCACCTGGTACCCATTTCAGGATGGATCAATATGGAAGTGCCAAGTGAATTCTAAAAATATGCCTCAAAGTGGATTTGAAGCTAAAAAATGTTTCCATGATTCCCTAATGGGACACAGTATAATGTACCAACAATATACTGTTTGTGTTCCAATCTTTAAAATATTCTAGACTGCAAATAAATTACTGTGATCCTTACCTGGGTAGTCTGTATAAACTTCAGGATGTTCTGTCTTAACACCTGCTGGTATTTATCTGTCCATCTTATCAAAGATGTGTTCTTCAGTAACAGTCTCTTCAAGTGAATGGTGAAAATCAGGTTGTTTTTGACCGGTTTCAGGCTCTTCTGCCTTGACATGTGACAGCATTTTCTTATCTATCTTTACAAAGACAAGTTCTCAAGCAACAGTCTCTCCAGCTAGACTTTGAACATTATGGTAGTCTTGTTCAACCTGAAATTGTTCTGTCTTGACTATTGATAACATTTAACTATTATCTGATTATAAACTCTGTGAAGGTCCCTCTAGCAGAACTGTGAACACAATCAATCTGAAAGGAATGGAATGTTACAAAAATAGGTCAAGACAAATATCATGTATGAATTAACTAGCTTCAGAACATTTTTATGATAATACTATATTAGAGATTGAGGAAGATAATGAGAAGATATTCTAAACAAGTCTTATGTCATTGCCATGTGAGGCAAATAAACTGACCCATGCGGCTGGAGATCAACAGAAGTCAAAAAGCATGTTCACCCATGCCAGTCAACAAGGTACTTCATGCTGATGAGAAAACTTTTATCACACTTAGCCTTTCTGTCTTTAATAAAATAAAATACTCAGTAATCATTGAGTTGAACTGTCTTTGAAATATTTCTTCTAAATTAGACCAGATAATATAAAAAAAATGCTTGTTAAAAACTTTATATATTTTTGTTTAAAAATTAACAACAACAAAGACTGCTCCCCACAAATCATATAAACTGTTATAAGCAACTCTTAGCAGTTAGCAGACGTTCCACAAAAAAATAAAAAAGCATCAAAATATTTGTTTCAATAAAAGATACTGGGACCATACATTTAGTAGTTTATTCTGAGAGAAAACATGTCAGGAATCATTGTCAATATCCTGCTATATACATCGCCTAAAGTCACACTTTGGTCTAAACTGTACAACAGTTTCAATATCAAAGATGGAATCCAAGAAATGGTAAACAGTCTAATAACAAATAATCTAATTATTGATTGATCAGCTGATCTCAACTGAAAACCAGATTCATCATTCAGGACACTTGTCTTTATTGTTGTCTATTCTCTGAATCATCTTCATCATCAGGTGCCTTGCCGACTAGCGTGGGCGATCATGCCTCTCCATAATCCGCGATCTCCTGCAGCATGTATCAGTTCATGTGCCGACACACCTCCATGCCATGCAACAAGACTGTCAAGCATCTTCTCTCGTTGTCTTCCTCTATCTCTCCTTCCACATATCTTTCCAGTGGTTACAACATGTTCTATTTTCCCTCTTCTCATAACATGGCCGAAAATGATGACTGTCTTCTTCTGATGTCTGTGATAAGTTGTCTTCGGTCTCCCGCCTCTTTCAAAACCTCTTGGTTGCTTTTTTTTGGCTGTCCAAGGTATTCTAAGCATTCTTCTGTAAAACCACATCTCCAAGGCCTCCAGAATTTGTTTGGCCTGCCTACCGATTGTCCAGGATTCACAGCCATATGTTAAAACTGGATGTATGTAGCAAGTAAGAATTCTTTTTCTAACTCTCAATGACAAGGATATATTGCACAAGATGTTTTTCATTTTATAAGATGCAGTTTTTGCCTGTCCTATTCTGTTTCTTATTTCAGTTATGCTTCTTCCATCAGATGTTATCCATGTGCCCAGATACTTAAATTTTTGAACTTGTCCTAAAACAACACCATCAACTTTTATTACACACTTAGGAATAATTCGTTTCTTTGATACCACCATTACTTCTGTCTTTCCATTATTCAAACTGAGGCCCATTCTTCCACTTTCTAACACCACAATGTCTATCATTTCCTGTAGTTCTTTCTGACTTGTTGCTATCAAGACTGTGTCATCAGCATAACCTAAATTGTTTATATTGTGCCCACCAACCACAATTCCGGGCATATCAATTAAAGATTTCATAATATATTCACTGTATATTGAAAACAAATCAGGTGACAGTACACATCCTTGTCGTACGCCCCTCTTTATGCTTTGAAATGTACCTAAACAGTTGTTAATTCTTATAGCTGCTGTTTGTTGCCAATACATATTCTTTTTTATTCGTAGATCTTTCCCATCAATGTTTAATTTTTCTAACAATTTGATTACTTCATGCTTTATCTTCTGAATAACGGTATCAAATTATCGAGGCTAAAAAAAATACCCTAACAGAGCCTCAATGTTTGTGACTGTGCCGCCAGGAAACTGTGCTAAATATTCAGTAAACAACGCGTTACTAGTGCCGCAGTGGTAACATCAGGTCTGCGTTAGTTTTATCCATAACCCTTCAATCGATAATGTCGCTGTTCCACTGTTGTGACAGATTCTGGTGGCGGTGTCGCAATTGCAATACTCCTTCCCTAACCCTAAACCTAGGACCTAGGGAAGAAGCTCAGCCTTGGACCTAGGGGAGAAGTTAAACATAGGACCTAGGGGAGAAGTTAATCATAGGACCCAGGGGAGAAGCTCAACCTAGGACCCAGGGGAGAAACTCAGCCTAGGACCTAGGGGAGAAGCTCAGCCTAGGACCTAGGGCAGAAGTTAAACATAGGACCCATGGGAGAAGCTAAACCTAGGACCCAGGGGAGAAGCCTAACCTAGGACCCAGGGGAGAAGCTCAACCTAGGACCCAGGGGAGAAGCTCAGACTAGGACTCAGGGGACAAGTTAAACCTAGGACCCAGGGGAGAAGCTTAACCTAAGACCCAGGGGAGAAGTTAAAGCTAGCACTCAGTGTCGGAGCTGTTGACACCCTAGATGATTTGGGATAATTATACAGAGCAGTGTTTCCCGCGGTGTGCGGTATATTTGCTGGACATAAGTCGGCAATTTACATATGATTGAGCCCTCTTATGGTATTTTCTTAGCCTCAATAGTGATAGTTTAGGATCGTTATTTGGAGGATAGCCATATTGTCCACCATAAAGATTCTTAATTTTTAGATTTTTAAAACACATTTTTAGAATTTTGTGTGGTATTGTTTTATTTATGTATGTGCTGATGAAGGCTCCATAGACGAAATGTTCACGTTTTGTATGTGTTCGTTATATTGTGAAGCTTGCTGATATACTTTTCGTTTTTTGCTGACTGATATAATTATATTAGACCTAATTAACATGAAATCGAACAGCCAATTAACAATAACATTAGGGACAAATATTAAATCCCTTTGCCAGCTTATTTTTATATACCTCAATGCTACGCCTCTTCAGCCAAGCACAAGGCGTACTGTGCAAGCAACATTTAACAGAACGATAGCAGGATTTAGAACCGAGGGACATGGACGCCATCATTGCTGCAGTGCCAGACTACTTCCGGTACGCCGTTCCGATATTGATCAAAATTGTGTTAGGCAATTTTACGGCTGACTCTCATACCATTACCCACACCAACGCAAAGCCGCCACCTACTATAAAGCATACAGCTGAGTCGAATATGGGATGTTGGAACTATGCAACTGTGATGTTACCCACAGGGTGGCCCCTATAGCAGTAGAAATAACTCAAATACAGCTGAGTCGAATATGGGATGTTGGAACTATGCAACTGTGATGTTACCCACAGGGTGGCCCCTATAGCAGTAGAAATAACTCAGCACAAACCATGACTGATAAGTACCTCCACTGGCTCATCTAATCTTAATGCTCTGCTACTTTGCGGTGTCGAGGTAAGTAAAATTTACGGGAAAGTATACGTTACTGCGCCTCGCTATTGGAGATCCCCAGGGACTCTGTAATTCCACCTGGGCATCGTTTGTCTGATCGGCCTCTTCTTCACTTCCCGCCTCGTCTGTACATCATTGCTGGCTGTCGTCTTATGTTGACATCCGCGTTATATGGCCAAACTGTTTCACCCTTTGTCTTCTAATGAAATTCAGAGCTGTCCCTACCTCTATTCTCCTTCTGATTTAATTCCTGGTCGTATCTCTTATGGTTATATTAAAAATCCTTCGCAAGAATGTCATTTCAATTTGCCCAATGAGTTCGTTTGTTCTGTTACACCTGTCATTGATCTCATCTTCGGTTTTGCCGGCTGAGGATATTATGCTTCCTAGTTATCTGAAGTTTTTGGTTTGTTTCAGTGGGTTTTCTGTAAGTTGGCCATGATGATACAGGTATTGAGGTGGAATCGTACGAACAAAAGGCCATGACTGTGTTATGTGGAGGAGTTACATCATAAGGGGAATGAGAATAAAGGAAGAAAATATTGCAGAAAAGATGGGAGCTGAGCGTCTGCGAGGAAACAGACTAAACAAAAAACGTTGACAACAATGGTCCTGAATGACTGTGGAAGACTTGTCTTAACCCCGGCGGGTCTTGCTAGTCACAATCGCCATGGGCTGTGAGTCCTATGCCTCCTTATAGCGCAATATAACACTATCGACTGAATGTTGAATTAAGAATCGTCATCATAGTACTCGGGACACTCTCATAAGCGCTCCGTCACCATCTTCAGCAGCAAACTAAGTTTTAATTCCGATGGAACAAGTAACAGTCTGATTGAATATCCGTCTCGCCTTTCCCTTGAGTGTTGAGCTTCGGCCAGATCCCCTGGAAACTCCTCTCAGCGCTATTCTCCTCAGACTGTAATTATCAATTTGAGCTTCCTCACTGTTCACTCGCTCTCAGAGGGCCCTCACAAAATCTAGCTTGTCATAGATAAGTTCTAGCCGAGCTCACCCGTTGCCTCGTAAGTGTCACTCTCACCACCCCGTCCCCCTCCATGTGTGCCGTGTATGTCCACGCTGACCTTGAACAGTGGTTCTATGAATGTCACTCTCACCACCCCGTCCCCCTCTATGTGTGCCGTGTATGTCCACGCTGACTTTGAACAGTGGTCCTATGAACTAGTAATAGTAAGTCAAACAACAATATCCTGTTGAACACATCCAAATTATCATTTGGGATATGTAGAGTATCTTTGTCAATTTCAATAATTAATATTTATTCTGTCAGTTATGTTTGGTTATGCAAAATCGTATAGCTTATGTATTGATTTTATTACATTGTAGCAGCGTAGTTTGTCATATTCAATAGAATTTACATTTCCTGTCACACAATTACAGTAATCATATTGTATAGTCTGTCTTTGCTATTTTAAGTGATCTGGGAAACCATTATTCTGTCATTAGATATATTCACCTCTCATTCGCTAATCCCTGTTCAAGAAATACACTATTTGATCCTTCCATGTTGTTCTCTAGAACAGTCTCTTCCCAGCCTTAGGCATATTGCTGCGAATCATATAATCAGTCATTTGGAGTTCATATTTCTTGCAGTAGAGTAAATAATGTTCATTATAATTATGTACCTGACGTACATGCCAGGTGTCTCCTACTACAGGGAAGTAAGCTACTTCAAGGTGCAGCCTCAGTAATTTCTTATTGCAAAGTACTTCTAGTTCACAATGGAATCTCCAGGACGTGAATGTTGCCTTATCAGCGCTATCTGGCTTCTACCATACATCCCCAGTGCGATAGCACATCGGACGTCCACAAGCGTTTGGATTCCATCTTTAGTATATCAACCAGCGTTGATAACTGATAACACCAGTTTTTTGTTGGTTTACTATTCTTCTTTGGCTACCTGTAGGGGTAATTTTTGGCGACACCGCTTTTGAACTGAAGTTCTTGTAGTGGTCTGAGTGTTTCCTACTCACCATCGACTCCTGGATAATGTTCTCGTCCTGCCTCCCTGAGAGCATTGAGAATGTCGGCCCGTCCATTGCTCGTCATTACCTACCGAGACCCAACCAGCAAGCCGATCACCTCGTTCATTCCCTCTTACCCCAGATTATTCTGGCAAATTAATGAAACTGACTCCTATCAGACGAGATTTTCGTAGCAACTCCAAACATTTTCTTCGAATCTGTCCTGTTTCTATATTCTTAAGCATGCTAACGGAATCATTTGAAAAGTGCGCAAGGCGAATATACCGTGTTTCTAGCTACATCACTTTTTTTGTTACCGCCATCACCTCCATAGTTTGACTATTTGCAGTCGAGGCAAAAGTACCGCGATCTTATTTTAGTTTTCCCTGGAACCAGAACCACGAAAGCCCATGAAAAACGTACGTGTCGAACGACGGATTCGTCGGTGTGGATAACTGTCCCTCCATCAGCAGAATTTTCCAGAATTAGACCTGAACATTTGTCTCAGCCACCAGCGGCCCTTATCTGCACTCTCTGTCCAGTCTTGTGCAGACTGAATAGGGCGTACGCCACTTTACTGGCACTCGTACCCATCCCTCACCATGTTCTATGTCCTTAGTTCAACCTACTTGTTAAATAATGCCCTCATTCTGACCCATCCAGGACTTTTCTTTTGTTAACCTGCTAAACTTCTTCCTGCGAATCTCACTGTGCAATGGATGGCGTGTATCGACACGGACGTGCTTTACTGGTCTACAAGTTGATTCGTGACTAGTGTGTGGTGCCTGACTATAACTATACAGCTCAGCTGTCCAGGGTGTGTAGCCGTTTGATTATCGTCCTGCAGATGGTAATACCTTCTGTTCTTCTCCAGCATTCCCAGCCCTTGAGGTTGACTGCTATACACACCAACCACCTCCATTTATCGCTCTGATTGACCTTCTGTCCAGCTGGTGACGCGATATGTGTGTAGGTCTGCCTGTATATTATCTCCCCATCGGCTTCTTGGCCGGCCTTGTGGTCTTCACCAATCAGTTGGGAGTTCCGGTCAAAAGAGACAATAGGCACGGTCAATATTTTTTTAGTAATGGCCGTAATATTTTCTTCCACTTGTAGACTGAAAGAGTAGCTTTGTTGCACAGTTACTGAGCTGAGTGCACAGCAAGACACTGTGACAAGCGGATTTCGTTCTGTATGTTTTTCGACTGTGACCAATGTGGTGTTGTGAACTGTAGATTCAGAAAATGGCGCGTGGCCTGTTGCCACAGAATTGGGGATGCCTTATGTGTTAAACATTGATCGCGAGTGCAACTGCTGATGTATTTATAAATGCTGCTTCCGTCGATGATGAGCTTCGTTTCTAATGTCATACTGTTTGTGTTAGCATTTATGATGGCTGTCTTATGCTTTTGATGCTAGTAGATACGGCGAGACAGCAATCTTGTCTTTTTTCCCACAAGCTAAGTGATGGACATTCTTTGTTTTCGTTAGCAGAGGAGCGCAGCTACAATGGGTGACCCGTTTGCTACGAAGCTGAAACTAAGATTACCAATCAACTCCATTATTTACACAGTTTTTACTTCTCTGTCATTTTACAATCTCTCAGTATGCCCCAAATATTTCAATATGTTAGTCCTCATGATGAAAGTGATAAATGCTGAGAGATGTTAACGACTTGAAATGCAAATCTGGGGTTGGGGGTGGGGGGAAGGGACACCACGGACAACAATCTCTGCTTACTGGCTGGAAAAAGGTGAGTGACGATGAAGTAATAATGCGTTTGTATCATTAGAATTAAGCTGATGAATAGAACAATTTGCTGTTAAGCTAATGAGACCATATTTAACCAATAAGATAACAAAAGTCGCAGGGATGTGGTCTTCTACAAGAATAAAAAGAACACCGCTGAGAGATAAAAAGCGAAAGTGAGGACGTCACTGCAAGAAATTGACTCACTCATCAGAACAAGTCTGTGTTCTTTGATCATGTTGAGAGAAGTGAAAAACATGCGTGTGTCGTGAAATATAGGAAGCTGGAAGAAAGAAGAAATGCATTGGAAGACGAACAAGAAAGATGGACATCTTGCCAGAATGGCATGGACGATTATCTGCAGCAGACACGAATGGCAGTGTCCAGGGCAGAAGTCTATGGACTAATGCGATCACATGGTCTAGACAGGGTTCCTGCAATGTAGTTTATTTTCCTCAGGGTTGAAGTCAGCAGGATTAACATGGGGGCAGGGGGGGGGGGGGGGGGAGCTTAAAATTAAACAAACAAAACAGCCTTCAATAGCTAAAAGACTTTAAATTGGTAGAGAAATTAGAGCTAAACAGAAGACATTTTTGGTGACATGTTACAAGAAGGAATAATCTTTTAATCTTGAAGTCAACTTTCAAACTTGTTGGAAAACGAGAAGACAGGAAGGTGATTACCTTGATGTGCTGGCCTCAAATCTTGGGTAAGACAAGAGCATCAACCCAACCCATAATTATGACCCCCCCCCCCCACCCCCTTCCCGCACGCAACATTCACTCACTCAACTCTGCATTACTCCTTTCAATATAGCATTTTTCATCAATCCACGGCGTTCGCATCTTCTCCTTCCTCTTCTATTGCCCCAGTTTTTTCTTGATTTTTTTATGTTCAAGTATTTTTCCTTCCAGATTTGTATTCTGTAGGATTGATAACTCAAGGACAGGAATCATTACAACCCTGTTCAACTGTATACGCCATGCAGCACACTTTTTTTACCACAAAACAGAAAGTTATCGGTTGTCCAGTGTTAGTGAAAGTTGCACGCATTCAACAACCAGTGCATGAGGAAACTGATGAAAATTAAACTAAGATGAATTCAAGAAAAGCACACAAATCAGAGAAATGTACAAACTGGTGGTATCTATTTTTATTAGAGCAATGGGAAACACATGGATTATGGAAGTGAGTACATCTTTGAGGTGAGTTGAGTTTTAAGAATTGACATCAAAGCACTTGGGACATTCACATAGGCTCTCCATCCCCATCTTCAGCAGCCAGCAAAGAGTTCCAACTCTGATGGTATCAGTGACAGTCTGACTGTAAGTCTGTCTTGCCTTTTCTCCCAGTGTGGAGTGTCAGCTAGATTCCATAGTTACTTGCCATTTCACCATTCTATTCAGACCATGACAATCTAAGTGTACCTCCACACTGTTCACTCTCTCTGAAAGAGCCTTGATAATATCTAGCTTGTCATGCATCAATTTACCACCAAGTGGTGCAGAACCAGCCAGTCTGTCTGCTTGTTCCTTTCCCAACACACCTGTATTCCCTGGATACAATTTCCAACAGATGCTAACTAACCTGGACTTCTGCAGCGATGCATACTACTCTGCAGGAAGCATGCCTGTCTTCATCTTTCTAGGCATAATCTGCCAGTCAGTCACAATCAACTCTCAAACCAGCAGAAGTGGCCGCTTTTGCTTCCATCCGCAAACTAAATTTTGGGATACTATATACCAGGCTTTGTTAAGCTAAGGGTTATCAATTCACACTGACTATGAGCCTCATGCACTCTTTCTGCCTCCCTACACAGATCCATCTGTGTAGATATTCACATCATCTGTGTGCCAATCATCATGAATTAGTCCCTGCACTCCTGCCCGCATGTGATTAGACTAACACAAAAGTCTGCCTGTTGCTGAGCCACTCTGGTCCACCCATCTCCTTGCCCAGTATTTTTAAGCATACAAACATGTCTAATTGTATCTTCTGCCTGTGCCATCCAAGACCATCCTCTTTTTAGTCTGCGACCCTTAGCTACATCTAGAGCTGTGTGCAAGGTTTTTCTTGTCTGTTACTATCTGAGGTAGGACTTCACTTGCAGATCTTTAAGAAACGGAACAATTCTATAATGAACACTGCTGAGAGAAATCAAAGCTGTCAGACTAGGCTTCAAAAACAATACAGAGCTCTTTTCCTACGCGACTTTCTCATTTGTTGGTGTGTAGGAATTTTCTTTTAAACACAAATACAAACTTTAGTTGAAATATTTGTTGCATCATTGTCCATCTTCCCCCTTCCCTTAGCTAAGTTTCCTAATCATGGTTTCTGCTGTGTGAGTTTATCTCTTGGTACTGGCTCAATCCATTCACCTCTATTGTTGACACAAGAGTGCACTGTATATGGCATGGGAAACAATAGGAAAAGAACTTCAAAACAGACTTGTGTTTTTTTTTTTCTACTATTTTCTACAGCTGACCAACACAGATGCATAGTCATGAAATATTTACAGAAAATCTGCAGACACTTAAAACTTTAGTTTGTTCACAAAAACTGCTGGTGTGGGCCACACATTTACTCAAAGAACAGCTGAATACATAACACAGACTTTGAAGTGTGGTGTACTATCTCAGTTTGTCAATGTGAGATGAAGAGTACCACAAAACAAAGTTGGCAGCTTCAGTAAACAAGGCATTGCAAACATAACACTGACAATTGTTCCTCCCTGTATGTTTGAATGTGTTCCTCCATGTATGTTTGAATGTGTTCCTCCCTGTATGTTTGAATGTGTTACTCCCTGTATGTTTGAATGTGTTCCTCCTTGTATGTTTAAATGTGTTCCTCCATGTATGTTTGAATGTGTTCCTCCCTGTATGTTTAAATGTGTTCCTCCCTGTATGTTTGAATATGTTCCTCCCTGTATGTTTGAATGTGTTCCTTCCTGTATGTTTGAATGTGTTCCTCCCTGTATGTTTAAATGTGTTCCTCCATGTATGTTTGAATGTGTTCCTCCCTGTATGTTTGAATGTGTTCCTCCATGTATGTTTGAATGTGTTCCTCCCTGTATGTTTGAATGTGTTCCTCCCTGTATGTTTGAATATGTTCCTCCCTGTATGTTTGAATGTGTTCCTCCCTGTATGTTTGAATGTGTTGTTTGAATGTGTTCCTCACTGTATGTTTGAATGTGTTCCTCCCTGTATGTTTGAATGTGTTCCTCTCTGTATGTTTGAATGTGTTCCTCTCTGTATGTTTGAATATGTTCCTCCCTGTATGTTTGAAAGTGTTCCTCCCTGTATGTTTGAAAGTGTTCCTCCTTGTATGTTTGAATGTGTTCCTTCCTGTATGCTTGAATGTGTTCCTCCCTGTATGTTTGACAGTGTTCCTCCCTGTATGTTTGAATATGTTCCTCCCTGTATGTTTGAATGTGTTCCTCCCTGTATGTTTGAATATGTTCCTCCCTGTATGTTTGAATGTGTTCCTCCCTGTATGTTTGAATATGTTCCTCCTTGTATGTTTGAATGTGTTCCTTCCTGTATGCTTGAATGTGTTCCTCCCTGTATGTTTGACAGTGTTCCTCCCTGTATGTTTGAATATGTTCCTCCCTGTATGTTTGAATGTATTCCTCCCTGTATGTTTGAATGTGTTCCTCCCTATATGTTTGAATATGTTCCTCCCTGTATGTTTGAATGTGTTCCTCCCTGTATGTTTGAATATGTTCCTCCCTGTATGTTTGAATGTGTTCCTTCCTGTATGTTTGAATGTGTTCCTCCCTGTATGTTTGAATGTGTTCCTCCCTGTATGTTTGAATATGTTCCTCCCTGTATGTTTGAATGTGTTCCTCCCTGTATGTTTGAATGTGTTCCTCCCTGTATGTTTTAATATTCCTTCCTGTATGTTCAAATATGTTCCTCCCTGTATGTTTGAATGTGTTCCTCCCTGTATGTTTGAATGTGTTCCTCCCTGTATGTTTGAATATGTTCCTCCCTGTATGTTTGTGTTCCTCCCTGTATGTTTGAATGTGTTCCTCCCTGTATGTTTGAATGTGTTGTTTGAATGTGTTCCTCACTGTATGTTTGAATGTGTTCCTCCCTGTATGTTTGAATGTGTTCCTCTCTGTATGTTTGAATGTGTTCCTCTCTGTATGTTTGAATGTGTTCCTCCCTGTATGTTTGTGTTCCTTCCTGTATGTTTGAATGTGTTTCTCCCTGTATGTTTGAATGTGTTTCTCCCTGTATGTTTGAATGTGTTCCTTCCTGTATGTTTGAATATGTTCCTCCCTGTATGTTTGAATGTGTTCCTTCCTGTATGTTTGTGTTCATCCCTGTATGTTTGAATGTGTTTCTCCCTGTATGTTTCAATGTGTGACTGCATCATCATATGTGTCAGATCTCCCTTCTGTGTCTACTGGCATGTGGTATGTTAAAGAGCCTGGATCCTTTGTGATTCCTCACCTTTCAGGCAGATGCACTCTGAATTAGACAGAAACAGCCCTAATTAGTTGACTCTTACCCCAGGCTTGTCCTGAGTCAGTGGCTCTTTTCTTCATTTCTCTACAAGGGGGATCTGAAACCCACAATGGGGAGATCAACTTTCTATACATTTAAATATATATATAAAGTTAGTTGCGTATCCTCTACAGGACGTTGCAGAACCAACTCCAGGTTTTTTTTTTGTTTGGCCGTTGTGGCTTTTCTAGGCAAGTTTACGTCCAGTAGTTTGCCACTGCTTTCTGGACTGTCAGCTTCTCGACACCACTGTTGAAACCAATGCAAGGCGCAAGGCCCGCAGCTCGGATCAAAACTGGCACCCCAGCATTACGAAGTGTGTTTGCAACACTTAAGCCATAGACACCGGCCAACTATATAACACACATTATATTAGAATAACCAATGGCTATGAAGTAATAACACATAATCTAATGTGGGTTTTGTTGTTGTTGTTGCTGGTTTCAACTGCCAACTAGAACACAACATAGATATACACACATGTTGTAATATTTGTCTTCTGTCTTTGTTACCTTGTGATGCTTACAATGTTTAAGTTAAAGGTGCTAGCCATCTCCTCTGTGTTATTTCAAAAGCCATTATACTGCTAGCTCAGCAACAGAATCACTACTGCCATCACATGTAGGGGGATTTCCTATCATTCATATTATCTTCAGAATACTAGTTTCAGACATCATATGTAAGGGGATTCTCTCCCATTCATATTATGTTTTTCTTCAGAATACTAGTTTCACAGACATCACATGTAAGGGGATTCCCTCTCATTCATAAGATGCTTATCTTCAGAATACTAGTTTCAGACATCTTATGTAAGGGGATTCTCTCCCATTCATATTATGTTTATCTTCAGAGTACTAGTTTCACAGACACTATATGTAAGGGGATTCCCTTCCATTCATATAATGTTTATCTTCAGAATACTAGTTTCAGCAAAAGAACACGACCGACATCATATGTAACCTTGTCTTCTGTATGTCTCTTCTGTTATCTCATATGGCTACTTTGATTAGGAAAAACATCATTAAGTTAACATTTGTCAGGTTTCTCCACTGTGTGATTTTTCTTGTGTCGTTTTAAACTGCATAATGTGGTAAAAGAAGTATCACAAACATCACATTTGTAAGGTTTCTCTCCTGTATGTGTTTTTGTGTGCTGCTTCAGATTGCTAATCTGAGAGAAAGATGCTCCACAGATATCACATTTGTAAGATTTCTCTCCCGTATGTGTTCTCAGGTGACACTTCAGATGGCTTGTTTCAGTAAAAGATGCACCACAGATGTCACATACGTAAGGTTTCTCCCCAGTATGTTTTCTCTTGTGACGCTTTAGACTACACAATGTGGTAAAAGAATTATCACAAACATCACATTTGTATGGTTTATCTCCTGTATGTGTTTTCGTATGTTGCTTCAGATTGCTAGTTTTAGAAAAAGATGCTCCACAAACATTACATCTGTAAGGTTTCTCTCCTGTATGTGTTCTCATATGACACTTGACACTACCAGCTCGACTAAATGTGGCACCACAAACATCACATATGTAAGGTTTCTCTCCAGTATGAGTTCTCTTGTGACACTTCAGATTGCCTCCTTCAGTAAAAGAAGCACCACAAACATCACATTCGTAAGGTTTCTCTCCTTTATGTGCTCTCTTGTGACAGATCAGTTTGTCAGCCTGAGCAAAAGAAACACCACAAACATCACATTTATAAGGCCTCGAACCTGTGCTTGTTCTCTTGTGATCCTGGAGAATGCTAGCCTGAGAAAAAGAAATAACACAACCATCACAGTTGTGAAACATTTCTTCAGTTGCTGACCTCGTACGGGGCTTTAGATGATCAGCTTCTGGAACAGCTGCACCACAAACTTGTTTATAAGGCTTCTTCACTTTGGGTGTTTCCTCCTCTGCACTGACACTTGGAACACACGCACTGCCCCTACACAATGAACCATATTTTTGTTTCAAACCTGTTGTGGTGTGATACGTCTCCATTTCCGGATGGTCGTGTGTGGTGATGAAAGAATGACCTTGAGAACTTGTGTGTATCTCTGAAACTCAATACAGTAAATATTTCATTAATAACTTTGTGGACATACTGTGAGAAGCAATAGTATTCAAATTACTGAATCCACCTCTAAACCAAGCAGTAGAGGTTTGATTCAGAGTAGACAGCTGATTTTTACATACTGGTAAAAAACAGATATTATCCCATACCTCCCCCAGAGTAGTGGATCAAACTTAGATTTGTGTACATTGTCTGGTACCATTACACTTAGCATAGAGAGACCCAGATCTGAAACTGAAGAGGTCGCAACAGCAGTGGTTCTGTACCTAACCACCAGAACACTGGCACAGAACATACAGTTGTAGAATTGAGAAACTGCTGGGAAATAGAGCATGCCCCTTTAGTGGTGCATTAAAAACATTCAGACATCTGCGGATGCTATCATGACAGGCATGGTTATCTCTTTGCTATGCAAACAGAATAACAAAATGAGTTTGAAACAAAAGTATATGACTGCCATGCGTATCTTTACTGTCTGAGTAAACCTCAAAGCATATCTTATGCAAACAAAAGGCTTGTGTGGTTAATCTAAGACTCTGATAGTTAGGCTATAGTAATACAAATGGTCTACATGTATATGATTTGTACATTTCAGTTTAAAAGATCCACTCTCTGTTGCATTTTATTTATATTTAGTACATAAGGATATGGTGATAGACCCTGTTTTATATAGTAATACAAATGGTCTACATGTATATGATTTGTACATTTCAGTTTAAAAGATCCACTCTCTGTTGCATTTTATTTATATTTAGTACATAAGGATATGGTGATAGACCCTGTTTTATATAGTAATACAAATGGTCTACATGTATATGATTTGTACATTTCAGTTTAAAAGATCCACTCTCTGTTGCATTTTATTTATATTTAGTACATAAGGATATGGTGATAGACCCTGTTTTATATAGTAATACAAATGGTCTACATGTATATGATTTGTACATTTCAGTTTAAAAGATCCACTCTCTGTTGCATTTTATTTATATTTAGTACATAAGGATATGGTGATAGACCCTGTTTTATATAGTAATACAAATGGTCTACATGTATATGATTTGTACATTTCAGTTTAAAAGATCCACTCTCTGTTGCATTTTATTTATATTTAGTACATAAGGATATGGTGATAGACCCTGTTTTATATAGTAATACAAATGGTCTACATGTATATGATTTGTACATTTCAGTTTAAAAGATCCACTCTCTGTTGCATTTTATTTATATTTAGTACATAAGGATATGGTGATAGACCCTGTTTTATATAGTAATACAAATGGTCTACATGTATATGATTTGTACATTTTAGTTTAAAAGATCCACTCTCTGTTGCATTTTATTTATATTTAGTACATAAGAATATGGTGATAGACCCTGTTTTATATAGTAATACAAATGGTCTACATGTATATGATTTGTACATTTCAGTTTAAAAGATCCACTCTCTGTTGCATTTTATTTATATTTAGTACATAAGGATATGGTGATAGACCCTGTTTTATATAGTAATACAAATGGTCTACATGTATATGATTTGTACATTTCAGTTTAAAAGATCCACTCTCTGTTGCATTTTATTTATATTTAGTACATAAGGATATGGTGATAGACCCTGTTTTATATAGTAATACAAATGGTCTACATGTATATGATTTGTACATTTCAGTTTAAAAGATCCACTCTCTGTTGCATTTTATTTATATTTAGTACATAAGGATATGGTGATAGACCCTGTTTTATATAGTAATACAAATGGTCTACATGTATATGATTTGTACCTTTCAGTTTAAAAGATCCACTCTCTGTTGCATTTTATTTATATTTAGTACATAAGGATATGGTGATAGACCCTGTTTTATATAGTAATACAAATGGTCTACATGTATATGATTTGTACATTTCAGTTTAAAAGATCCACTCTCTGTTGCATTTTATTTATATTTAGTACATAAGGATATGGTGATAGACCCTGTTTTATATAGTAATACAAATGGTCTACATGTATATGATTTTGTACATTTCAGTTTAAAAGATCCACTCTCTGTTGCATTTTATTTATATTTAGTACATAAGGATATGGTGATAGACCCTGTTTTATATAGTAATACAAATGGTCTACATGTATATGATTTGTACATTTCAGTTTAAAAGATCCACTCTCTGTTGCATTTTATTTATATTTAGTACATAAGGATATGGTGATAGACCCTGTTTTATATAGTAATACAAATGGTCTACATGTATATGATTTGTACATTTCAGTTTAAAAGATCCACTCTCTGTTGCATTTTATTTATATTTAGTACATAAGGATATGGTGATAGACCCTGTTTTATATAGTAATACAAATGGTCTACATGTATATGATTTGTACATTTCAGTTTAAAAGATCCACTCTCTGTTGCATTTTATTTATATTTAGTACATAAGGATATGGTGATAGACCCTGTTTTATATAGTAATACAAATGGTCTACATGTATATGATTTGTACATTTCAGTTTAAAAGATCCACTCTTTGTTGCATTTTATTTATATTTAGTACATAAGGATATGGTGATAGACCCTGTTTTATATAGTAATACAAATGGTCTACATGTATATGATTTGTACATTTCAGTTTAAAAGATCCACTCTTTGTTGCATTTTATTTATATTTAGTACATAAGGATATGGTGATAGACCCTGTTTTATATAGTAATACAAATGGTATACATGTATATGATTTGTACATTTCAGTTTAAAAGATCCACTCTCTGTTGCATTTTATTTATATTTAGTACATAAGGATATGGTGATAGACCCTGTTTTATATAGTAATACAAATGGTCTACATGTATATGATTTGTACATTTCAGTTTAAAAGATCCACTCTTTGTTGCATTTTATTTATATTTAGTACATAAGGATATGGTGATAGACCCTGTTTTATATAGTAATACAAATGGTCTACATGTATATGATTTGTACATTTCAGTTTAAAAGATCCACTCTCTGTTGCATTTTATTTATATTTAGTACATAAGGATATGGTGACAGACCCTGTTTTATATAGTAATACAAATGGTCTACATGTATATTTGTACATTTCAGTTTAAAAGATCCACTCTCTGTTGCATTTTTTTTATATTTAGTACATAAGGATTTGGTGATAGACCCTGTTTTATAGATCTCTCAGCATTTGATGAGTGACACAATTGATGCCAGACTGACTTTGCTTCCCAGCACATTTCCTGGTACTCACTTCTTGCTGACTTATAATACAAATCTGTCTCAATGAGGATTTGATTCAAAGACCCAATGCACTGTGATACCTCAACTCTCAAAAGTGGGAAATAGGATTATGTTTTCCTTGTTATTTTATGAAAATGGTACGCTGCATTTAAATGACTTTTATTCTTACCTGGGAAATCTGGATCAATTTGACACTGTTCTGTCTTGACAACAGCTGGGATTTCACTAGCGATCTCATCAAAGATGTTGCTTTCATAGATACTTTCTTTAGCAGAACAGTGAGCACCTAGGTATTCCAGATTAACTTCAGGTTGTTCTATCTTCACACTTGATAACTTATTACTATCCATCTTATCAAAGACTTGGACCCCAGTGAGAATCTTTCTAGCAGAATTTTCAGTTGCAGAGATATACAAATCCACTTCAACTGTCCTATCTTGACACTTGATTGTGTTTTTCTATCAGCTTATCCAAGATATGACCTTTAATGAGAGTCTCTTTAGAGTATCTGTCTATATCTCTGTAGCCTAGATCAACATCAGAATGTTGTATCTTGACATCTCATGGTGTTTTACTTTCCATCTTATCAAAAATGTGAACTCCAGTGGCAGAACTGTGGACACAAATCAACCTGAAAGAAATGAAGAGTTACACATTTATGTAACAATGCAAATAACATAAATGACTCAGATTTTATGGTAACATAAAAATACATCTTGATATATTTTTTTAAAAAATACCAGTCTCCATCATGAGTGTCTTGGTAATTACACATATGGTAGACATACATTTATAAACTCATCCATTCTATCCCAGTGCAGCTGTATCTCTTGCCCCAAAGCTGCAGTTTCCATTTCCCTTTGAATAAGAAAGAAATTGATCCAGAACAGCCACATGTATGTGGGGCAACTCCTAAGCAAGGGCAGTGACAGAGCATGGGAAATCAAGATGATCCAAGGCAGCTTTCCTAAATACAGATCTGACAAAATGTTGTTCAGACATCAGGTTCACCCAAGGAATCACCCCATCGTTCGTCTCTTGCATGTTTAATCCGGTCTAAAAATATACTGTCTCAACCAGGGTCGTATGTGCAATTTATTATTTAAAAAGTCACCCCCATGTGGGATGCAATTTTTTTTGTTTAAAGCCCCACCCTGGCTTCTGCCTGGGGCCCTGAATATATCTGGGGCATAGATATGGCTTAGCCAAAGATATGGCCTTATGGCTGAAAGGAGCTTCTTGGACCCCTCCACGGATGATCCTCATCCGCATGGTGGCACTTTGTGTCACCGAGTGTTTATCGCTCTGTGTGATGTCCTGGTGGGGTAATACTTACTTACGATATGTGCAACATATGTGTAAGTATGGAGTTCCCAGCACATTTCATGCATTTAATTGAAAATGTATATCATCGACAACAACAAGTAGCCTTCAGAGCAGCTGGTGAAACATCGGACTGGTTCAAGGTGCAAAAGGGAGTGAGGCAGGGGTACATTCTCTCACCATATCTATTCAATATAAATGTAGAAAATATAATGAGAAAAGTTAAAATTGATCACACTTGTGACAGTTATGAACTGCTGGCAACCCTATTCCGGAACTTTACTATGCAGATGACACAGTCCTCCTTTCTAACAGCGTAAATGGAATAGAAAGTTTAATCATCTATGTCAACAACAACAACAAACCACAAGTGAAGATCATAACCTATGCTTGAATTTAAAGAAAAAAATAATGTCCAAAGAAAAAAACTGGCTGTCACCCAAAAATACTAAATGATGAAGAAAATTGAAAATGTCATAACTTTAAATATCTAAGCTCTATAATAAACAACAATGGAGAATGTTTGACAGAAAGGAAGATGGCCAAAGCAATGAAAAGATTAAACAGCATTAAAAGTCTATGGTTGAGCACCAGCAAGGAAAATCAAAATTATTTTGAGAGCAAACGTCTTCCCTGTAACAACATGTGGATGTGAGTCGTGGACTACCTAACAGTCCTTAAAAAAGAAAATAGTGTCTTTTGACCTGAAATGCTGCCGAAAGATTATCATATACCATGGACAAAGAAAAAGAGAAACAATTACATTTTAAAAGATCTAAACATCAAGGGAGATTGGCTCATAAACAGCATCCTGTCTCAGACGCTGAGATATTTTGGTCATATCCAGCACCATGGCGGACGAACAATTAATCGCAGAAGGCATGGTGCCAGGAAGAAGGGACAGGGGCTGATCAACACAGAATTGAGCACAGAATATAAGTGACTCCTTGAGTAGGAAAGTACATTGGGCGGGAGAGCTGGCGAGAGACCCAGTTTCTTTTAGGCAGACTGTGATGAGAGCGACGTTCTGCAAAGGTCCTGCTACATGATGTTGCAACATGTGTAGCTGCATGAGTGCTCTAACATTCTTAATACAGCCACGGATAAGGCAATAATATGAAATTAACTAGACACAACAAAGAGGGCAGAGGGAAATTTATGGTCTTATTTCATTTAGATAGTTTCATAGTATGACTATATTATTTAGTTCCAAGTATGTTAACAAACAACTGTTTTAATTAATAAACTAATGTTATAATTTAAAACAATACTTAAAATTTTCTTTCTTTAGATTTAGGAGTGTTTTTCTTGTCATAAACATGGAACATACTTATTAAGGCGCTTGTTCACAGCCTAACTACATACTGGTTAATTCTAAACGCAGACAGTTGAGAAGTATAGGGCCGCGTTAGCTCAGTCGATAAGAGGCTGGCTTTCAAATCCAGCTGCAACTCGCATCAGCCCACGGTGGGCATTCGAAACCGGGCGGCTCTCGGGGTTCACCCAGCCTCTATGAAATAAGTACCAGAGTTGACACTCTGGGCTAAATGGAGGAACGTCGCTGTAGCTACAGAGTTACATGTGAACGGCGACACAATTCTCATCAGATGTCCGTACTGGTGGCAGAGCACTTATTGTTTATAACCGTGTGCAAGGACGCTGGTTCACATCTCCCCACTTTACCTTCACTTTCAAGAAGTAGAGACATTCAAACAAGTGGGTGGGTCATCATCATGTAGCAGGTCCTTTGCAGAACGTCGCTCTCATCACAGTCTGCCTGAAAGAAACTCGGCCTCTCGCCAGTTCTCCCGCCTCATGAACTGTCACACTCAAGGAGTCACTTATATCCTGTGCCCATCTTCGTGTCGGTCAGCTCCTGCTCTTCCTTCCTGGTACCTTGCCTTCTGCTTTAATTTTTTCCAATCTGTTTTGGTGCTTGATATGTCCAACATATTTCAGCTTTCGAGAAAGGATGCTGTTTATTAGCCAATCTTCCTTGATGTTCAGATCTTTTAAGATGTCAATGTTTCTCATCTACTTTGTCCAAGATATTCTGAGAATCTTTCTATAGCATTTCAGCTCAAAAGTCCCTATTCTCTTTCTTAAGGACTGAGAGATAGTCCACGACTCACATCCGTATGTAGCCACAGGGAAGATGCATGCTCTCAAAATTCTAATTTTTATCTCCTTTCTGGTGCTTAACCATAGACTTTTAAGGCTGTTCAATCTTTGCATTGCTATGGCCATCCTCCTTTTAATTTCTGTCAAACAGTCTCCATTGCTATTTATTATAGAGCCTAGATATTTAAAGTTTGTGACATTTTCAATTTCTTCATCATTTATTGTTATTTCTGGGTGACAGCCAGTTTTATCTGTGGACATTATTTTTGTATTCTTTAAATTCAAGAACAGATTTTGATCCTTACTGTGCTTTTGGACAGACAATATAAAATTTTATATTCCCTTTACGCTGTTCAAAAGGAGGACTGTGTCATCTGCGTAGCGGAGTTCCGGAATAGGGTTGCCTCCAATTTTGAGCGGATCATAACTGTCACAAATTTGGTCATTTTTGACATTTCTCATTATATTTTCTGCGTATATATTGAATAGGTATGGGGAGAGACTGCACCCCTGCCTCACCTCCTTTTGCACCTCGAACCAATCAGATGTTTCACTACCTGCTCTGATGGCTGCTTGTTGTTCATGATAGAGATTTTCAATTAAATGCGCTGGAAACCCCATACTTTTCATAATAGTCCACAGTTTGTGGTGTTGGACACAATCAAATGCCTTGCTATAATCAATAAAACAAGCATGAAGATCTACATTGTATTATCTGCATTAAAAAAAAAATTATTCTCATATTAAATATGTGATCCCTAGTTCCTCTACCCTGTCTGAAACCCGCTTGTGCTTCATCTAGTGGGCAGGTAACACTAACAGCAAGATAAAGGCGAACTTGATCAATGTCCACCATTTAAAGTTTAAATTACGGACGACTATAGTAAATAATATATAGATATCTGCTTGCATATTTGTATACTTTAATTCCTACTGTTTAACAAGCAAATCGATAATTGCTGCAGTAACTCAAACCCATAAAAAGAATGATGTTAGATTTCGAAACAGGCAGACAAGGACGCCGCCATTGCTGCCAGTGCACCATTCTCAAATTGATCAAAATGTTGGTCACTGAAACAAATGTTTCCTACTACATGAACCACGATGATACTAGGCCTATTGCCGAAATCAACAAACGCTCTACTGCCGTAGTGCCTTTTGCCAAAAATAACCACTGATGTCAGAATTATGAGTCTTCAAAACCCAGGGGCCCAGCCAAGAAGAAAATATGGGAGAGGGAGGCCGCTTGTAATTTTCTAATAAACAATGTATTGATTGACACTTACAGAAAGAAGTAGAACGATTTTCTATCGGCTGGGGACTCAAAGGACTTACGCCTTGTGTGAGTGCGCAATTCAATTACATAATTAAAACTGTATTATTTTTACTGTTGTACTGAAGTTAATGAATATAATAATTATTGGAAATATAAAATGTACAAAGACTTCAAAAGAGAACGTCTTTACATGGTGGGGCGGGGAATTGAGGATGTGTTTGCTAGCAAATCATTGGGGGTGGGAACTCTTGGGGACTATTCGTTCATTCACTGTCCTGTTGCGCTGTTATAGTAACACAGGCTCACGAGAACTGTTTTACGTTCTATGTGCCCAACTAAACATCAACGTCTATGTGTCTTCCTTGTGGGGGTGGGGGGGGGGAGGAGGACAATCGCGTTTACACGTTCCTTGACCTGTTGAAAAAGGGGAAATCGTGGATGGCTCAAGCAGAATACACAATAAGACAAGTATGATGCTGGAGAATATTGGGCGAGCAGAGGAGTGTGTCAGGGTACCAGAGGAAAAGTGATCTGTGTAGTGTTTTGATCACATTGGGCCGGGAGTGTAGAGAGTGGCCAGCAGGTGCTATTGAGGTGGAAGTCCAACAGTTGATTTACGACAATTCACCCCAGGAGATCTGATTATCTATACAGATGGTTGGGTGGTGAGAGGAAAGAGAAGTGCCTAGTGGTTCGTAGCGAAAGCCAATGGAAAATCTTTGATGCAAGATAGCCTAGCATACGACATCACAACATCTAGCATGAGAATGGAGGTGGAGGCGGTAAGTGCAGCTCTCCGGTGGCTAGAGAACAAGATGCACACACATGTCGTAATTGTAACAGACTCTGAAAGCATGCTGAGAAAGGCGAAGACAGGGATGCTTCGAGCAGAGTGACAAGCTTCACTGGGAAGGTCACGGATAGTGAGCATACGTTGGATCTTTTCTCCATGCTATGTCGGCGTAGTAAAAAATGAACAGGCAGACAGATTGGCTGGATCTGCACCACTGGCTGGTAAATTGATACATGACAAGGTCAAGGCTCTTTGGGAACAAGCAACAGAATTAGTAGAGAAACAAGATTATTATGACCTGGAGAGAATGAGGCACCTGGGTGTAACCAGAGGGTCTGGCCGGCATATAACGACATATAAGATGGACATATAACCAGAATGTGATCGGTACCATCAGTACTGGAACTCTGCGCTGGCTGCTGAAGATGAGGACAGAGCACGCATGGAAATGCCTCGAGTTCTGTGATGTCAATTCTTGACTCAACTCAAACCGACCTGTTGTTCACATCTACGATTGTTGATTCGAGATTCCCAAGTGATTTGCTGGTAAATATCTCCCCCAAGTTTACCTCTCTCTCTGTATGTCTCTATGCCTTTTTTGTTTGTTCTCTATAATTGCCTTTATGTATATTACCATTAAATGTTAACTTTTTTTTGTTGTTGTTGGAATCCAGTTAAAGAATAACGGAAAACGAATTACTAAAACAATACCTAATTAAAAAAGAAATAGCAGAAGTCATCATCACTATTAACATCATCAGGTGCCTTGCCGACTGGCGTGTGCGATCATGCCTCTCCCCAATCTGCGATCTCCTGCAGCATGTAACAGTTCGTGTGCCGACATGGCTCCATGCCATGCAACAAGACTGTCAAGAACCTTCTCTCGTTGTCTTCCTCTATTCCTCCTCCTACAGATCTTTCCAGTGGTCACAACACGTTCTATTTTCCCTCTTCTCATAAAATGGCCGATAAATGATGACTGCCTCCTTCTGATGTCTGTGATAAGTTGTCTTCGGACTCCTGTCTCTTTCAAAACCTCTTGGGTGCTATTTTTGGCTGTCTAATTTATTTTTGCTGTCATGTGCCAGACATCTCAGACGTTACAATGACACATTGATGTCCTTACTGCTGTCATGTGCCAGATATCTTGAATGTTACAATGACACATTGATGTCCTTACTGCTGTCATGTGCCGGATATCTTGAACGTTACAATGACACATTGATGTCCTTACTGCTGTCATGTGCCAGATATCTTGAATGTTACAATGACACATGGATATCCTTACTGCTGTCATGTGCCAGATATCTCAAACATTACAATGACACATTGATGTCCTTACTGCTGTCATGTGCCGGATATCTTGAACGTTACAACGACACATTGATGTCCTTACTGCTTCCATGTGCCGGATATCTTGAACGTTACAATGACACATGGATGTTCTAATTGCTGTCCAGTGCCGGATATCTTGAACGTTACGGTGATCCACTGGTGTCATTATCTCAGATAAACTTGCCTTTTCATACAATTTTTTTTAAAAATACTTTTATTTAGATATTTTTTTATTGATTTTAATAGACTACCAGACCATTTAAGAAAATCAAGTTTAACATGTAAAACATGTAAAGAAAACGTCTACAACAGACAGACATAATACAGGTCAGCGGAAATTCTAGCTTACTAAAAACAAAGATAAAAGGTATTTGTTCAAAGTAACTTGAAGAATTTAATTGTCTAGGAAGTATATGCTTAGCCAATGGAAAAATATATAGGTAAATAATAATTTTAAAAACACATACACTAATATAAAATATGACACAATCATTAAGACATAAAAACGTAAGTATGAACGTTAGTATGAACGTTAGTATGAACGTTAGTATGAACGTTAGTATGAACGTTAGTAATCATATAATGCAGAGTAAAATATACATCAGCAAAGTGTTGTATCATGTATCATAGAAACTTTGGTAGTCAAACGGAACAATCGATGACTGTAGACACCAAGGGATAGCCAGAAGAAAAATAGAGTTATTACTGTATATAAATCAAGATGTTTATTTGAACGAAGTATTTAAAATATAGGAATGGAAGCAATAGTATAGTGGGGGTTGGGGGAGGGGGTCGCCGTGGTGTAGCAGCTAGGTGATTGCCTGCGGATTGTAATGATGTGGGTTTGGGCCCTGACGTTTTCAAAAAATGACCTTGGCTCTCAGATCGACCTAGCCTTAAGAGTGTACAGGCGCAATTCTGGAAAGTAAAGGCGGCCGATGAGATGCTGACCACATCACCCACCAAATTTCTTTAAAACAGAGGTCTAGCCCTATATGCCCAAAACGCGTAAGATGGAGAAAAAGGTCCTTTACTAATAGCATAGTAAAAGTGTGTATTCTTTCTTTGAAAAAATAATAAACTGAGGAATTCAATGCTTTATAAATGGGATTTTACCAGGTGATATACATAGTGAACACAGATATGTGTGTGCACATATATGTGTGTGGATACTGTAGCAATTATATTTTCAGATAATGCACATGGATTAGTGCAATAATCTGAAACAATTTTTTTTTGGGGGGGGGGGGGTATGTACAAGTTAGTTAGTTACTCTTTCCTCTTGGGCCTAGGGCGGCGCATAGGGCAGAGGTCATAGCTCTCCACCTGCTTTAGGTCTTGAATGTTTGTTAGGCCCATGGTTGAGCCTTCCCTGATGATGGTTCTACGCAGAGTCCTTATTGGTCTCCCTCATCTTTTTTTCCACTTCCGGTGTCCATATGAGGGCTTGATGGGGAAGTCTGGTCTTGTCTACTCTGAGTGCATGGTTTATGTAGTTCCAGCGGCTCTTTCTTATAAAACTGGATACACACTGAATTATAAAACGTCTAAATGACCGGCTCAAAACTGGAGTCAGTCAAACTTTCTACTCTGCTTTGCCAAATGTTGGGGTAAAAATGAGCCCTGTGCCAACGCTATTGGTGAAACAAACAGTGTCAACGTACGCCAGATCAAACTATCTACCAATTTAAATGCAGCTGTGAAGGTGCTTATCGGGCAGCACTGATTGACACCTAGAGAAACAATTCACTGAGCATATTCCAGTATGGGTAGAATAAGCAATACATAGCAAGAATCAACATGAGAATACCGGCCATAAAGACCATCACTCTGTAGTAGCACGCCATCTTTTAAAATCAGGACACACCGTATCCAAGAGCAATGCATTTCAAATTGTTCACAAGTCATTCAATGGCAGAATGCTAAGATTTCTTGAAGCCGCAGAGATTTATTACCTCCGCCCTGAACTTTGTAAACAAAAGGACACGATTCTAACACTTGGCTACCCATCTAAAACAGACAGTTGCGTCTGATTGTTATTGAATTTGTACTTCAGTTATAAAGGATTCACTTATTTGCTTAGTTTATGCAATTGTTACTGTAGTGTACACCTCAGCCAAATATGCCAGGTAATAAACTGTGCACTCTATTGTCTGTGTCTTCTTTATTCAAACTGATTTTATGTCATTAAAAAAAAAAAATAGCGAAACAATGAGGGTGTAGGCCGTTTCTGTGGGAGTAGCCATAGCGACTGTCTCAATGAAGTTGTTGATAATTAAATGCTGTCCCATGTCAGCTACTGCTATGTATGGTCACGACGTGACGATGAGGCTTGTTGACAGGAATGTCAGCACAGTGTCAGGTAACTATTTCCATGTGAGTGTGTTAGCCTCAGGTATCCGTTACAATAAGAAAAAGAACAATTATGCAGTAAATGATGTTTGATTCTGGATCAGTAACTTAGAAGCAAGTGCACTGACCACATCAATATCAGGAATCCTGAGTATATCACATAGGATTATATCAGGATCTCTCATTCTCTAGACAGAGTTTTACCCAATAGAAAGTCAAATTTATGCTAAATAATAATGAACAAATGAGGAACAAACTCTCTTTTCAAAGGGTCACAAACTGAGCATGCAAGCTTGTCTTATATTCAGCCGTTCCAAACACCCATCTCTCACACAGCAGTTGTTTATCGATAAAGCATGTTATGTTCATATAATAATATGCATATTATGAAAAATCAAGAATAAACACAAAAGAATGGGCAGTAAAATGCATGAGCACACTCGTGCGCATACACATACACTCACATATACACGCCCACCCACTCACCCCATACATACATTGATATATTCAAACTTACACACAATAAGTCTTTGCTGTTGGTGATCTGATAATGAATCCAGCCACGACAAAGTATTATTTTGCACAGCCTTCCTCTTGGCATCCACAAATCAAAGGTTAGCATGCGGAGCTCTCCGCATCATGGCTTTCGTCCACTTAGCATGCATATTATGCATGGGAGCTGAAGTGGTAGCTTCAGCCAAGTCTGCAGAATCGACAGACGATTCCACATCAATATAGTCACCTAACTGCCTGCAAGGAGCAACAACAAATTCATTAACTAAACATTTCACTGTTTCTAAAAGCTCATCCTTGTTGGATGCGTCCATGTGTCTCAGTTCAGGCTGCACAATCATCTCCTTCCCACAAGTGTCCTTTGCTGTGCTGAGTAAGTCATCTGGGCTAACAACTAAGACACCCAACCTGTCTAAACATGGCTTGAATTCTGCCCCCTGGAGACAGGAAATGTTATAAATTAACACTAAGTATTCCAGGTTAAAGTTCCTGAGATTCAGCTTTTTAGTTGATAATTTAAGTACTTATTTTGACCAGGCTGTGATGAAATACCAGCAGGACTAATTCAGCAGGAGGAGAGGCCAGCGTCTGAATCTACCATGCACTGTGCACAAAGATCTAGAACACATTTCACCTAAAGCATGGAAAAGACCAGTCTACATCCCTCTCCCAAAGAAAGGAAATCTCAGCTTAGAACTGACATACAGGCTTCACTGAAGTATCCTTGGATTTGTTATTTTAATCTCTATCCAGCTGTGATGGTTTGATAAGCAAAACTCTAATATGTAAAAATTCACTAGCATCCCTAACAGTAACCTACTGTATGTGAGGCTGGTAGAATGAACACTAGGCACTGCCACTGTTTTGAGCCGAGGCAAAAACGTTTGCTTCTGCCAGACTGTGGCCGTTGCTTTTTTGCTCCATTTGTAGACTGGAAGTATATAGTTTCGTTGCCCAGCCTCTGAGTTGAGTGCATGGCGTGACACTGTGAGCTGCGGAATGTTTTTCGACTGACCAACGTGGTGGTGTGATTTGTAGATTCAGAAAATGGCGCAATGCTGGTTGTCGCAATATTGGTGGGGCCATTATTTGATTAAAATTGATCGCGTGTGCAACTGCTGGTCTTTTAATGACTTCTGCTACCATCAATGATTTTTTTATAAGGAGTAGAAAATTATAGGGAAGAGAAAAAGTTGGTAAGAAACAACAATTAGTTTATGTTAGCTTTACAAAATCGATAACAATAAACAAACAAAGGACGTTGCGGCGATTAGCCTTCATCAGCACATAAAGGACAACACAGTACATATACACAAAAAGGCTCTAACTATGAAGTGACTATATAGGACTCTAATGTATAAAATTAACGATACTCATCTAGTGTCCCTGGCGAAAAATCTTCGTTCAAATGAAACGACGGTCAGCCTATATACCTCCAACGCGCAGGTAGGGGCAAAAAAAGGGACGGGCTGGACGCCAACAGCGTACACTAAGTGTCTAAGGAGGGAGGGAGGGGTTGGCCTATAGGGCGTAACCGGGGTTGGGTTGTGGGGATGACCTTAGTCCATCCGCGTGGAATAAAAGTGGTGCCTGTGCTTGCAAACAAATATCGACAGACAGACAGCTAGATAGATAGATAGATAGATAGATAGATAGATAGATAGATAAATGCTTCTCTCTTACTGTCAGCTATCAAATAGAGACAGTAAGGATGCTTGTTATACAAAAGTAATCAGTCGAGCCCGAGAGTAAGACTGGTAACAACCAGAGTGTAAGGGAGCGATGAAGGGATAGATGGGAAAACAGCATGTGTGGATGGTGGTGTGGATAGGCGAGTGTGTCCTGGATAGATGGGTGGGTAGATGAATGGATGGAATGGTGGATGACTGTATTTGTGAATGAATGGAATGGTAGATGAATGGATGGGTGGGTAGATGAATGGATGGAATGATGGATAACTGTATTAGTGGATGAATGGATTGATTGATCAAATATGAGATGAGGTAAAAACATGAGTCTAGTAACACATTGCTTCTCTCTTACTGTCCGCTATCAAATAGAGACAGTAAGGGTGATTTTTATACAAAGTATTGGTAGAGCCCAAGTGTAAGGCTGGTAACAGCCAGAATGGAAGGAAGCGGTGAAAAATAGCATTAAGTGGATGGTGAGATAAATGGTGTGGGTAGATGAATGGGCGGGACGATGGTTACGTTCGTAGATAGATGCAATGGTAGATGGATGGATGGATCTGCCTATATGTATGCTGATATATTAAAATAGGTTTGTTGCTTTGTTTTAGTATCCAGAAGCCATGAGTTGTTAATCCTTAGGCTCGGTATTATGGATATCGCAACCCTTCGGCCTTGATTCCATTTTAAATACCGTGGAGCTAGGAGAAATGTGGCTTATATGCCTACCCCCTGACCACATGGAGTTCGTCACCCGCTCACCGCGCAATCCGGTTTAGCCAACTACGCTAGAGAGCCGGGGATTTAAACAGGTCCAAACAAGGGTCTCATACTGTGATGCTTCTCTCTTACTGTCATCAAGCAAGTAAAGACAGTAAGGGTGATTGTTTTTTAAGTATCAATCGAGCCCACGCGCAACAACATCGTGTTGCCTGAGATACCTGCTGAGTAGGTAGCCGAGACTAGTGATGGATTGTACATCGGGTATGTGTGCAAAGAAACGTGGGGAGCGATGAATGGATGGACACATCGAATAATAGGCTGAGTGGATTGGGATGAATGAAGGATATGATATATTGGTGGACGAGAGGATGGATGGGTAGATGGAAGGATATATAGATGGATGGGTCTGAATGCATGGTAATCTGACATCGCGTGAACCAGGGTCTAGTGATGCAGTGCTTCTATCTGACTGTCTGATGTCACACAGAGACAGTAAGGATGACTGTTATACCCAATATCTGTCGAGTCAGAAGTGCATACCCCCAATGTGTACACATACTTACCCTCTCGGTAGTCAAAACAAGATATGTACACTGTATAGGAGGAGTGCGTTCCAACACTAGCACTTCAGATGGCTACCATATGCTTTTAATGCGAGTGTATGCTAGATTTGCTGAGAGAGCAGTTTGTCAATCTTTCCACAAGGGACTGTGATAAACATTCTATGTGTTTTCCGTTGGCACAGGAGCGGAGCAAAAATGGGGTGACAGGCAGCAACAGCAATCCTCAGGGAGCCAAGTCTGTACCCAACTGATAGCAATTAGTTTGCCCAAACATTTAATTATGGATGAATATTGCACATTTGATAAATCTCACTTAAAATATTTATTACAAATCTTGTTCTAAACATGTTGGCTTAGTTGTGGAAGAAATAATTCATTACTTATCTCTTTGAGTCCCAGAGGGTTTAGCATCACGGGCCCAAGAGGTAGTCAAAAGGGACGTAAAATCGGCGCATCATGCGTTCATTGGGCTTCTAGGCAGTAACCTATGAACGTATGATGAGTTCCTTGGGACTCAAAGAGTTAAAAACATAGAACGATGTCAGGTTTGGAAACAGAAACTGATGCCACCATTATTCTTAGTATGCTTCCGGAATAACGTACCTATACTGGTCAAAATATTTGTGGTTTTACTCTGCAATTTTACGTACTGGCCAATGAGGCTCATGTAGTTGCTGAAACCATCATGAACGGTCTGCCACCAAATTGCCGACAGCAGAACATAGTTCATAACTCCTAAGCCACATAAGAAGTTACTGAACACAACACAAATTGTGAAAGAAACTGAATGGAGTGAAGGAAAAGACGTTTCCTAGATGGATTTACCCATTTTAAAAAATAATGTTTGACTAGTAAATTTCATAAGTTAGTTGCACTCACCTTGCCATGGTGGGGGAGCTTGTACTTCTCAACGACCCTGAAAGCTATGCCGGCGGTGGCGTAGTAAACCATCAGGGCCTCCCAAGCCGGAAAGGTTGAATGGTAGAGAAGAGACAGACACTCTGGTCATCCAGGTTGGGTGTTGAAGCGTGGGGCCGACACCCCCACCTTCCTAAAACTTGTATCTTGTCACAAAACAAACATCTAAGCCTTGATTTCGGATGAATTTAAACAGACAACAAACCTGGAACATTAAGGGGCTTTCGAGATTTGGAACATGGAATGTACAAAACCTTTATAGAACTGGAGCAGCTGAAGAACTGACAAGTAAATTATCAAAATACAGAATGGATATAACAGCAATTCAAGAAATAAGAGAGCCAGGACAGTGTACTATAGAGGAAAATGGAATGATTATAGTGTATGGAGGAAACACTCAAAACAAACATGAAGTAGGGACAGGATTTGTTATCAAAAAAAGTTATTGGAATATATTATACATTTTGAAGCTGTTAGTGATAGGATCAGTAAGTTACGAATAAAAGGAAAATATCACGACAATAAATGTTCATGGAAGTAGAGCTTCTTGCGTTATGTTACTTCTTCAGTGGCTGAGTGGTTATGAACATAGTCCCTAAATTCGTTAAGCTGTTGACTCATTTGTTAACAATCTGAATCTTCCGTTTTTCCAGATGATACTATTATTATTATCTGGTAGTCTTAGTTTCAGCTTCATAGAAAACGAGTCACCCCATCTTTGCTCCGCTCCTGTGCCAACGAAAAACACACAGAATGTTCATCACAGACCCTTGTGAAAGATTGACAGACCGCGGTCTCAGCATATCTAGCATATCACACGTAAAGCATACTGTAGCCATCCGAAGTGCTAACCATTATATATAGCCCTTGGTGTTGAGAGTGTGATTAGCAAGACCCGCCCGCTTCAAGATTTTTCCTCAAATACAGCATGGGCTTACAGCATAGTTGCTGCCATCGCATGTTTTATATTTCGTGTGCTTTAACTTCTTCTTAAACCTACAGGTCTCACCTTTCTCACTGCTCACGTCGTATTCGGCCTATTCCTGTCCCGATTTCCGTCCCTACTTACTTGATTTCTTCAGTTAGGATTTAATTCAGCTGTTGGTGATTGGCGGCAGTCAGCTTGACATGTTTTCGGCAACGATATAATACTAAATGTAAGTGTCGGCCATCAATGCACAACGTTCCTCGAGAAATGTTAAAATAACAATGTCCTGCCTCAGAACACTTTCTGTTCCTTGAGAAACCAGAAACCTTGATCCATATCGGAACGGTGCACCGGAAGCAGACTTCCCAAAATGGCGGCTTCACGTCTGTGTTGCATCGTTCTTTTATGGAAGTGTTGAATTATTCCTTCCACAGCTAAACCAACAGACTTGCAATAAAGATACACAATACATTTACTGGAAATAGTCTGGGTTATGAAGACAGCTGCTGCTAGTGCCGCTAATGGAACTCAGTGGACTCCTGCAAAACACCTTGAGGATCTGGACTTCGCTGATGTGATATAATTTCTCTTCTGTCCCAGTAATCACGGAATCAGATGCAAGGCAAATTATATATATGTTGAAACGAGATCACAACTAGGTCTTAAAATCCATAAAGGGAAAACAAAAATAATGAGAACTTATCAGGCAAAGAGTAATGTGGTTTCTCTTAATGACATCCTACTCCAAGAGTTGGAGTCTTACACCTATTCTGGGCATTAATCTAGACAAATGGGGGAACTGATAGAGATATTAAAATACGAATATTTCAGCTACATATAACAGTATTGATTTGACAAATTTCTTTTGACCCCCACCAATGTCCTAGTGCAATGAAAGCGCTTCTTGTTTTGTGTATTCGTATTTGGCTATCCTCCGAATAACGGCCCCAAATTATTGAGGCCGAAAATATACCCTAACATGGCCTCAGTCACATGTCAATTGCGGACTTCCAGTTACTTAAATTGCTGACTACCGCCACAGCTAAGAGTATCTCCCATGTCGCTATACGTGGCGTGGAGCGGGACTCAGCTAGATGTCTGGGACTCACGAGCAGCAGATTCCTTCATTTTATTTGATCGTGAGTCCCAGCCATCAAGTTTAGCCCCTCTACGCACGACCTGGAAGATACTCTCGGCGGTGGCGGTAGTCGCTGGAAGTCCGCAATTGACATGTGACTGAGGCCCTGTTAGAGTATAATTTGGGGCCGTTATTCGGAGGATAGCCAAATATGAATACAAAAAACAAGAAGCGCTATCATTGCACTAGGACATTGGTGGAGGTCAAAAGAAATTTGTCAAATCAATACCGATATATGTAGCTGAAACACGGAGATCAATGAAAACAGTTGCTAATAAACTACAAATTTTCGTTAACTGGTGCCCACGCAAAAAAGCGGAATAAATGTTCTGATAGAATCACTAATGTTGAGCTCTGGGAGAAAACTAACCAAGTTCCCGTGGACCAAATTGTGATGAAAAGATGCTGACTTTGGATAGGACACGCGCTGATAAAATACATGGACAAGGGAGCTAGAGAGTGAAGTTAAAAAGACGTGAAGGACATGGGGAGAGCTGTACGCAGTAGCGAAGGATAGAATGATTTGGCTTGAGTTGGTTGAGGTCCTATGCTTTATTGGGGGCTAGCAGGCAGAAGAAGAAGACAGTATAAATTGTCAGGCATAGTCATATCACCATCATATAGCACATCCTTAACAGAACCTCGCTGTCACCACAGTCCTCCTGAAAGAAACCTGTTCACTTATCACGCTTCCCCGTCTCATGCACACTCCTGCCCAGGGTGTCTCTTACGTCATGTACCAGTCTTAGTTATGGTCGACCTCTGCACCTCTTACCTGGCACCATGCCCTTCTCCACTGCTCTCTCCAACTCACCTGATGGATTCATAATATTTGCAATATCCGTCCTTAATTTATTCAAACATTCATTAATTTAAATCAACCAGAAGTGCGCTCTCAGACTGCAGTTACCCTTGCTCTTCATGTCTACTAGACAGATACTTAGTCAACAGATCATCCTCATTCACATAAAATCATTCAGTCGACAAGTGCATTTTTGGTGTTTGACGTTTAGTTGGCTGTCCTTTGCAGGATGTTGCAGAAACAATGTCAGCATTTATAGGCTGTTTTGTTTTACTTGACAATTTTACACTCAGTAGTTTGCCATTGCTTTCCTTAATGGTCGGCCCTCAATGCCATTGTCGAAAACAATACGAAACAGTTTGCTGTCAAATTGTTCAAATTTTAATCAAACCAGGTATCTTGGAATTACAAAGCATGTTTGCAGTGCCCTAGCCACACAAGACATCAGTTCTGTAGATAGATTTATCCAGTATCCTCTTGATTGTATCTGTCTGCTTTTTTCTCATTTGACTATTTTGTGTTTTATATTAATCCTTTCAATAATAAACCACTCAACCTTCTGAACTCTCTGCGACCCTCCCAGTGCTAGGCTAACCATCCTACCCCAGTTGTAATCTGGACTCCGTCTGCCTAGTGGTGTTATAGTTTTAATCTCTTCAATCCTAAACATTTATTAGTTAAGATAATAACATGTTACAGTATAACAGCTTAAAGGGAAACATGCAAGGCACTGAAAGAATCAATGTTGCTTAACAAAAATGATCTATGTTTGATCTCCTCCCCCCCCCCCCCCCTTTTTTTTTTCCCTCCCAGCTTTCATAAAACAGTGGAAATACAACCTTTTCTTTATCCATTCCTCCAGTAATGACCTAGGTTTACTTTTCTACTTCCTTGTTCCTTATGGCTTAATAATATGGACCTGGATGTCAAAATAACAATGCCTCAGCTGACAATTCAGATTAGGTGCAAATTTATATTTTAAATTATTCAGTTTAAAAGAAAGAAGACACAAATAAAATTGGGGAAAAGAACAAGCCTGCTTAAGAAATCTGGCATCCTAGTCATCTACATAGTTGTGTGTGTGGTTATGTGGGTGTCTGACCTTTAAAGGCACAGCCTTTGAGTAATTTGAAAGACTGAAAAGGTATAGCAGATATGTGTGGATATAGTGATGATTCCTTGAGGAAGCCCTGCTTTAGAGTAACAGTTTTAATTGAAATTAGGGATTAAACAGTACAGCTTTAGGACAAGAGGTACATCTTAGATAGAATTAATGAACATAACAGAACGATTTTAGAAAGGATGCCATGTATATAGTTACCAAGTCACTTGTGGTGACTTCCTTGTTGAAAAAATGTTATTTATCAATTGGGTTATATTATCACATGCATTTTTTAAAGCTGATTCATTTATGTTGTATGTATGTGTCTTAACATACAGGTGTAACTTTCAGTTCCTTTCAGGCTGACTGTGTCCACAGTTCTGCTAGAGAGACTTTCACTGGGGTCCACAGTTTAAAAATAAGATGGATAATAAAATACTGTCAGATGTCAAGATGGAACATCCTGTTGTTGATCCATGCTACAAAGATATGGACAGAGATTTTAAAGAGACTCTCACTAAAGACTATATCTCTGATAAGATTGATAGTAAAACTCATTCAAGTTTAGTCAAGACAGAACTGCCTGCAGCTGATTTAGAATACCCAGTTGTTGACAGTTCTGCTCAAGATGGTCTTACTGAAGAACACATCTTTGATAAGATGGACAGTGAAATACCAACAGCTGTCAAGAAAGAACTACCTGAAGTGTATCTAGACTACCCAGGTAAGGATAATAGTAATTTTAAAATGTCTAACATAGTATTTAGATGATGGGGAGACAAACCCAGATATTTCACTGTATCTTGCTAGGAGGTTGAGCTAGCTCAGTGACTAGCATGCTTATATCACCTCATTGATGTAGATGTTTAACATTTTCCTAGAGCTTCCCAGTTGACCACGCCTAAAATGGGTGCCAGAAAAAGTCCTAGGAAGTGTAATCTTGATTACATCACACATGAAATGCTAGTTAGTCTGTAGACATGTTGGTCTAGCACCATAAGGTCAGTCTGCTAACGGTGCCTAATTGTTGTTTATAATAAAGGAGAAGATGAACCCTTTCAACTGAAATACTTAAATCTCTGGATTTATTGTACGTCTCACCGCGGTAGTCTTATTAAACATATGATCTTTTTCTTTGCATAAAATATCTTGTGTGGTTCGCTCAGACAGTTGGGACCCACATGGGCAGTCATGGGTTGTAGTTTAAAACTGATCATCCCAATGATATCTGCAGATGTCAGTTTTCTGTGTAATACACCTCTTGAGGAAAATTCTCATTTTACTATCTTGTTCTTGGAATAAAGTGGATCGAAGCTACAGAAGTGGGATATTGTCTCTTCCTTGCTTGTTCTCTTCAGGGTGTGCTCTGCTTCTCTGTTTCCCAGACACCTCTTTTTTTCTGAAACTGAATATTCTTTGCAGCTGTTCCAATAGAATAAATATAGAACCATCCATACACTGACCAGAACAAGAGATGGGGATAGGTCAGTATGGTCCAGAGAGAATGGAACAACTGGGAGTGATCAGGGGACCTGGTCAACATTCTACACTCAGTGGTAAGACAAGGTGAGCATATAATCAAACTACTATTTGCACCATCAAAATTGGAATGTTTCATTGGCTGCTGAAGATGAGGATGGAGCACTTATAGAAATGTCATAAGTGTTGTGATGTCGCTACTTAGCTGAAAACTCAACCATATAGAAAAGTTAAGTATTTGCTTCCCTAGGCCAAGTCTAACTTTTGTCCCTGTGCCACGTCTAACTGTTCTCCCTGTGCCAAGTCTGTTCTCCCTGTGCCAAGTCTAACTGTTCTCCCTGTGCCAAGTCTGTTCTCCCTGTGCCAAGTCTAACTGTTCTCCCTGCGCCAAGTCTACTGTTCTCCCTGTGCCAAGTCTAACTGTTCTCCCTGCGCCAAGTCTACTGTTCTCCATGTGCTAAGTCTAACTGTTCTCCCTGTGCCAGGTCTAACTGTTCTCCCTGTGACAAGTCTGTTCTCCCTGTGCCAAGTCTGTTCTCCCTGTGACAAGTCTGTTCTCCCTGTTCCAAGTCTGTTCTCCATGTGCCAAGTCTGTTCTCCCTGTGCCAAGTCTGTTCTCCCTGTGCCAAGTCTGTTCTCCCTGTGCCAAGTCTAACTGTTCTCCCTGTGCCAAGTCTAACTGTTCTTCCTGTGCCAAGTCTGTTCTCCCTGTGCCAAGTCTGTTCTCCCTGTGCCAAGTCTGTTCTCCCTGTGCCAGGTCTGTTCTCCCTGTGGCCAAGTCTGTTCTCCCTGTGCCAAGTCTAACTGTTCTCCCTGTGCCAAGTCTGTTCTCCCTGTGCCAAGTCTAACTGTTCTCCCTGTGCCAAGTCTAACTGTTCTCCCTGTGCCAAGTCTGTTCTCCCTGTGCCAAGTCTGTTCTCCCTGTGCCAAATCTGTTCTCCCTGTGCCAAGTCTAACTGTTCTCCCTGTGCCAAGTCTATTCTCCCTGTGCCAAGTCTGTTCTCCCTGTGCCAAGTCTAACTGTTCTCCCTGTGCCAAGTCTACTGTTCTCCCTGTGCCAAGTCTAACTGTTCTCCTTGTGCCAAGTCCGCTGTTCTCCTTTTGCCAAGTCCACTGTTCTCCTTGTGCCAAGTCCACTGTTCTCCCTGTGCCAAGTCTAAATGTTCTCGCTGTGCCAAGTCTAACAGTTCTCCCTGTGCCAAGTCTAACTGTTCTCCCTGTGCCAAGTCTACTGTTCTCCTTGTGCCAAGTCCACTGTTCTCCTTGTGCCAAGTCGACTGTTCTCCTTGTGCCAAGTCGACTGTTCTCCTTGTGCCAAGTCCACTGTTCTCCTTGTTCCAAGTCCACTGTTCTCCTTGGGCCAAGTCCACTGTTCTCCTTGGGCCAAGTCCACTGTTCTCCTTGTGCCAAGTCCACTGTTCTCCCTGTGCCAAGTCCAGTGTTCTCCCTGTGCCAAGTCTAACTGTTCTCCTTGTGCCAAGTCCACTGTTCTCCCTGTGCCAAGTCTGTTCTCCCTGTGCCAAGTCCACTGTTCTCCTTGTGCCAAGTCTGTTCTCCCTGTGCCAAGTCCACTGTTCTCCTTGTGCCAAGTCCACTGTTCTCCTTTGTGCCAAGTCCACTGTTCTCCTTTGTGCCAAGTCTACTGTTCTCCCTGTGTCAAGTCTAACTATTCTCCCTGTGCCAAGTCTAACTGTTCTCCCTGTGCCAAGTCTAACTGTTCTCCCTGTGCCAAGTCTAACTGTTCTCCTTGTGCTAAGTCTAACTGTTCTCCCTGTGCCAAGTATGTTATCCCTGTGCTAAGTCTAACTGTTCTCCCTGTGCCAAGTCTAACTGTTCTCCCTGTGCCAAGTCTAACTGTTCTCTCTGTGCCAAGTCTAACTGTTCTCCCTGTGCCAAGTCTAACTGTTCTCCTTGTGCTAAGTCTAACTGTTCTTCTTGTGCCAAGTCTAACTGTTCTCCCTGTGCCAAGTCTAACTGTTCTACCTGTGCCAAGTCTAACTGTTCTACCTGTGCCAAGTCCACTGTTCTCCTTGTGCCAAGTCTAACTGTTCTCCCTGTGCCAAGTCCACTGTTCTCCTTGTGTCAAGTCCACTGTTCTCCTTGTGCCAAGTCCACTGTTCTTCTTGTGCTAAGTCTAACTGTTCTTCCTTTGCCAAGTCTAACTGTTCTCCCTGTGCCAAGTCTAACTGTTCTCCTTGTGCCAAGTCCACTGTTCTCCTTGTGCCAAGTCTACTGTTCTCCCTGTGCCGTGTCTAACTGTTCTCCCTGTGCCAAGTACAACTGTTCTCCCTGTGCCAAGTCTAACTGTTCTCCCTGGGCCAAGTCTAACAGTTCTCTTTGTGCCGTATCTAACTGTTCTCCCTGTGCCAAGTCCACTGTTCTCCCTGTGCCAAGTCCACTGTTCTCCCTGTGCCGTGTCTAACTGTTCTCCCTGTGCCAAGTCTACTGTTCTCCTTGTGCCAACTCTAACTGTTCTCCCTGGGCCAAGTCTAACAGTTCTCCTTGTGCCGTATCTAACTGTTCTCCCTGTACCAAGTACAACTGTTCTTCCTGTGCCAAGTCCACTGTTCTCCCTGTGCCAAGTCCACTGTTCTCCCTGTGCCAAGTACAAATGTTCTCCCTGTGCCAAGTCTAACTGCTCTCCCTGTGCCAAGTCTAACTGTTCTCCCTGGGCAAAGTCTAACAGTTCTCCTTGTGCCGTGTCTAACTGTTCTCCCTGTGCCAAGTACAACTGTTCTTCCTGTGCCAAGTCTAACTGTTCTCCTTGTGCCGTGTCTAACTGTTCTCCCTGTGCCAAGTCTAACTGTTCTCCTTGTGCCAAGTCTACTGTTCTTCCTGTGCCAAGTCTAACTGTTCTCCTTGTGCCGTGTCTAACTGTTCTCCCTGTGCCAAGTACAAATGTTCTCCCTGTGCCAAGTCTAACTGTTCTCCCTGTGCCAAGTCTACCTGTTCTCCCTGTGCCAAGTACAACTGTTCTTCCTGTGCCAAGTCCACTGTTCTCCCTGTGCCAAGTCCACTGTTCTCCCTGGGCCAAGTCTAACAGTTCTCCTTGTGCCGTATCTAACTGTTCTCCCTGTGCCAAGTACAACTGTTCTTCCTGTGCCAAGTCCACTGTTCTCCCTGTGCCAAGTCCACTGTTCTCCCTGTGCCGTGTCTAACTGTTCTCCCTGTGCCAAGTCTACTGTTCTCCTTGTGCCAACTCTAACTGTTCTCCCTGGGCCAAGTCTAACAGTTCTCCTTGTGCCGTATCTAACTGTTCTCCCTGTACCAAGTACAACTGTTCTTCCTGTGCCAAGTCCACTGTTCTCCCTGTGCCAAGTCCACTGTTCTCCCTGTGCCTTGTCTAACTGTTCTCCCTGTGCCAAGTCTACTGTTCTCCCTGTGCCAAGTACAAATGTTCTCCCTGTGCCAAGTCTAACTGCTCTCCCTGTGCCAAGTCTAACTGTTCTCCCTGGGCCAAGTCTAACAGTTCTCCTTGTGCCGTGTCTAACTGTTCTCCCTGTGCCAAGTACAACTGTTCTTCCTGTACCAAGTCTAACTGTTCTCCTTGTGCCGTGTCTAACTGTTCTCCCTGTGCCAAGTCCACTGTTCTCCTTGGGCCAAGTCTACTGTTCTTCCTGTGCCAAGTCTAACTGTTCTCCTTGTGCCGTGTCTAACTGTTCTGCCTGTGCCAAGTACAAATGTTCTCCCTGTGCCAAGTCTAACTGTTCTCCCTGTGCCAAGTCTACCTGTTTTCCCCGTGCCAAGTACAACTGTTCTTCCTGTGCCAAGTCCACTGTTCTTCCTTTGCCAAGTCTAACTGTTCTCCTTGTGCCGTGTCTAACTGTTCTCCCTGTGCCAAGTCCACTGTTCTCCCTGTGCCAAGTCCACTGTCCTCCCTGTGCCAAGTCCACTGTCCTCCCTGTGCCAAGTCTAACTGTTCTCTCTGTGCCAAGTCTAACTGTTCTCCTTGTGCCAAGTCCACTGTTCTCCTTGTGCCAAGTCTACTGTTCTCCCTGTGCCAAGTCTAACTGTTCTCCCTGTGCCAAGTACAACTGTTCTCCCTGTGCCAAGTCTAACTGTTCTCCCTGTGCCAAGTCTAACTGTTCTCCCTGGGCCAAGTCTAACAGTTCTCCTTGTACCGTATCTAACTGTTCTCCCTGTGCCAAGTACAACTGTTCTTCCTGTGCCAAGTCCACTGTTCTCCCTGTGCCAAGTCCACTGTTCTCCCTGTGCTGTGTCTAACTGTTCTCCCTGTGCCAAGTCTACTGTTCTCCTTGTGCCAACTCTAACTGTTCTCCCTGGGCCAAGTCTAACAGTTCTCCTTGTGCCGTATCTAACTGTTCTCCCTGTACCAAGTACAACTGTTCTTCCTGTGCCAAGTCCACTGTTCTCCCTGTGCCAAGTCCACTGTTCTCCCTGTGCCAAGTCCACTGTTCTCCCTGTGCCTTGTCTAACTGTTCTTCCTGTGCCAAGTCTACTGTTCTCCCTGTGCCAAGTACAAATGTTCTCCCTGTGCCAAGTCTAACTGCTCTCCCTGTGCCAAGTCTAACTGTTCTCCCTGGGCCAAGTCTAACTGTTCTCCTTGTGCCGTGTCTAACTGTTCTCCCTGTGCCAAGTCCACTGTTCTCCCTGTGCCAAGTCCACTGTCCTCCCTGTGCCAAGTCTAACTGTTCTCCTTGTGCCGTGTCTTACTGTTTTCCCTGTGCCAAGTACAACTGTTCTTCCTGTGCCAAGTCTAACTGTACCTGTCAATTTAAATGTCTGTACCAGTCAGTGGAAATCATTTATGACTGCTCAGTTATTTTAAATAAATGAGCTTTCTGAGGTTTTCACCCTTATCCGAGAAAGACCTATGTTTGATTTACCAAAGTAGGATGGAGGAAAGCAATCCACTCAGTAAACATTGTGAACCAAACTTCTTTGTTTTAGGTAGTGTTAGATGCTTTATACTAAGACACTTCATTGCCCCAGTATTTGGTATGTCTCTGAAGTTATTAATGCCATTTTTACTGTTATGAAGCATTGACTCTGGTGTGTTTCAGACTTCGAGCCAGTGAACGGACAATTATCAGGTGAATGGTGTGAGGACAAGACTCATGGAATCAGTAAAATAGAAAGCATGACAAGATATAGCATCAATCCGTGCAAGGCAGGACAACTTAGCATAGAACCAACAATGAATGAGAGAGATTACACAGTTTTATTAAACCTGGACAGTTTTAGTTGTTCGTCAGAGAATGTTTCTTCTGTGGTTGCAAGTGCTAAGAATGCTTCTTTGGCTAATCACAATTTCCAGTTTCATAACTCAGAAACAGTAGTTAACCATACACAGATCTCCAGAGGGTCTCTAGATTTTACTGTTGGCTCTGCCGGTAGTATTCATCCAAACAAAGAAACATCATACATGCCAGATGGATGTGATCCTTGTGACACTGCAGAGAAAGAAGCCAAACAAGTAGAGACACCTTACAAACAAGTAGAGAAACCTTACAAACAAGTAGAGACACCTTACAAACAAGTAGAGAAACCTTACAAACAAGTTTGTGTTGCTGCTGCTAAATCTGATGCTCTGAAAAACCATTTGAGAGCACACAATAATGGCAGTTTACCCAACAGTGATGGCAGTTTACCCAACAGTGATGGCAGTTTACCCAACAGTGATGGCAGTTTACCCAACAGTGATAGCAGTTTACCCAACAGTGATGGCATCATTACTTCTGTCTTTGAAGTAGACAATGCACGGGACCACAAAAGAACAAACACAGGTTTGAGACCTGAAACATGTGATGTTTTTGGTGCTTCTTCTGCTGAAACTGGCAATTTAAAGAGTAATAAAGAAAGACATACAGGAGAGAAACCTTACATTTGTGATGTTTGTCAGGCATCTTTTAATCGATCTCAGTATCTGAAGCAGCATAAAAGAACACATACAGGAGAGAAAGCTTACAAATGTGATGTTTGTGATGCTGCCTTTGCTCAAGCTGGCCATCTAAAATTTCATGAGCTTACACATACAGAAGAGAAAGCTTACAAATGTGATGTTTGTGATGCTTCTGTTACTTCACAAGGCAGTCTGAAGCGACACAAGAGAATACATACAGGTGAGAAACCTTACATATGTGAAATCTGTGAAGCTTCTTTTAATCGAACTAACCATCTGAAGCAGCATAAAAAAACTCATACAAGAGAGAAACCTTACAAATGTGATGTTTGTGAGGCATCATTTGCCATAGTGGTTGGTCTTATACATCACAAGCAAATACACACAGGAGTGAAACCTTACAAATGTGATGTTTGTGGTGCATCATTTACCCAGTCTGCCAATCTAAAATGTCACATGATGATACATACAGGAGAGAAACCTTACAAGTGTGATGTTTGTGAAGCATCTTTTAATCAAACAGGCAATCTGAAGAAGCATATAAGAATACACACAGGAGAGAAACCTTACAAATGCGATGTTTGTGGTGTTTCTTTTACTCAAGGAGGTAATCTTTTGTGTCACAAGAAAACACACACAGGAGAGAAACCTTTTGAATGTGAATTTTGTGATGCAACTTTTACAAAAGCTTGCTATCTGATATTTCACAAGAGAACCCATACAGGAGAAAAACCATACAAATGTGATATTTGTGGTGCATCTTTTACCATGGCGGGTAGTCTTGTGCGACACAAGAAAACACACACAGGAGAGAAACCTTACAAATGTGACGTTTGTAGTGCTTCTTTTGCCAGGGCAGGTAATCTTAGACAGCACAAGAATGTACACACGGGGGAGAAACCTTACATTTGTGATGTTTGTGGTGCTTCCTTTGCTTTATCTGACCATCGGAAATATCACATGATCATGCATAGAGGAGAGAAACCTTACAAATGTAATGTTTGTGATGCTTCTGCTACTACACTAAGCATTCTGAGGAGTCACATGAGAATCCATACAGGAGAGAAACCTTACAAATGTGATGTTTGTGGTGCTTCATTTGCTCAAACTGGGCATCTACAACGTCACAAGAGAACACACACAGGAGAGACACTGCGACAAATGTGATATTATTGTTGCTTCATGTGCTACTGCTGTCAACTTCAAATGCCATTATAGAGACACTGTTAATTATAATACAGATAAAATGTAGTAGAGAAATGATTGGATAGAGCAGGAAAACTGGGGCCCTACTGTTGGAATGACAGCTGTGACAGCTTCAACAACAACAGCAACTGTTGTAGTAATCACACTTTGAGCAATTCAGGAGATAACCTCATAAATGGCAGTGATCCTATCAACGGATGGCACAATAATGAGCACATCACCCAAACCAGAGCCTGCACAGTGAGATGGATACGACCTGGCTGGCCAGGTCAACACGGATGACTTGGAATGCTAGCACCAAACACCATGCAATGAAATAGCAACACCATCCATAGCCACAATTATAACCAATGCTGACAAGGACTTAACTGTGGAGCCATCTTCCATAATAAATCAAAGATACCAACAGTCCTTAAACTTACTATTGCAATCTGTGAATTTACCTTAATACAGTACATGCCCACCTAATTAACAATATTGTGTAATATAATAATTCTATATTACAGTTATTACATTAACAGTAAGTATAATTTAGTAATGAATGGACAATTCTTGCACTTTTCATGCATTAGTAAGTTATATATATTGTTTATGTTGATGTTTATGTGTATTAAAAGATGCACACATTAAATAGTGTTTGAAAGGATTGAAATAAGAAAGACAAAATGTTAGACCTGCCCGTTAGACCTGTACTTCTTCTTTTGTCATCTCACTGATACCCGGTTGTAGCCCAGTTTCGTGTTTTTTTTTTTTCATCTCACTGATACCAGGTTGTAGCCCAGTGTCGTGTTTTCTTCTTCTGTTAGTGCACATATGCACCGAAACAATTCACCTCAGAAGAAAAAATAGGTAGAAATAGCAATTAACAATGTGCAAAGGCAAATTAATTCCAAGGACAAATGATACTACTTTTGACGTGCAAAAAGATGTTTTAGTACATCAAGGCAAATCTAACTAGAGGAAAACAGTTACATAGATTTTTAAAATTGCGAATTAGTTGGTTATTCAGAAGTACAATCGTTAGCTTTATTATTCAGAAGTACAGTTGTAAGTTTTACTTTCAGCTCTTTAAAAAAATACAAACAGCTTTAGCATGTGACAGAGAAATAACTTGGGGGGGGGGGGGGGGGGGGGGGGGGGGGGGGGGAGAGGGTGTGTCCTTAAAATACAATTTACACAACCTCTAATATAAAGACACAATTATATGTGGCGGTTTTTTTTTTCTTTTTGGAGTCTGCAAACCAGACTATTTCTTTATGTGCACAGACAATGATTGCGAAACTACCCATAATAGACATGTTTTTATCTTCTTTCTTTTCCATTTAGCCAAACTACGCCACAGCAACCCGTGGCCGGATATATCTAGTATTATATATACACACACACATATACACACTTTAGCCAGTATTCCAAGACTTTTGATCTCTTCTGTGTCTAAATCCACCAACATTATAAGATAAGCAGATAATACGGCGTTAACTATGGACATTGAAAATGATCTGTGGGGATTTAACGGATGAATTCACAGGGAGAAACAAGGCTTAAGGTTAAACTGTAAGAAGACCGAAACTATGGCCATCACCAACAAGACAGAAATGCCAAAGTGTGAAATACACACAAAAGCAAAATTGTTAAGCAAATCAGTAGATATAACTATCTTAAAATCACCCATGACATTTGTTGCAAGATGCCGTGCAGAAATTATGTCCAGAATTGTCATGGCAAAAGTGGCCTTTAGCAAGATGCTAAAGATTTCAACCAGTAAGAATATGTCAGACACAGTGAGAGACAAGAGAATGAAAGTGCTATGTACAATAAGTGTACAAGCTGAAAAACAGTTACTCACGGCAGAGATGTGTTTGTGTGTGTGGCAGCCGTGAAGGAACAAATCCGCCATACGGCTTTCTGCTTGTTCGCGACAGTGTGCTGTCAGATGCCAAACATTCAGGATTCAGGAGGTAAAGTACTAACACATTGCACGGGCATGCATGTTAAGGCGGCATCTACTCCAAACTGATCAAGACGATAAGACGGCTCGGCGCCACATTCTAGAGAATCTTAGGCATATCATAGTGATCATCATCATTCTCACGTAGTAGGTCCTTTGCAGAACGTCGCTCTCATTGCGGCCTGCCTGAAAGAAACTCGGTCTCTCGCCAGCTCTTCCACCTCTAGTACTTTCATACTCAAAGAGTCACTTATATCCTGTGCCCATCTTTGTGTCTGAAGTCGATACGAATTTGTTGAACTTCCCGTTCTTTTTAGGATGAAATTTCTCGTTAGTTGAAGCCCTATTCTGGCTCTTGCCAGGGGCCGCAACATAGCCTGGCCATAAATATGGTTCTAGTGGCTGAACGCGGTTTCTGGGACCCATCCACGGTGATCCTCATCCACATGGTGGCACACTGTGTCATCGGGTGTTTTATCGCTTGTGTGATGTCCTGGTGGGGTAGAAAGTCAGTCAGTCGATACGCAGGTGGCATTGCCAGGAAGCAGAAATAATACTCCAAGGCCAGATTGTGATCGTTACTGTCCAACAGTTAAGTAGTCACCAGCTGTGCCAGATTTTATTGACAGCACCCAAGAGCAAAATGTACCAGTGACTGGTTACATAGTTATCTAAAACCATTTCCAAAGTAAAGTAGCACGTTCAACCTGCTTTTAGCTAACCGAAGCTGCCAACAGTCTCTGGTTATATTTGTGGTCTGGTTTATTTGCGCCACATTCGTGGTTGAAGTTCTGGTATGTGCGTTATTTCTGGCTAAATGTTCACGTCCTCGCAAGCAGAAGGTTCCATTCTACCTGAGTCCTCATGTATTCCTTTTATCCGTGTCCTCCTGAGATTTTCTTTCCTGGGTCATCCTCCGTCCAGCTCAGGTCCCATAGTGTCTGGCCCTGATGTCATTGTTGTGTATGCGATTCTGTTCCCCCATATGTTGGCTAGGCGTCTCTCGCAAGAGACCGAGCTTCTCTTCACAACCTCCACCATTTATAGTTTGATAATTTTGAGTATTTGACTTTGCCAAAAAAGTACTGAAAACAGTTTTTGTGGGTTTGGATAGATCTAAAATTGTGAAAAATTCTCGTGGGACCATAGCGGTCTTGTAGATATGTTATAAAATCAATTTCGTGCAGAATGTGTAGGACAAACTGCTGTAAAAAAATTGTGGGGAAGAAAGTGATGTTGAATAGCATGCTATTGGACACCATTAGCAGCTATATGTCATCAACGGCAACATGGGACATTGTTGGTAACTTCGCATGTGTAGCATGCATTGACAACAACAACTCTATTCTCGTGAGAACAAGCTGACAGCCAAGGACCGATAATACTTCAGAAAGTCTAAAAGGGAAACAATCGCGTCTGGTTTCATTCACAAATAGATCACTTATTGCATTATTATAAAAAAAAATAATAATAATTAATTAATGTAAAATATGTGCAGACAACAGAAACTGCAGAATATCAACTAAACTTCCTAACCGGCAATGACTGAAATAGTTTTCAGTTTTGAATGGATGCTAAATGTGACATGCTTGATTACTAATATATTCAAGGACAAATGGTTTATCTGGCCTGCACATAATGTGTTTTGGTACTACATCATATATACATTTCATGTAATCTCTTTGTGAGTTCTCATGTATATATTTTTTTGGCAGGTACATGAAAATGTACCAAAATGAAATATTGAATGGACACCGAACGAAGTCTTCTTGTTCGATAAAATATATGGTGTCTTTACATTCTGTCGTAAATGCTTTTCTTCTAACACAAAAATACACCCACGTGTGTATACTCAGTGGTTCAATGAGTATGATCCAGAGGGTTCAGGCAGGTTCAGTGCGAAGACAATGGCTTGAATCATTACAGAAGTCCACTATTCGTGGAGTCACCTTTATTTTTGTTCCGGGACACGCAGACGTCGATGGAAATGAAAGAGCTGACAGGTTGGCTGGATCCGCTATCACTACAGACGGTCAGCCTATGGATCATGCTGATATTATCAATGCCCTCAGAGAAATGAGTAGGATAGAGGACTTTGGTGGCAGTGAATCCACATCACTTGCCAGAATGGCAGACTTGGGAATTAAGATCGGCACAGCAAAAAACGAGACGCACACCAGCTACGCCAGAAGACTTGTTAATCAACATAGAACTGGTACTATTAGCCATCGGACGTTGGGGTTCAAACTGAGGGGAGGATGTGAGCACCTATGGACATGCCCGGAGTGCAATGAGGATAACCCAACTAACTAACTAACTAACTAACTAACTAACTAACTAACTAACTAATGCTTTTCTTCTAAGAAAGTGATATCCATCGATGGCTCAAGGAGCAGGTACACATTTAATCATGACGTCGACGCAGCCAATCCTCATGCGAGTTTTGATTTCTTTAACAGAAAGTTGAGTTGAGCCAAGAATTGACATCACAGCACTCAGGGTATTCCCATGCGAGCTCCGTCCTTATCTTCAGCAGCCAGCGCAGAGTTCCAATACTGATGGTACCGGTCACAATCCGGTTATATGTCCGTCTTGCCTTTCCTCTGATCGCAGTGAGCCGGCCCGACCCTCTGGTTACACCCAGGTGCCTCATTCTCTCCAGGCCATAATAATCTTGTTTTTCTACTAATTCCGTCGCTTGTTCCTAAAGGGCCTTGACCACATCTGCTCTGTCATGGATCAACTCACCACCCTGTGGTGCAGATCCAGCCAATCTGTCCACCTATTCATTACCCACTCCGCCGGCATGACTTGAAGAAAAGATCCAAAGTATGCTCACTACCCGTGACCTTCCCAGTTAAGCTTGCAACTCTGCTCGAAGCATCCCTATCTTCACCTTTCTCAGCATGCCTTCAGAATCTGTTACAATCACATGCGTATGCATCCTATTCTCCAGCCACCGGAGAGCTGCAGGTACCGGCTCCACCTCCACTCTTATGCTAGATGTTGTGACTCCCCCCCCCCCCCAGCCTCCGACGCCTACTTGCAGCCAAAGCTTCACACAGAGGCTGCTTCCTATCTGCTGCCACCCCGAGGCATGACCCAGCCCGCATCACCCCTAGCTTAACTGCAACAGTCGGCAATGCAACGATGCACCCCATGCACACAATTGGGGTGTCTCCTGCACATCCCAGGACCACCCGCATAGCTTCACTCCGCATGCGCCCCAGTTTCTCCAGATGACCAAGTGCTGGTAAAGTGCGAACAGCACTCTCCACTCCATGTCCATCGCCGCCACAATCCCCAGTGCACCAAGACCCCTCTGAGCCTTTGTCACAACCCTGTCCATGTGATCCCCGAAAGACAAACCTCCGCCATAGGTGATTCCCAGGTACCGCAGTCTGTTGTCTCCCCCGACGTCAATGCCATTCATTTTCAGTCTGCGAACATCCTCTCCAACAATGCCGTCGTAAGAGAAAACAAACACATGATTATTGAACCTGCCAAACGCCAAGGTTTGTGCTTGTCAAGGGCGGAGAAGAACAAAAGGAGACAGGCGGATTTTACTGGATAAACATGGCGAATTGGTCAAGTCGTTTGCCTCACGATCTAGAGATCGTGGGTTCGTTTCACGGCTGTGGCGTTTGGGTCACATTTTAAGGAGATCCCTGAAGTGGTCGCAGCCATGTCTGAGTTCGGGCTCTTTGTGACGCTATCGGCAGGTGGCTTTTGCTACGCTGAGAGAGACAGAGATAGAAGGGACAAACCCCACTGCATTGAAGTCGCTCCTCTCGACTTTAACTCACTGTAGCGTTAAATTGAGACACCACATTTCAGAGACACATCTGAGATATTATGACTCAAGATATTCAAGAATTCCACTCCGGTATGGGAGCGCTAGTTACCCGGATTATTCCAAGGCCAGAAAATCACGTATTGAATTGGTTTTTATCGCTTACATTAAACCATTGACCCGTTTAAACAAATGATAGCAAAGTGTTCCACCGCTAGATGTCACAGGGAAGTTCATGTGTTTGTTGGATACTGTGAAATTATTAACGGTTCGATATCTTTCGCGACCAGCATACGTCATTGTTTTTAGCGCCCGTAGCAACATGGACGAACTATATGCGAATAAGGCCACCCATGATTCTTTTGCAACAACACATTAAATTCCAACAAATTCCTATTTAGTCGCTTGTTGTCCATTCGAACAAATGTTATGTACACAAACTGTAAAGAAGACACAAGCTCTTGTATTCATAATGACGACTTGTTTTGTATCTCCTGGAGTGAATATTTGGACGATAATAAACAAACATATAAGTTACATTGCAAACTTTCACAGCGTTCGCTTTGTTTTCTAATATGTTTTACATGTGCGTAAACAAGAATGACATTTTCCTGGAGTTATGTGTGCACATGTAGTGTTTTTCTTTATTTTAGCTTGCCTATATTCTAACTATAGAATATGTTCAGCTGTCAGGCAGTATGTGCCACGCAATAGACCTCTGACTATAGAATATGTTCAGCTGTCCGGCAGTATGTGCCATGCAATAGACTTTTGATTATAAAATATGCTCAGCTGTCAGGCAGTATGTGCCATGCAATAGACCTCTGACTATAGAATATGCTCAGCTGTCAGGCAGTATGTGCCATGCAATAGACCTCTGACTATAGAATATGTTCAGCTGTCAGGCAGTATGTGCCATGCAAAAGACTTCTGACTATAAAATATGTTCAGCTGTCAAGGCAGTATGTGCCATGCAATAGACTTCTGACTATAGAATATGCTCAGCTGTCAGGCAGTATGTGCCATGCAATAGACCTCTGACTATAGAATATGTTCAGCTGTCAGGCAGTATGTGCCATGCAATAGACCTCTGACTATAGAATATGTTCAGCTGTCAGGCAGTATGTGCCATGCAATAGACTTTTGATTATAAAATATGCTCAGCTGTCAGGCAGTATGTGCCATGCAATAGACTTCTTACTATAGAATATGCTCAGCTGTCAGGCAGTATGTGCCATGCAATAGACCTCTGACTGTAGAATATGTTCAGCTGTCAGGCGGTATGTGCCATGCAATAGACTTCTGACTATAGAATATGTTTGGCTGTCAGGCAGTATGTGCCATGCAATAGACTTCTTACTATAGAATATGTTCAGCTGTCAGGCAGTATGTGCCATGCAATAGACCTCTGACTATTGAATATGTTCAGCTGTCAGGCAGTATGTGCCATGCAATAGACCTCTGACTATAGAATATGTTTAGCTGTCAGGCAGTATGTGCCATGAAATAGACCTCTGACTATAGAATATGCTCAGCTGTCAGGCAGTATGTGCCATGCAATAGACTTCTGACTATAGAATATGTTCAGCTGTCATGCAGTATGTGCCATGCAATAGACCTCTGACTATAGAATATGTTCAGCTGTCAGGCAGTATGTTCCATGCAATAGATCTCTGACTATAGAATATGTTCAGCTGTCCGGCAGTATGTGCCATGCAATAGACTTCTGACTCTAGAATATGCTCAGCTGTCAGGCAGTATGTGCCATGCAATAGACTTCTTACTATAGAATATGTTTGGCTGTCAGGCAGTATGTTCCATGCAATAGACCTCTCACTATAGAATATGTTCAGCTGTCAGGCAGTATGTTCCATGCAATAGACCTTTGACTTTAAAATATGCTCAGCTGTCAGGCAGTATGTGCCATGCAATAGACTTTTAAATAGCTCTGAAATGTTTTCTTTGTTGAGCTCCAGTCGTGAGATCTGACGCTGTTGTCGCTGGTTTATAATTATCCTATAATGATGTTGTTGTGACAAAGTTGGCAGGCCCGTGTTGTGTATAATGATGTTGTTGACGTGACGAGATTGGCAGGCCCGTGTTGTGTATAATGATGATGTTGTCGTGACGAGGTTGGCAGGTCCGTGATGTGTATAATGATGATGTTGTCGTGACGAGGTTGGCAGGTCCGTGTTGTGTATAATGATGTTGTTGACGTGACGAAGTTGGCAGGTCCGTGTTGTGTATAATGATGTTGTTGTGACGAAGTTAAGAGGCCCATGTTGTGTATAATGTTGTTGTCGTGACGAGGTTGGCAGGCCTGTGTTGTGTATAATGATGTTGTTGTCGTGACGAAGTTGGCAGGCCTGTGTTGTGTATAATGATGATGTTGTTGTGACGAGGTTGGAAGGCCCGTGTTGTGTATAATGATGGGGAAAAAAACATGTGAAATGGAATGCATCAATGTCAAAAAATGCACTGATGCATCAAGAATCAAACGTTATTTGCAGTTATACTAATGTTTTCCCTTACACGTGAACCTATATTTCATGGTCTGGTAACGGTAGTAGACCAGAACACCCCCCCCCCCCCCCCCACATCAAATAATCGTAAGTATATTGGACTATTTTTGACGTCGTCACCTCCATGTGACTGTAAGTTACACCTGACTGGTGCATCTTTTACAGATGTCTTAATTATGATAACTTTATTTGAGGGTGAACTGATTATCTGGGATAGGTCATGTTGGCTGCCTGTCAGAGATGTTTCAATCTTAGGATCGTATAGTAAGCATTAAGGTAGCAGCCCGGATAAACTGATCGATCTTTACCAGATCATACATTTATTGTAATGTTTGGCCGGCTGGTGTCCGTATATAAAGTATTTTGAAACAAAACATCGAAGCCTGCAATCTTTTGCCAAAAGGATGTTGTAATGATTTCAGCTTGAGGATAGTGTAATATAGAATGCTTCAGCCAGCATGGATATCACACTACACGGAGAATGCTCACATACACTTGTCACCTTTCTACAATGTGACTGAGTGACGTTCAACTTCACCAAAACTATATTTTAGACCGATATGGAGAAATATGCCTTCACTTCCCAAGACATGTCTTGATACCTGTTTTAAGTTGTGTTGAGCCGGGAGCACAGGTAACGAGCTGACTGGTGTGGGGGTTGAGGGGAGACTGTGTGAGGGACTGGTTACAGCGGTTGACCTGCCTGGTCATGAATAGTACCCTGAGTTAATCCGGAAGACTGGCTTGCGACCCAACATAGTCCTGCTCTCTGCGGAAAAACGTCAACTCATCCTGATTGAGCTGACCGTGCCGTATAAGTCGCGAGTGGACGAAAGCCATATGTAGAAGCTCGAGAAGTACAGTGACTTAGCGGCTGGTCTGAGGAGAGACGATGCGTACACAGTAAAAATCTCCGCCATAGAGGTAGGCGCAAGAGGTCTCGTTTCCACTTCAATGGACAATGTGATTAAACAGCTAGGCTTGCGAGGAAATTAACGCAAACGAGCACTAAAACAACTGGGCGAGGTTGCTAAGAGGGTCTCGAGCTGGCTCTGGACACAACGGAACGTCGTAGGGGACTGGCCTCAGTGATCTGGTCCGGGTGTCTAGTGGAAAAGAATGTCTTATCCCTTAAAGTCCATCGTGTCCGAATTGTCTGCCAGTGTCCCTCTGCCACCAAAGTCCAACAAGTGTCCGGTAAACCAAACGTAAGCTTGCCACTTGGTCGTCCAGGTAAGCAGACTGCTTTAATTATGGTACTGCAACGACTTCTTATCTCACAGTACCTTTTACAAAGTCACCAATTCGTCTTGTTCCTGTCTGATAACATCCGGTAATACGTGCAACAGGAGAAAATCAACCCTGAGCCTCATGAACTCAAGTGGGCCCACTCTCTGAAAATGACTAGGAGCTCGTGGGCCGAAACATTTGTCGACGAGAGATTACTTCTACTGACGATTGGTAGACTCCTGCTTGATCTTGAGGATGCCTACAATAGAGTCAGATAATATATTTTTTTTTATATCTGCACTCATGGAGAAGGGGGTTGGTCCCTGGCTGGTGAACTGGATAGCGTCTGTCCTGCATTCACATATGGTTGCCCTTCGCCTGGGTACATGGACCTCAGAACCATGATATAGCCCCAGGACTACCCTAGGGTTCTGCAATTTCACCGGTGCTCTTTAATGTGTATACAAGCAAGATTGCTTGCAGAACTTGAAGCACCAGGTGTTAGAAGAATATTGACATTTGCTGATGATGTTCTTGCATAAAGGCAAGGGAGTGACAGACAACAGATAGCCCAAGAGCTGCAGGCAACTGTAGACAAAGTCACTGACTGGTGTGCAGAAATGGGTGTTGTAATCAACCCAGAAAAGGTGGCTGTTATGTCAGGCTCTCTGGGAAATAGAATTGTGGGACCTAATGTTTTAAGCCTCACAATTATTAACATTAACATCAAAAAAGAAAGCAAACTGAGGTACCTGGGTATCATTTTCGATAGAATCCTGTCCTATAGGGAACACGTGGAAGCAGTTGCGGTGAAATGCCAGAAAGGACTCAATGCTCTCAAGATTGTGGCAGCAATGGACATGGAACAAAGAATGTTGTTCACAATGTTCCAACATTTGATCTTGTCGGTGATAGATTACGGACTTGGAATGCTTACCATATCAAAGAGTCAGCTAATAAAACTCAACCGCATACAGAATGAAGCCATGCGGGTAATTCTGGGATTACAAGAGATACCCTGGTAGTATGTATGCGATATATATTTGCACTGCCTACTATTGCAGATAGGCTCAAAGTTCTGCAGGCAAAATCATATCTCAGAGTAGCTGCAGACTTCTTCTTCTACTGCATTCATCCGAAGATGTAATTGTGTTGTGTCCATTTACAGCATGGCTGCGGTATTTGCACCTTTCGGCCAATACATCTGACTTCTGCAGGCATTTGTTGACCGGGTTAGCCTTTCCAGTTAGTTTCATGGAACATGGCAGTCTCAATGTTGTGTGGTCATCTTTATTTCCCAGGTCACAGGTGGTGCCCCAATCAGGCTGGTCCTGAAAGGCTACATAATGCTGATCAGCCCTCATAAGAAGACAGGGGCAGAACATGAGCATTCCCCGCCATCCAAGGAGGCTTTCACAAATGCAGAGCTAATACATGGTGCTCTGGTGCTGGACTCACACAAGGAATCGTCACGTCCTGCTCATGACTGTTTATCCCCACTATTGAACATCTCATACATCATGAGCTATCTCTTTTGTAGCCAATAGTATGCCGCCTGCAGACCTGGGATTTCATTTACCTACACCACAAAATGAGTACTTTTCTTCTTTTACATGTTAGACTTGTACTGCAGTGGACTTCCTCATCCACTATAGGTTTACTTGGTTTACGAGCTCTACATCTCTAGTGACTATCAGCTTCCTCATCCACTATAGTTTTACGTGGTTTACGAGCTCTACATCTCTAGTGACTATCAGCTTCCTCATCCACTAAAGTTTTACTTGTTTACGAGCTCTGCATCTCTAGTGACTATCAGCTCAGAGATTCCCAGACAGTTTTATTCTTCTTATACCTTCAGATGTCAGTGTGGATATATTTGAAGAAATCAGCAGTTAACTTGAGGTTGTTGACATCTCCACACAGTTTATCCTCAAAGGTTGCGGGTGTTAGCAAGAATAATTTTCTTTGTTCTACATACATTGGACACTCTTGCAGCAAGTGTTTAGCCCTCATTTTACCCTTTCCACAGATGCAATCATCACTGTCTCCTATCTTTAGTTTATTGAACAAGAATAGCTATAGACAAGAAGCACCTTCTGCATGAAGCCATGGGTAGAGCTAAGGGTCTAAGACTGAAAAGAGGAAGGTCTTGGATGGCGCAAGCTGAAGAAACGATTGGACATGTGTGCAGGCTCAATAAATTTGAGCAAGGAGAGGATTGGGTCAAGGTGTCCGAACAAGTTTCAGACCTGTGTAGGGTTCTAATCACTTCAGGTCGTGAGTGCAGAGATTGGCCAGCTGGTGCTGCAGAATCATAAGTTCAACAAATGATTCATGACAATTTCCACCCATGGTGATGTGAATATCTATATAGATGGCTCTGTGTTGAGGGGCAGACGAAGTGCATGCATTGGAGTTCATAGCAAAGTCGAATGGACTTCGCTTAGTGTAGCAAAGCCTTGCATATGATATCACAACGTCTAGTTTGAGAATGGAGGTGGAGGCAGTCTTCTGCTGGCTTGAGAATCAGCTGTACACATATGCCGTAATTGTAACTGACTCACAGAACATGCTGAGAATGGTTAAGACAGACATGCTTTGTGCAGAGTGGCAAGCATCACTTCAGAGGTCCCGGGTAGTTATCATCCTTTGGATATTTTCTTCAGGTCATACTGGTATGTTGGGAAATGAGCAGGCAGTTAGATGGCCAGTTCTGCACCACTTGGTGGTGAACTGATGTATGACAAGCTAGATATTGTGAGAGCACTTTGGGAACAATTGAACAGTGTGGACACAGAGATAGATCATTACGGTCTAAGGAGAATGGCGCTGCGAGGAGTTACCAGGGGATGTGGCTGAAGCTCAACACTCAGGGTAAGGATGAGACGGATATACAATCAGACAACACTCAGGGTAAGGATGAGACGGATATACAATCAGACAACACTCAGGGTAAGGATGAGACGGATATACAATCAGACGGCTACTGGTGCCATCGGAATTGGAACTCTTCGCTTGTTGCTGAAGATGGGGATAGAGCACTTATGGGAGTGTCCCAAGTGCTGTAATGTCAATTCTTAATTCAACATTCAACACTGCCGTTGAAATTACCCATCACTATCAGTTGACCTTTGGCATTCATCCTACTAAATATAACTGAAAGATGAATATTTGCTATGGCAGCTTTATTTTATCTACCTTCTCAGTGAGTGCAGTCCGGCAGCGAATACCTGGATGCACTGCTACTTTTCTATGAACTGCCATGTTGTTTGTAATCTGTGGCAATGAGAGCATGAAGATGTGTGTGCATTGCAACTCTCATGTTGTTGTACCATTAATACCATACATTTAAGGCTTCCTTTCTGTGTGTAAACTCATGTAACAATTGGTGGCAATTCAAATTACCAGCTTGAGTTAAGAAAGTATGACGACCAACGTCATATCTGTGAAATTCTCCTCATTGTTTGTTCCCTTGTGAACATTTCAAATGGCCAGCTTCAGAAAATGATGTATCATACATATTAAATCAGTAAAGTTTCTCTCTTGTTATCCATTTTCTCCTGGCCATTTAGGTGGTCATTCTAATCAAAGTAGATTAGCAAATATAACATTTGAAAAGTTTCTTTCCTGCTTGTGACATGCAGATCACTAATTAGAAATTTTTTTAAAAAGCACCACAAAAATAATATTAGTAAAGTTTCTCCCATGTTATGTCTGCTCTTGTGATCTTTAACACTGGTATGTCGAGTAAAAGAATCACTGCAAACATCACATTTTACATTTTTCAATTTTTGCAAGTGTTTTCCTGTGAAATTTCAAACTGCCAGCTTCAGTTAAGAAAGCATGACAGTCATCTCATCAGTAAGGTTTCTCTCCTGTATGTATTTGCTTGTGACATTTTGAATGATAAGCTTGAGAAAAACATGCTTCACACACATCACATCTGTAAGGTTTCTTCTCTTGTATGTATTCTCTTGTGTCTGTTCAGATTGCTACTATTAGGAAAACATGCTCCACAAATATCACATCTGTAAGGTTTCTCTCCTGTATGTATTCTCTTATGACTGTTCAGATTGCTACTTTCAGAAAAACATGCTCCACAAATATCACATCTGTAAGGTTTCTCTCCTGTATGTATTCTCTTGTGATATTTCAAAAGGTGAGCTTGAGAAAAACATGCTTCACACACATCACATCTGTAAGGTTTCTCTCTTGTATGTATTCTCTTGTGATATTTCAAAAGGTGAGCTTGAGAAAAACATGCTCCACAAACATCACATCTGTAAGGTTTCTCTCTTGTATGTATTCTCTTGTGACTGTTTAGATTGCTACTTTTAGAAAAACATGCTCCACAAATATCACATCTGTAAGGTTTCTCTCCTGTATGTATTCGCTTGTGACATTTTAAATCACTACCTCCAGTGAAAGAAGCACTGCAAACATCACATGTGAAAGGTTTCTCACCTGTATGTATTCTCGTGTGACATTTTAAATTGCTAGCATGAGAAAAACATGCTCCACAAACATCACATCTGTAAGGTTTCTCTCCTGTATGTATTCTCATGTGGCTGTTTTGCTGAGTAATATTAGAAAAACATGCTCCACAAACATCACATCTGTAAGGTTTTCT
>CAJHNH020000915.1:130243-132743 GCA_905116865.2 Candidula unifasciata
GGAGAAATGTGGCTTTTCTGCCTACCCCCGGGAGTGAACCCGGACCACAAGGAGTTCGTCACCCGGCCGCCGCGAAAGTCCGGTTTAACCAACTTCGCTAGAGAGCCGGGTATATATATATCACGTGCTTAATCTATGACTTCAACAGTGAGATGTACAGTAAAAATAACTGACTATACAATAGATGTATTTCAGTTGAAAGCAATCATTTCCCACTTCACTATTTTAGAAAAAAGTAAAACTACCACCAGAATAATACCCAGTGTTAAATTAATTGAGAAACACAGACTGAAATGGTTCTGCCACCTAGTCAGAATGAATGCAACAATGATGGCAGCAAGAGCAAACAAGAAACTGGAAACACCAAGAGGCAGGAAGAGACCTAGAAGAATATGAACTAAAGAGGTCACTGACAGCTGGAGACTTGCCAGCATACCCAGCAACCAAATGTCTCCTTAGCTAGGATACTGAGCACCTGTTACACAGTATCTCCTAGGCACAAAAAGCAGATATTGTCAACAGAAAGACCAATTTGGCACCATCAGCCCATCTGGCATACATTCCTAGACCAATTAACGCCTGATGAATGATGTGGTCAATGCAAGACTGACTGCCCATTTATTTATCAGAGCACTGACTGGTACTTATGTGAGGCAGGGTGAAATCAAGAAGTCCCGGGAAAATGCTGTGCTACTTTCACTCCCTAACAAGATATAATGAAATAGGCTTGTTTATGCACCCAGTTTCTAAAAACTATGTTGAGCTGTATTTAAATTATTGTAATCCTTACCTGCATAGTCTAGATAAACTTCAGGTTGTTCTGTCTTGACAACTGCTGCTGGTTTTTCAATATCCATCTCATCAAAGATTTGGCCTTTAATGATACTCTCTTCAGTAGAACAGTGGGCGCCTGTGTTTTCTAGATCAACATCAGATTGTTCTATCTTGATATTCAACAATGTTTTACGATCCATCTTTTCAAAGATTTGAGAGACCTCTAACAGAACTGTGGACACAATCAATTTGAAAATGATCAGCAGATACAAATTTAGATGATGACACATATATAACACACAAATTATTAATATTTAAAATGTTCCTGGGATAAAATAAAATGAGAGGTAAGAAGAAGAAGAGGAAGAAGAAGAAGAGGAAGAAGAAGAAGAAGAAGAAGAAGAAGAAGAAGAAGAAGAAGAAGAAGAAGAAGAAGAAGAAGAAGAAGAAGAAGAGATCCATAGGTGCTCCGATCTCCTCCTCACAAGCTCCACAAGTGTAAAATGTTAATGACACCTGTTCTGTATTGCTTAATGAAACGTCTTGTTCTCTTAGTGAAATGTTCATTTCTTGCAGCTCCAGGCTGCACCCCCATGTCCATCAGTCTAGACAGGGATATAGAGTCATGTTCTTTGGCGTGCTTCTTGGTATGGTAAGTGCAGCGCATTGTATTGATAACATCAATCAAGTACTGGGCCAGCTATAGCAACTGCAGTGTCAGCAAGATAGTCTGCACACTCGTTCCCTTGAACACCCTCATACCCTGGCACAAAAATGAAAGTTAGGACAGATATTCATGAATTGTTTAGTGTTGCAATCCATTCTTGCCTAATAAATCCAGCTTGGATTTTTTTAAGCATATTCATGGAGTCACTAAGAAAGCATACGTGTGTGAATTTGTGAGTGCCAAGCCATGCTTAAGCCCTTGTTACAGCCATAGTTTCCATTGTGAGGCTACTAGTTGTAATAGCAAAGGTGTCATTCATCTTCTTGATGTTTTCCCCCTTGAGCTTACCATGAAGGCAATGAGAGGTAGAGAAAGACAATGAGAGATAGAGAAAAACAATGAGAGGTAGAGAAAGACAATGAGAGATAGAGAAAGACAATGAGAGGTAGAGAAAGAGAGATAGAATAATGAGAGGTAGAGAAAGACAATAAGAGATAGAGAAAGACAATGAGAGATAGAGAAAGACAATGAGAGGTAAAGAAAGACAATGAGAGATAGAGAATGACAATGAGAGATAGAGAATGACAATAAGAGGTAGAGAAAGACAATGAGAGATAAAAGACAATGAGAGGTAGAGAAAGACAATAAGAGAGAGAGAAAGACAATGAAAGGTAGAAAAAAAATGAGAGGCAGAGAAAGACAATGAGAGGTAGATAAAGACAATGAGAGACAGAGAAAGACAATGAGAGAGAAAGAAAGACAATGAGAGGTAGAGAAAGACAATGAGAGTTAGAAAAAGACAATGAGAGGTAGAGAAAGACAATGAGAGACAGAGAAAGACAATGAGAGGTAGAGAAAGACAATGAGAGAGAAAGACAATGAGAGATAGAGAAAGACAATGAGAGGCAGAGAAAGACAATGAGAGGTAGAGAATGACAATGAGCGGTAGAGAAAGACAATGAGAGGTAGAGAAAGACAATGAGAGATAGAGAAAGACAATGAGAGATAGAGAAAGACAATGAGAGGTAGAGAAAGACAATGAGAGGTAGAGAAAGACAA
>CAJHNH020000915.1:137743-180243 GCA_905116865.2 Candidula unifasciata
TCTCACACTTTCTCACTCACTCAATCACTCACCTACTCCCTTAAACTCTCTATATCAATCGCTATCTCACTCACTCATTCACCCACTCACACACTCAATTTATCCATCGCACGCTCGCTCGCTCATTCACTCACTCACTCACTCACTCTCTCAATACATCAATCACTAGCTCACTCACTCATTCACCAACTCACTCACTCGCTCAGTATATCAATCGCACGCTCGCTCGCTATCTCACTAACTCACTCGCTTAGTGTAACCAAGCACTCACTTTTAGTAAATGAGTGTTTCATTTAGTTAGTTAGTTAATCACTCACTCACCCTTGTCGTTCATTCACTCAATCACTCACTCACTCACTCATTCACTCACTCCCCCTCACGCACTCACTTACTCACCCACACAGTGTTATCAAGCACACACCTATTTTATTTTAAATAAATGAGTATGTCAGTCAGTAAGTCATTAACTCTCACGCATTAACTTACTCAGTTATAAAGCACTCACCTATTTTTTTAAATAAATGAGTATGTCAGTCAGTAAGTCATTAACTCTCACGCACTAACTTACTCAGTTATAAAGCACTCACCTATTTTTTAAATAAATGAGTATGTCAGTCAGCCACGCACTCACTCACAGTAACTCACACTCATTCACACTCACTCATTCACTCACTCACTCACTCACTCACTCACTCACTCACTCACTCACTCAATCAATCAATCAATCACTGACTGACTCAGTGTTATCAAGCACTCACCTATTATTTTGGTAAATGAGTATGTCAGTCAGTCAGTCACTCATTCACTCTTGTGGTCCACTCACTCAATTCCGGACCACTCAGTTAAACAACCAGCCACTCACTCGCTGATTCTCCTAACCAGTGGCTGGCATTCTCACTCCGTTGCTCGATCAATCACTTTTGTCTCACTTCCTTCATGGGTAGACTGAAATAGACTGATGTAGAAAAGAACAAGGAAGACAAGGGACGAGCTGTACAATGTGGCAAAGAACAGGACAACTTGGCTCTAGTTGGCTGAGGGTCCCTGTTTCATGTGGTGAGTTGAATCAAGAATTGACAACACAACACTCGGGGTATTACCATAAGCGATGCGTCGCTATCTTCAACAGGCAGCGCTGTGTTCCCAAAAAATAAATGTACCTGCCATAGTCTGGATTTTCGTCCTTTTCCGCTGAGTGTAGTGAGCCGGCCAGTCCTTCTGGTCACACCCAGGTGTATTATCTCACCAGGCCATTTCATGTGGGGATGTAAGGCTGAAGAAAAAAAAAAGGATGAAAGAGTTATTTTCAAAAACCAAGTAAGTCATTCATATCCAAGGAATGCTTACATGTTGACAGCAACAAGAACATACAGAAATTGCAGGTCATGTACAAATATTTCAGTTATAAGCGTTAGGCGCCTAAATAACAATTTATACTAATAACCTCAACTTGTAACAGGACACTATCCTGATAAAAATGATTTAGGTGTTACGCACACATCGATGTGGGTGCCCGCAGCTTTTATTAGTCGTGGTATACAATTGGAGATGATAGTCAAGATAATAAGCTAAATTCGTGTATTCATTAAATTATATGATAAAGTATACAAACAATATACATTTGATAAAACACACCATTGTGAATATATTATGTCCACCATGCACAGTACAAATTATTTTATATTTTCTTAGTTCACATGTTATTGTATGCGAGATAGGTAATACATGCTAATAGTATGTACGTTTTTTTTTTTTTTTTTTGTAAATGCTTAATGTTGTTTCTAAACTACAATGTAACGTAGCGTTCTCAAAAATGTGTTTCTATCTGAGGCGAGATTGTGTCTAACGCAATTGCGTTGTTTGTTGACTCTTGTAAAAAAAAAAAAAAAGTCATATTTATTTTTCTTCTTCGAGAATTTAAAATGGCAACAGTTTCCGGAACAATTCAATCATATCTAATCTGGTAATCTGGTAATCTGGTAATCCTAGTTTCAGCATCATAGCAAACGGGTCACCCCATTGTTGCTCCGCTCCTGTGCCAACGAAAAACACTCGTAGCTCACAGTGTCACACCATGCACTCAACTCAGAAGCTGGGTGACGAAACTATATCCTTCCAGTCTACAAATGGAGCAAAAGTGCAACGGCCACCGGCTGGCAGAACTGCCACGGCTTAAAAAAAAAAAAAAAAAAAATGTGGTCGTGCCTAGTGTCCACTGTGACTTGAAGCATTATGTGAGGGGTTAACAAATGGTCACCCCAGCAGTACCCTCACTATTAGCTGGGAAAGGGACTTAGGACATTACATCCACCAGCAGGCGTCGCCCCTACAACGACCTGACTGCCTTCGTTAACGACTGTTCACCCAACAGCCATGCAGTTCTTTGGCACGAAGGAGACACCTTGAACTTGGGTTTCGGAATGCCGACTTCCTACAAAATGTTATTTTGTGTTTTGTTATCACAATTTACGTCACTGCACATTGGGCATACCCATGCGTGCGCAGTCCTCCGAAGCAGCAGCCACTCCAAAGTACTTCTACTAATTGTCCCCATGAGAAGCTGGTTATATTGTCTCCTTTCTCGGCCTCGCAGACGGCAAAGACGTGCTTCACCATGCTTAACTCCCATGTCACGCAATCGTGTTAGTGTCAGGGATTCGATATTATCCACTAGCCTAGTACGTACAGCGTTAACGATATCTGCTCTGTCCATGCTTTTTCCCGCAATCATTAGTGCTGTGCTTGCCAGTTGGTCCGCTCGCTCATTTCCCTTTACGCCCGCATGACCCGGTGTGTAGATCCAGGTTACGGAAGTTAAGTGCGATTTCCGAATGCTTTCTATCCATTCAGAGCGCATATTCATTGAGTCTGAGACAATTACTGCTTGTGTGGTGGTTTGCTCAGATACCCATGCTAAAGCTCTAGAAGCAGCGGCTATTTCCATGGTCATGCTTGACGTGGTTGTCTGGTAAGCGCCGCTGTCCTCATGTATTGTTTTCCCCCTTCTTTGCGCTGTGTATGCCCATGCTGACCTTGATCCGCGCTTCACGGACCCATCTGTGTAGATGATGATATCTTCTGGGTCTGAATGCTGATCTATCAGTTCCCTTACTTCTGTGTCTATGGCCACAGGAATCTGATCCCGACAGTACCTTCCTAGTGTGATGACAACCTTAGAGATGCCATGCATGTCTACTGGTATATTCATCCATTCTTTTCCGTGCCTGATAACGCGTAGGTCACATACCTGCTGGATCAAATTCTCAGCCTTTGCCATCCAAGAGCAGCCTCTTTTGAGACGCGTTCCTTTTGTGTCGTATATAGCTTTGTGCAATGGGTGGTTAGCGTCTGCCGATATCCTCATGTAAGCCTTGACTTGTGCCACTTTGTATCTGCTAGTCATCGTCGGCAAACCCAGGACATAACGCATGGCGTTGCAGGAGGTGTCTTTTGTGCAGCCGAGTATGAGCCTCATAGCCTCATTTTGCACTCGGTCCAGTCTTTCTAGCTGGGTTTTGCTGACAGTTCATATCTAGAGACAGTTCATATCTAGACAATCATATCTAGAGACTGCTATGTTGAATGGCCTACATTTGGATAATTCGGTACTCAGCTGTGATAGCAGGGCGAACTACTAAGATGTATATTGTCATCTGCAGAGAATAAATTACGATATTTTATCGCTTGTTCGTTGTTCAGGTCTCTTTTCTACACGATTAAATGTAAATGCTGGCCTGGCCACTGAATGATAGTGGCAATAGTGGCAGTAAATCGAAGACACTACCATGGGGTTTGACCGACAAGAGTGCTAACCATCACGGCTTCCAAGACGTGTAGACGTCAAATGTATCACCCCAGAGAGTTGGATCATCAAGGGATGTAAATATGAATATATTTCCGCTTTCTACGGGGGACAACAATATTCGTTTTTGTATATACCACGTATATACTGTGGACTATTATGAAAAGTATGGGGTTTCCAGCGCATTTAGTGCATTTAATTGAAAATCTCTGTCATGAACAACAAGCAGTCATCAGAATAGCTGGTGAAACATCTGACTGGTTCGACGTGCAAAAGGGTGTGAGGCAGGGGTTCATTCTCTCACTATACCTATTGAATATTTCCGCAGAAAATATAATGAGAAATGTCCCAAAAAAAATGTCACACTTATGACAGTTATGATCCGCTCAAAATTGGTGGCAACCCTATTCCGGAACACCACTACGCAGATGACACAGTCCTCCTTTTGAACAGCGTAAAGGGAATAGAAAATTTAATATTGTCCGCCCAAAAGCACAGTGAAGATCAAAATATGTTCTTGAATTTAAAGAAAACTAAAATAATGTCCACAGATAAACTGGCTGTCACCCAAAAATAACAATAAATGATGAAGAAATTGAAAATGTCATAAACTTTGAATATCTAGGCTCTATAATAAACAACAATGGAGACTGTTCGACAGAAATTAAAAGGAGGATGGCCATAGCAATGCAAAGATTGAACAGCCTTGAAAGTCTCTGGTTAAGCACCAGCAAGGAGATACAAATTAGAATTTTGAGAGCATGCATCTTTCCTGTGGCTACATACGGATGTGAGTCGTGGACTATCTCTCAGTCCTTAAGAAAGAGAATAGGGACTTTTGAGCTGAAATGCTATAGAAAGATTCTCAGAATATCTTGGACAAAGAAGTTGAGAAATATTGACATCTTAAAAGATCTGAACATCAAGGAAGATTGGCTAATAAACACTATCCTTTCTCGGAAGCTGAAATATTTTGGTCATATCAAGCGCCACGACGGATTGGAAAAAATTATAGCAGAAGGCATGGTACCAGGAAGGAGGGGCAAGGGCCGACCGACACGAAGATGGGCACAGGATATAAGTGACTTCTTGAGTGTGAAAGTTCATGAGGCGGGAGAACTGGCAAGAGACCGAGTTTCTTTCAGGCAGACTGTGATTTTAGCGACGTTCTGCAAAGGACCTGCTACGTGATGATGATGATGTTCCTTATTACAGCAGCACAATTTCGAAAATTGTAAAATAACGTATATTGTTCACAGGTGTATTTTTTTTTCTTTTGCTAAACGTGTAGGTAAAAATTACAATTACAATATCGGACACATTTAGCATTGTTATTTTTACAAATTACTAGGTACAAACTTTTGTACCTGACAAAAATGTAACGTTTTCATACCGGAAGACAGTTTTCGAAAAAAGCAAGCGTAAAGAGTGTTCCTTATCTGTCCTAAGATTAAACTGTGTATGCTTTAAGATGATATCTGTAGTTTAAACATATGCTATGTATAAATATGGCGTATTAAATATGTCACGAATAATGTGTGCCTCTTAAAACAAGCTGGCTGACTTCGAATTTAGAATGTCTGTCGAATTTCCCTTTCTTTAATCGCTTTAAATAATGTACACATTAGTTTCCACTTAATTCCTATTCATTGTAATGTCCCCGTTTTTTTTAATGGCAATAGCTATATCCCTTGATTATTATAATGTAGTACAAATAGATGTACATTATATTCTCTGCTAAACTTTTCCATACATACATTTTTTATATTTAAATATGGAATATTTGCTTAGTCATTATCTAATGTATAAGCTTTATGAAAGGGTCTCAGTAGCCCAATTGGTCGGCCATTTGCCTCACACTCTGAAAGAAGTTGTTTCCCTTCACGGATTGAACCATCCCGTTTACGAGTGCAGTTTTTACCTGACCCCAACATTTTAAGATGTTCGTCGCTAGAGATACAGAGTTTGCACTCTATGCGACGTTTTCGGTTAGCTGATAGCTTGAATTGAAACTAGGAAGTGTCTACTTCGTTGATTGCTATGGTCAATTGCCATTGCTTTATTTTCAGGGTGACTCTTATGTAATGGCGTTGACTTGTGTTCTAAGTAGTTCACCTATCGCTGATGTTGTTCTAGTTACATTTCTACTTGTGTTCTAGGTCTATGTCCGTGTGACTGGTCGTGTATATCAGAGTCTGTAGTAGCTGTATCCGTCTGTGTTTGTGTATGATAGATGTCATTAGTTGTGTCCTGCTGTGTTTGTGTATGATAGATGTCATTAGTTGTGTCCTGCTGTGTTAGTGTATGATAGATGTCATTAGTTGTGTGCTGCTGTGTTTGTGTATGTTAGAAGTCATTAGTTGTGTGCTGCTGTGTTTGTGTATGATAGATGTCATTAGTTGTGTCCTGCTGTGTTTGTGTATGATAGATGTCATTAGTTGTGTGCTGCTGTGTTTGTGTATGATAGATGTCATTAGTTGTGTGCTGCTGTGTTAGTGTATGATAGATGTCATTAGTTGTGTGCTGCTGTGTTTGTGTATGTTAGATGTCATTAGTTGTGTCCTGCTGTGTTTGTGTATGATAGATGTTATTAGTTGTGTCCTGCTGTGTTTGTGTATGATAGATGTCATTAGTTGTGTCCTGCTGTGTTTGTGTATGATAGATGTCATTAGTTGTGTCCCGCTGTGTTTGTGTATGATAGATGTCATTAGTTGTGTGCTGCTGTGTTTGTGTATGATAGATGTCATTAGTTGTGTGCTGCTGTGTTTGTGTATGATAGATGTCATTAGTTGTGTGCTGCTGTGTTTGTGTATGATAGATGTCATTAGTTGTGTGCTGCTGTGTTTGTGTATGATAGATGTCATTAGTTGTGTGCTGCTGTGTTTGTGTATGATAGATGTCATTAGTTGTGTGCTGCTGTGTTTGTGTATGATATATGTCATTAGTTGTGTGCTGCTGTGTTTGTGTATGATATATGTCATTAGTTGTGTGCTGCTGTGTTTGTGTATGTTAGATGTCATTAGTTGTGTCCTGCTGTGTTTGTGTATAATATATGTCATTAGTTGTGTGCTGCTGTGTTTGTGTATGATAGATGTCATTAGTTGTGTGCTGCTGTGTTTGTGTATGTTAGATGTCATTAGTTGTGTCCTGCTGTGTTTGTGTATGATAGATGTCATTAGTTGTGTGCTGCTGTGTTTGTGTATGATAGATGTCATTAGTTGTGTGCTGCTGTGTTTGTGTATGTTAGATGTCATTAGTTGTGTCCTGCTGTGTTTGTGTATGATAGATGTCATTAGTTGTGTGCTGCTGTGTTTGTGTATGTTAGATGTTATTAGTTGTGTCCTGCTGTGTTTGTGTATGATATATGTCATTAGTTGTGTGCTGCTGTATTTGTTTATGATAGATGTCATTAGTTGTTTGCTGCTGTGTTTGTGTATGTTAGATGTCATTAGTTGTGTCCTGCTGTGTTTGTGTATGATAGATGTCATTAGTTGTGTCCTGCTGTGTTTGTGTATGATAGATGTCATTAGTTGTGTCCTGCTGTGTTTGTGTATGATAGATGTCATTAGTTGTGTGCTGCTGTGTTTGTGTATGATAGATGTCATTAGTTGTGTCCTGCTGTGTTTGTGTATGTTAGATGTCATTAGTTGTGTGCTGCTGTGTTTGTGTATGATAGATGTCATTAGTTGTGTCCTGCTGTTTTTGTGTATGATAGATGTCATTAGTTGTGTGCTGCTGTGTTTGTGTATGATAGATGTTATTAGGTGTGTCCTACTGTGTTTGTGTATGATAGATGTCATTAGTTGTGTCCTACTGTGTTTGTATGTAGATGTCATAGTTGTGTCCTGTTGTGTTTTGTGTATGATAGTGTGCTGTGTTTGTGCATTAGTTGTGTCCTGCTGTGTTTGTGTGTATGATAGATGTCATTAGTTGTGTCCTGCTGTGTTTGTGTATGATAGATGTCATTAGTTGTGTCCTGCTGTGTTTGTGTATGATAGATGTCATTAGTTGTGTCCTGCTGTGTTTGTGTATGATAGATGTCATTAGTTGTGTCCTGCTGTGTTTGTGTATGATAGATGTCATTAGTTGTGTCCTGCTGTGTGTGTATGATAGATGTCATTAGTTGTGTCCTGCTGTGTTTGTGTATGATAAATGTCATAAGTTGTGTTGTCATTAGTGTGTCCTGCTGTGTTTGTGTATGATAGATGTCATTAGTTGTGTGTCCTGCTGTGTTTGTATATGATAGATGTCATTAGTTGTGTCCTACTGTGTTTGTGTGTCATGTGTGTAGATGTCATTGAGTTGTTGTCCTGCTGTGTTTGTGTATGTGATGTAGAGTTGTCATGCCTAGTTGTGTGTGTCCTGCTGTGTTTGTGTATGATAGATGTCATTAGTTGTGTCCTGCTGTGTTTGTGTATGATAGATGTTATTAGTTGTGTCCTACTGTGTTTGTGTATGATAGATGTCATTAGTTGTGTGCTGCTGTGTTTGTGTATGTTAGATGTCTAGTTGTGTCCTACTGTGTTTGTGTATGATAGATGTCATTAGTTGTGTCCTGCTGTGTTTGTGTATGATAGATGTCATTAGTTGTGTCCTGTTGTGTTTGTGTATGTTAGATGTCATTAGTTGTGTCCTGTTGTGTTTGTGTATGATAGATGTCATTAGTTGTGTCCTGCTGTGTTTGTGTATGATAAATGTCATTAGTTGTGTCCTGCTGTGTTTGTGTATGATAGATGTCATTAGTTGTGTCCTGCTGTGTTTGTGTATGATAGATGTCATTAGTTGTGTCCTGCTGTGTTTGTGTATGATAGATGTCATTAGTTGTGTCCTGCTGTGTTTGTGTATGATAGATGTCATTAGTTGTGTCCTGCTGGGGAATGTGTTTTTCAGCATATGCCTGTATTCTAATTTGCCAAGGGCTGTAAGTGAAGTGATGTTCCCTTTTCCACGCCTTTCAGCGTAAAGGGCAAATCAAGCTAGACAAATATTTTTGTAGACCAATCGGCACAAGACGGGTGATGTGGTCAGCATCACGACGGCCGCCTTTACTTCTCTGGACTGCAACCGGTACCCACTGCAAACTGGGTCGACCTGGGAGTCAAGGGGTGTACTATTGGCATATGTGAGTCTGAGTTGTCCTGCACTCTACGTATTCTGTATGTTGGGGGTAGATTGTTATTAAATGTCCATGTGATTATCTTTTCAATGTTAGTATGTTTGCGCTGTGTTCGTATGCCCTGGCGGTCGATGTGCTGTTCCCGTTCGGTATTTCTGTTTCTTTATTTTCTTAATGGATAATGACAGCGACCGACAATGTAACATGACTTGCGTCATGTGCCACAGTTAGTCAATTCGCTAACTTGACTATAGTTAGTCAGATTTGCTTATCCGTAACAGACTATGCTCAAAACTCAACTAACTCCTAAAGCTCGTTAGGGAGTTAAAACATCAGAACTCTATGCAGCACGAATAAAGCGTCAAACCTGTGAGCATCCCCCAGTCAGTCCTCAAAGACCTACCCAATTCACAGTCACATACTCATTCAATCACCATCTATGCTGTTCACCGCCAAATAATTACTTAATCCACCACCAATTACTCAACCCACTACAAATTACATAATCCACCACTAATTATTCAATCCACTAAGAATTACGCAATCCACAACCAACTACTCAATCCACCACCAGTTGCTCAATCCACCACCAATTACTCAATCCTATACAAACTACTAAATCCACCACCAACTACACAAGCCACGACCAACTACACAATCCACCAACAATTACCCAATCCACCACCAACTACTAAATCTACCACCAAGTATTCATTCCACTAACAATTACTCAATCCTCCCCAAACTACTCACTCTACCACCAACTACCCAATCCCCCACCAATTACCAGTTATTCAACCCAACACCAGCCACTCAATTCATGACCAACCATTCAAAACACCGCCAACCACATAACCTACAACCAGCCACTCAATCCACTATGATATTTAAATCACATATCCGTGTTTACTATATTAAGTGTCACTTTCTAGGGGCGTACAGAATATAAAGTATCGCTAAGTGGCTCGGCCCCCGCAATCACTGACCTGACACCATAATGACCCTAATGAGGCTGGGAGTCAATTATATAAGCCAACTGTGACTGTCCTATTGAGTGTTTCCAATCGTTCGTCCTAGGCAGGCATTCACTGACAGCCTGGTGCATGTTGTCACGTTAATTATCGTATTTGCACGTCACGTATTTTGGAATGGGATGTGGGTGGGTGGGGGGGGGGGGAGAACATTAATCACATTACGGCACTAATGTGTAACCTGTCAGCTTGCAGCATGGACAAACTACATAACACATTTAGATTTCTTCTGGAAACTCTTATTGGCAGGTGCTGATATAACAAAGAAAATCCAATATAAATATATGTAAACATGCATGTATGCAATTGTATCATAGAAATTCAGGACGACAATAAGTGATACTTGATTTGACTCTGAAACCAGCAAGGGAAATAAAAACGACTCAATAATCAAGGAAACAATTGAAGTTATATGTTTCAATTACTTGTTTTGGCATTACCAATGCATCAATGACAAAAGTTCCTGCAAGTTTGATGGAAAGTGCAACTGCTAATTTATGCAAAAGATTTTGTGTGCGTGAGTTTACAAACAAAGGAATATAATGACATAAATGTTCTTAAAAGCAGATCAATTGTATCGAATAGGCAGTGTGAACAGTGAAATCTTCTAACTGAACGGAAGTAATTTACTACGTTCCATTTTAGGACGAAATTTTTTGTCATTTGAAGCCCTACTCTGGCTTTTGCCGGGGGCCGCAATATAGCCAGGCCATACATATGGCCAAATGTCTGAACGCGGTTTCTGGGACCTCTCCACGGCGATCCTCATCCGCGTGGTGGCACTTTGTGTCATCGGGTGTTTATCGCTTGTGTGATGTCCTGGTGGGGTAGAAAGTCAGTCAGTCAGACTGAACGGAAACATACAAATGACAACACTAGTACATATTTTTGGCTGGCACATAATTATGTGCTATAAAATGGTATCATAATCATTGATTATTACTTCTTTGAGTGAAAAATAGTCTTCATTAATCGTGAAGGACGGACAACAAATAAAAAGTATTCGTTAAGCAACAGTAAGGAAATCACAGTTGACTATCGAGAGCGTGTCTCCTGCCTATAGTAATTAACATGTACAACACGGGAAATAAAAATATGCTTGTATCTGTTGCTCAGTTATTTTAAATTCATCGAGTCAAAGTTGTTTTTAAAGTCAGATAGTTTCTTCTTTTATAGGCGCTGCAGAAGATTATGTGTTACTCGTCCATCGATAAAAAGAAAAAGTCCAACTGCGTCAGTGCTTTTAACCTCTGTGTAGTGGGTCTTTGTGTATGGTCTCCTGCGGGTGATTCTGGTCTGGTAGTCTTAGTTTCAGCTTCATAGCAAACGGGTTGCCCCATCTTTGCTCCGCTCCTGTGCCAGCGAAAAACACTCAGAATGTCTATCACAGTCCCTTGTGGAAAGATTGACAGACTGCTGTCTCAGCATATCTAGCATACACTCGCATTAAAGCATATGGTAGCCATCCGAAGTGCTAACACAAACAGTCCAACATTAGAAATGCAGTTCATCATTGATAATAGCAGAACTTGTCGTCAACAGATCAGCAGTTGTCCGCGTGATCAATTTTAATACGGGTCCCGCAAGCATTGAACGACAGGCATCGCGCCATTTTCTGAATCTACAATTCACACCACCACGTTGGTCACAGTCGAAAAAAAAAAAAAAAAAAAAAAACATTCCAAATGCAATCCGCAGCTCACAGGGTCACGCCATGCATTCAACTCAGAAGCTGGGCGACGAAACTATATCCAGTCTACAAATGGAGCAAAAATGCATCGGCCACCGTCCGGCAGAAGCAAAAAATTTGCCTCTGTTCCGAACGGCGCCGCTGTCTAGCGTCCATTTTAACCGGAAGTCAGGTGATTCGCTGCACCCATGTCCCAACTAGCTCTACTCAACCCGTCTAGTGTCGGTAACTTACTTACCCAACTGTCGCTGACAGTTTGTAGACATGAAGAGGAATAGAACAGCTTTGTAACATTATCTCTCTGGTAAGGTACAATCGATACCGAATCAGACACAAACGTCTACTCTTGTCTTTCTTCGAAAGCTCTCATTGGAACTTCTGTAATCTGAACTGAATGTTAGTGCTCAGGTCGTGACTGATAAAACTCCTTAGGATTTTTCACCAACCAGTCAGCCGAAACAATAATGTTCGCTTGTTTTTCTGTTTCCGGGCTAATGTTTTATAATTAATAGCCACAGCAAGACGTCTGAAACAATCCAGTAATGCACATAAAGCAATTAAAATCAGATAACGTTTCTATGTCCACTGTTTTCCTAATGCAGCATAGCCTCGCACACGTATGCGATGGAATTGTCTAGTTTTATAAACTTTCATGAAATGCATTTTATAGAAAAGACACTTACAAGTTCAGGTTAAACAAATCTTACTAAACAACACTCTCAAGAGATGGATATTACTGTAAATATTTTGACACGGCATTGGAAGGGAATGTGTCAATTAAATGTTATCACCTATACGTGTGACAGATGATACAGAGTTGCAATTTTTCTATTGTACTCCTGCTGTGTAACTTCTAAGATAGTATCTTCTAACAATGACCGTCTAGTGGCATTTATGGTTGTATTTGGTCGTCTGGTGGCATTTATGGTTGTATTTGGTCGCCTGGTGGCATTTATGGTTGTATTTGGTCGTCTGGTGGCATTTATGGTTGTATTTGGTCGTCTGGTAGCGTTTATGGTTGTATTTGGTCGTCTGGTGGCATTTATGGTTGTACTTGTTCGTCTGGTGGCATTTATATACAATATCTCTCATGTGGTATATTACGAGTTGTCTGCACATAATCATATGCATGTTAATGTATTCATATATCATCAACATGACATTGCTAATTCAGGAATGTGTATATCTTTATGCTCAAAGACTGTTCCACCAATGACTAGTCTGTGCTGGAGACAGAAGTCGGCCAGCCTTTCTCCATCATTGTTCCTCTCTCCTAGCGCATGTTTCCCCATGACAGACTGAAGTTCTGTGTTGTCTTTTCCCACTTTCGCGTTTAAGTCCACCATAACTATAAGTAGGTCATGTTTGGGGACTTCCTTAATCAGTTCATCAAACTCGGTATAAAACTCATCTTTCTTCTCATCACTTCCATCATTTGTTGTCGTTAGTATTGGTGCTACTCCATGTGTATGTTCACCGTCATTTCTTCCCTAGCAGAGTATGTATTTATGTTTGTCTCTGTTTCTGTAGCGGTTATTTGTTTTTTTTTTAACAGTGTTAAATCGCTGACCCCACGTCCAACCCCTCTTATTCGTCTCTTATGACATGCTGGGAGGATGCAGTGGTCATATTCTTTATGACACCACGCACCACACGCTGAGTCTTAGTTATACCATTAGATATTTGTATCCCACAATTTTCTAGTTAAACTATTAGATATGTATGTATCCCATAATGTTCTAATTGTACTATTCTAGAACTATCTACTTATACAACTATACATGTGTGTATTCCACAGTGTTCTAGCTAAACTATTAGATGTGTATGTATCCCATAATGTTCTAATTGTACTATTATACCTAAGTGTATTCTAGAACTATCTACTTATACAACTATACATGTGTGTATTCCACAATGTTCTAGCTATACTATTGGATATGTAGGTATCCCACAATGTTCTAATTATACTATTAGATATGTATGTATCACACAATCTTCTAATTATACTATTAGATATGTATGTATCACACAATGTTCTAATTATACTATTAGATATGTATGTATCCCGCAATTTTCTAATTATACAATTAGATATGTATGTATCACACAATGTTCTAATTATACTATTAGATATGTATGTATCACACAATGTTCTAATTATACAATTAGATATGTATGTATCACACAATGTTCTAATTATACTATGAGTCATGCATGTATCCATCAAAATTCTTATTATATTATTATACATACGTGTATTCCAAGACTATCTACTTATAAAGTTATAGATGTGTGTATCCCACAATCTTCTAGTTATACTATTAGATATGTATGTGTCACAAAATGTTCTAGTTACACTATTATTCATTGGCACATTTCCGTCTTTCCAGACGATGGTGTTATATTGCGCTATGAGGAGACATGGCGAGTATGACTAGCAAGACCCGCCCGTGTCAAGAAAAGTCTTCCACAATGATAGCATGGGATTTCAAGACCATTGTTAACAACATTTGTGTTGAATCAGTTTCTTTTCAGACGCTCAGCTCTCATCCTTTCTGCAATTATTTCTTCCTTCAGTCTCATTCCCTTCCTGATATGCCCTTTCCACACAACACGGTCCATGGCATTTTGTTCCCAGGAGTCCGCCTCAATACCTGTATCATTCATGTCCCGCTAGCACGCATCTTTATAACGTAGTAGAGGTCGGCCTTGACATCTTCTTTCTGTCTTTAATTCACCATAAAGGATGTCCTTAGGGACTCTGTCATCCTCCATTTTCCAGGTGTGACCCAGCCACCTGAGCCTTCGTAGACTGAGCATGGAAAAGACTGTTGTAGTACCTGCTCTTTCCAGTACCTCAGTGTTTGTGATTTTGTCCTGCCACTTAATGCCAAGTATTCTTCTTAAGTATCGCATGTGAAAGCTATTAAGCCGTCTCTCCTGGTGCAAACAGGTTGACCAAGTTTCACTGCCATAAAAGCAGAGTGCTGAGAACACAAGCCTGATAGACAAGGGTTGTTGTTTTAATTGTGAGCTTTCTATTCTCCCAAACTCTCTTTCTCAATCTGCTCATTGTTGTTGCTGCCTTACCTATCCTGATGTTGATTTCTTGGTCCAGCGATAGTTTACTATTCACTCTGGAACCCAGATATGTAAAATGGTCTACGGTCTCAAGCTCTTCACCGTCAGTGTAGACTGTAGGTTTGTCATTAACTTCTTGCACCAAAAACTTGTGTCTTTGTTTTGCTGACTGTTAGTCCAAATTCACAGCATGCATCAGCAAAGGCAGATAGTAAACATTGAAGCTCCTCCAAACAGCAGCTCACTGATAAGTACCTTTATTATTCTGGTTTTGGCCTTCAGCCTGCGAGCATCGTAAAAGCTGCCGTCAGGTCGAAAATGAATGAATATACGACCCTCCTAATCTCAAAAGTCCAGAAAGCAATGGCAAACTACTGGACGTAAATCTGCCTAGAAAACCCACACAACAGCCTGGGGCTGTTGGGGTTGGATCTGCAACGTCATGTAAAGGATACGCAACTAACCTAATCTCAAAAGAAGTGAAAAGTATATTCCAAAGAGGGTAGAAGCAAGTACACACCCCTGCTTTACTCCATTTTTTTATTACAAACGCCTCCAGTGTTACACCATCAAAGTTGATTGTACCTTTCATACCTGTGTTGAATGACTCAATAATGCTTAGTAGAGTAGGTGAACACTCAATCTTCTTTAGTGCGTTGAACAGATTTTTTCGACTAACCAAATCAAATGCAACATACAGTGGTTGATTTTGTTCGCGACATTTTTTCTGCAACTGACGTGTTGGAAATGTGTCCAGAGAGTGAAGAGTTTGTAACGTCTTCTTGGCATTAAGAGCACCATCTGCTAGTTTAGTATCAATTGAGTAAAGCTCTAGATAATGTTCCACCCATCTATCTAGATGCTTATTCTTGTCAGTTATAATCTCCCCGTTTAAACTCTTTAGTGGTGCACTTTTTTAAATAGTAGGACCGATGGCCTTCTTTATCCCCTCATACATGCCTCTAACATGTCGAAGTCGTGTCGATGTAGAAGCTAGTTAATGTCATCAATCCATATTCTTCTAGGGCAGCCTATTGATTTCACTTCAAATCGTTCCATGTGTATCCCTACGTTGGTACCTGTTCTGGTTGCATTCGGACTTCCGGTCAAAATGGACATTAGGCACTGTTCGAAACAGACGCAAATTGTTTGCTTCTGCCGGACGGTGGCCGATGCATTTTTGCTCCATTTGTAGACTGGATATAGTTTCGTCGCCCAGCTTCTGAGCTGAATGCATGGTGTGACCCTGTGAGCTGCGGATTGCATTTGGAATGTTTTTTCGACTGTGACCAAAGTGTTGGTGTGAATTGTAGATTCAGAAAATGGCGCGATGCCTGTCGTGCAGTGTTGTGGTGCCCGTATGTGATTAAAATTGATCGCGTGGGCAACTGCTGATCTGTTGGCGACTTCTGCTACCATCAATGATGAACTGCAATTCTAATACTGTGATAAACATTCTGTGTGTTTTTCGTTGGCACAGGAGCGGAGCAAAGATGGGGTGACCCGTTTGCTATGAAGCTGAAACTAAGACTACCAGACTACCAGTCTGGTTGCATTCTGACTAATTGACCAAACCATCTGATCTTATGTTTCTCAATGAATTAAAGGCAAAATAATAAAGGCTTTATTAACAAATAGATGACATTTTTTGAAAAAGTATAAACCATTATCTTTGTACATTTGATTGAATTGTTGAATAATTCCATTCTGAGAAATGATATGAGTTTTACTGGCAAGAATCCCCAAAGCTTTTAGCAGTCGTGGAATAAATGCTGAAAGATAGCTATTTAAAATTCTGTGTCCATTAAACTACAGGAAACGTATTTGTGTCTTTTTCGGGTTTTAGTTTTTGTGTGCGTATAAATGCTATTGTTGCTATTTTATTTGTATGTATTGAATATAAATAAAACCTTAACACGAGAAAGTTACGTAACATGAGAAATTTACAATTTTTACGAGACTTTCAATTTAGGTATATGAAATGAGACCAGAAATTATACTGACTAACTGTAATTCATCATCATCTTTTTTTTTTTTTTTTTTTGTGTGTGTGTGCATTTATCGGTTGTATTGACTGGTGGAAAGTCTTGGTGGTTCTTCCACTTCTAATCATTCATCTTGTTCCAGGACTTGAGTTCTGCGAGTATATTCTTGAGCAGACTTGGCCATATGTCTGGTTGGAAGCCTGTTGCAGGATGCCCATGGAGAGATGTAGGCAGGTGTTGATCTGTGTGAGCTATATATAGTCTTGGTTCACCACAACATGTGGACCAGCACGTCTCGTCCTTACTAAATGCCATTCGATGAGTGCCCCCCCCCCCCCGCCCCCTACCACCCCGCCCTCTTCAATGTACATATTTTAGGCCGTCCACCGCTGAGCTAGGATTAGTAAATAATTATTATTTGTTTTATAATTCGTCTCAATGATGATGCGAAACCAAGACTTTCAGGCCAGACTTATCTACTGCGGTGCCCGGTACGTCTATGAGCTTTCAACACATGTACATGTACTGTTTGTTCGAGTACACGAAATGATATTGTTGTAAGAATTAATCATAGTACCGAGTAAACACTTTAATGAAACCCAATGTTATGGTCCAATCTAGCTGCAAGATTGTGAAATGTAAAAAAAAAGAAATAAAGCACATTGTCATGGTAAATAGAATGGATTATGCCGAAATCGATTGTGATTCTTAAAATGGTTGCATGGTAAAAACTGAAATTTGAAGTTACATTTATCTAAAGTGGCGATTCCTGACATTGTCGTCACACGATTTCCAGTAATCAAGAGATTTAAACAAAGTATATATAGCCGCTGTCAAGAGAATCGATTACACTTGTGTAGTGAGCTGGATCACTATAAGAGTAATTTATTATTGTACATTGGGTTTTGATATTCGGCACCAATTACTTTGTAGGATGTTATATTATATACTAACATGCATTTAAATGATTTGATAACCGAGCAAATACATGATAATTAGTATGCCTTTTATAATCTTAAAGGAAAACATTTAACTGCAGAATTTTACATACTTTTTAGAAACTCGAAAAGACTGTTAGCACTGGAGAAAGGCTAATTATCACAGCTAATTTGTATGTATTTTTGTCAGGTACACGTTGTTGTACCTAATAATTGTAATATGCAATATCATAAACATGCTTTCAGTGAGTAGACCACACATTTTAATGAGACAGAATGCGACCACACATTTTAATGAGACAGAATGCGACCGCACATTTTAATGAGACAGAATGCGACCACACATTTCAATGAGACAGAATGCGACCACACATTTTAATGAGACAGAATGCGACCACACATTTCAATGAGACAGAATGCGACCACACATACCACACAAAAAAAATGATAAAGTGAAGACACATACAGATGTGGGTAGTCACCGTGGTGTAGCGGCTAGTCACTCACCTGCAGTTCGGAAGGTCGTGGGTTTGAGTCCCTGCGAAACCGGTATTTCTTCAAAAATGACGTTGGCTGCCAGGTCGACCCAGCCTGGAGTGGGTACCAGTTGCATTCCCGGAAAGTAAAGGCGGCCTGCCTGATGTTGATCACATCACCCACCAAGTACCGATTTGTCTATAAAATATAGGTCTCTACGTCCGATACGCCCAATACGACTGAATGCGCGGGAACGGGTCCAATACTGTTACTTATGTACAAACAAGGAATGTCGAGTTCTTTTTCACGAGGAAGAGCTACAATAACAGAAACATTTTAAATAAGAATGTGTGACAGGGATATCTTTTGTCATACGCCATTCTACTTTTAATAGAGGCCTGCATGGACAGATGTGTGTCGAAAAACGTAACACATCCAACATTACAGGATCATTCAAGATGCTAGGATCCCCATATCGCATACTGGGGTAAAACAGAACAGACGCACTGCCCCTAAAAAGAATGCAGTAAAGGTAAACTACTAGAGGACGGGTCTTTTAAAGTCGGAGTACATGTATCTGAGAGGCAAGGAACTAACAGTCTGCACACAAAGAAGTCAGATCTTTAAAACGAATTTGCGCTACCAAATGTATAATACTTGTCACAAGAAGATGGTGTCACGTGTCTTTGTCAGGGTATCCTATTATAATACAAGACACTCTGAAGTGATTTATTGTTGAGATGGCGGCTTGTATGGGTCTAGGCGGTTTCCGCAGCTCCAACAACTATCCAACACCGCTTCAGGGATGAGGCAACTCAAGTCCTTGGCTCCCCAGAATTACTAAAGATTTTCCTAGGCACGACTTGGCCTGACTTCCCTACCGCTTAATAGCGTCCAGCTTTGGATGTGTTCACCATACCAGTCAAATAAACACAGTTATTAACAGGATTCTGATCTAAAAATAATGCACACAGAACTTAACTAACAAGAACTGGGAAATAGACACCAGCAAAATTAAGCTCTGAAGAATAATGCATGATGTAAAAGTTGCTAAGAATTGTGAAGAATCTCAGGGGAATAATACACAGGAATGACAAACAGAAGAGCAGTATCTAGCAAAGATCCACATTAGTCAATAAAGACATCTGATCTGCCAGTAGGCGCTGTTGTGCTGATCACTGCACCGATTGTGCAACAGGGTAAAGCTAACTATGGGCACTAAATGTCTGGGTGGCTGTACCTTCAGTTTCACAAAAGAAATACTAATCGGCAGAGATGGACCCGCTCCTCTCCTCTGTCCATACGGAGAAATTCACCAGACACAGGTTTAAATTCAGTGATCACTGGATTTATATATCTGCCTAACTATTGGGTACTTAGGGTCAAACAGTGGTTTAGGGGTGGACTCCCTTTAAATTACACAGTTAAAGAACAGCGTTCCAACACATATCAATGTTCAGGCTTGGCTGGTGGCACTGGTTGATGGTGGGTTTTCATCAGCTGCCATTTGGCATGAGTGACAATATAAGTCGTCTCTTCAAGTGTTACCCCAGATACTGGTCTACAGTTTTAATTGCTCAGATGACAGTGCTTGGCCTTCATAGACCTGACAGGTCTACATTTATAAGACAACCTAGCCAGCAAGAATAGATAGAAATTACTTTGCTCTACCACATTCTTTACTGGAAACCGCACTAAACTGCAGCTGCCAACCATAAGAGTAAGATTGTCCGGTTCCTTTCCATTATAGAATACCTATACTAATGCAGACACAATGAACATATGAATATTCAAGCAGGCAGAACAAAATAAAAAGACGACACATAACAAACGTTTCCCCACCATAGATGCCATTTTTTTAACGAAATTGCAATGTCTAACCACCCGACAGGAAGTTGTGAAATTCCCGGTATTTCAAAAACTAGCGCCAGAATTACCAGCGAGCCAAACTAAGCTGTTTAGGTCAACCTCAAACTATAATGTCTTATTTCCCAACATATCACTAGTACATAAATACAGTTATTTTAAAAAGGATACAATGTTCCAAGTGGGTTTGTCGGCCTCTGGACGAATATAAGCAGACATCTTCCCTCTGAGTGAAGGAAAGTCTCCAGCTGGGTTACCTCTGGGTTCCATGACGGCGGTGTTCAGCCAGGGAAACATAGCTGCATCCGTCTATGCGCTGCTGCCTGGAAATAATACTTTATTGAGGTGATTTGAGTACAACTTACCCATGCTCTTATGAAGTTCCGGGTGAAACGGTGACTTTCAAACAAGATATAACAAAAATTACCAGAAAAGGCATTAAAGTGTCTACTGGCCTTGAGGGATAAGTCTCGAATGATGCTATTGATTCAAAAATCTCCATAGCCAGAAGCGGGAAGGATTTCTTCAGCGCATTAAAGCGGTAGTTCGACCCTGGCAGGGTAAGCAATAGTCTGGTCTAAGTAAGTAAGTAACTTTAACCCCACCAGGACATCACACGGATCGGTCCCAATAACCCTGGTCCGGTATCCCGAAAACAGGTTGTTTAAGACAGGTCACCGTGCCTTGAAGGCCTTGCAACGATTAAAAGACAAGCAATACTGGCAAAAAAAAAAAACGAATATGGAATGAATCATGGATAGTCACCCTTGGGAAAATTAAAACATATGCAGAAAAAAAGATAATATTCCTTTTATTATTGTATCTTACCAGAGATAAGATAGATGTAGTTTCCTACTGTTGCTAGTTTAATCAAAGGACCAAACCATTTGATTCTTTGAAGGTCTGTAAAAACATGTACCGGTATTGTTCCTACCGTTATTCTAAGTTCTCCCTTTGTGTCTCTGTCTTCCCTTGTTTTTCCGGTCCCATTTCGTCTACATATCGTCTAACATGTTATAATTTTTGCATCAAACTTTTCTAGGACTGTCCGTGTCTTGCACTGATAGCACACCATTGATTTGGAGAGCGCATTGAGAGCTGCTTATATCTTTGAGGACGACCCATATCGTCTGCAAATGCCAGCTCTGATATACAGATTGCGCTCATCTTTCAATACCCTACTGAGTCATTTCTATGTATTCTTCTTACAGGTCTTGTTGACATTATCCGGCAGTGGAATGAACAGCAGACTATCTATACAGATGGTTCTGTGTTGAGAGGAAAGCGAAGTGCCTGGGGTTCGTAGCAAAAGCCAATGGAAGATCTTTAGTGCAAGACAACCTGGCATACGAAACCATAACATCTAGCATTAAAATGGATTTGGAGGCGGTTACTGCAGTTATCCGATGGCTATAGAATAAGATGCATACGCATGTTGCAACTGTAACTGACTCTGAAAGCATGCTGAGAAAAGTGAAGAGAAGGATGCTTCGAGCAAAGTGGCAAGATTCACTTGAAAGGTCACGGGTTTTGAGTATACTTTGGATATTTTATCCAGGCTATGCCGGCGTGGTGGGTAATGAACAGGCAGACAGAGTGGCTGGACCAGCACCATTGGGCGATGAACTGATACATGACAAGGCAGATGTGGTCAAGGCCCTTTGGGAACAAGAAACGGAATCAGTAGAGATAGACGATTTTTATAGCCTGGAGGGAATGAGGCATCTGGGTGTAAACATAGGATCTGGCTGGCTCACTACACTTAGAGGAAAGGCAAGACGGACATATAACCAGATTGTAACCTGTACCATCAGTATTGGAACTCTGCGATTGCTGCTGAAGACGAGGACAGGGCATGCATGGGAATGCCCGAGCGCTGTGATGTAAATTCTTGACTTAACTCAACGCAGCTCGAAAATCAACAGGTAAGGGGGCTAATCAAATTCTCAAGCACGTAATCGCTGGGTAATATGGTAATCTTAGTTTCAGCTCCATCGCGTAAGGAAAATGTCAGAAATATGCTAAAACGCCAAACGTTTTTCTTGCCAACCACTATTAAAATTAAAAAAAAAAAAAAATTAAAAACGCAAAATTTTCTATAATTTGGCATTAACAAGGCCAAATTGGCACTGTGAAACAATCGAGAGAAAAAATTCTGACATCCGGTTCGGTTGCTGTCTTATTACAAAAACGAGTGTAAACGTGATAGGGTTACTGATGCACCAATTTAAAACTGTTTTATTTGCTTTAAGAAGTTTAGAACATTTCCCGATTTCTTCTACAGACCAGGTGCCTTACACAGAGTCGTTTTTATTTTGGTGAGTTTAATAGTTTGTTTTAACCGCCAGCAGTGTAGATTGTTTATGATAAAGTCATCGGTTACGGTACTTCAACCGTGTCAAGAGTACGATTAACTACGCACGACACTGTCGCAAAACGGACCGGGTGTTTTCACGGCGGCAAAACTAGTATTAACCCTTTTAGCACGGGAAGCTTTTCAGAGGTCTAGCCAAAAACACGGAGCATTTTTTTCAGTGAATTTGGTTATTACTTTATTTAATTTTTTTGACAGATTTCTGTTATTATGACCCCTATGAAATAATATATCTATTTGAAGGATATAGATTGAAGTTCGTGATTTTCACAATATCGTTAAAATTAATTAATGTATATGCAAATTATCTCATTTGCATATCTAAAAATATAAAAAATGAATTTGAATTTTCAACTTCAATTCTTGAAACATAAAACTAAAAACAAAAAAAAAAAAAATTTATTTGAAATCTTTTTATTGATCTTTGGCCTTTTTACAAATGTTGTAAGCAATTCAATAGTCAAAAACAGGTATATATATATATATGTGAAACATCAATAATATCTTTAGGTGACATGTGTTTTTCACCATCAGTCAGCACTAGAAATGGATGTGCCGGAGTGTCAACACCTTCGGGTGGATATACCCTGAGCCATGGTTGGGCTGTGGTCTGAACACAACAGCGTCCCTATCTGATTCCCACTATTACTACTAACACTAAATCCTGCATCAGTATCAACAGAATTAGTGTCATCACTTGATTCAAATGTTTTATCAACATCAAGTTTAGGGGCAGAAACATACGAGTCAGACATACTTTTAGCGGTTCAGGTCACTATCTAAAAAATTCAACAACAATTTTCACTTCGATACCAAACACTCGAAAGTCGCCATGTGTAAAGCTGATACCGCAGTTAATATAAATGAATCACTTTCAGTGTTTCAAAGTAGGAGATTTCTTAGCGGTTCGAGGTGAAACACGATCGGGCCGATCATCGGCCGTTCCGTGTTTTTGGCCAGACATCCGCCGGCCGATAATCGGCCCGTCCGTGCTAAGAGGGTTAACTGTGGACGAAAAATATTACCGACACGCGAGAATACTCTCGATAGCGCTATGCTACGGCAGGGCCTGAGTGATATGTAAGTTGCAGACGGCTCTTTGCCGACTATAGTGCCACCTCCAAGAGTATCCCCGCGCCGCTACGTGCGGCGCCGAAGGAGGGGCTAAACTAGATGGCTGGGACTCCCAAGCAGCAGCTACTGCAACTCCTGCAGCTTCCTCCAATGTATTTGCTCGTGAGCCCTCTAGCCATCTAGTTTAGCCCCAAGACAGCTGAATAGAGTATGAAAAACTTGGCACTCTTCCGAATAACGGTCCCTTTTATTGAATGTCTAAAACATCCCTTTCAGAGCCTCAAGGGGGTTTGAGGGGTTATAAAGAGGTCAAGAAAGTATAAAGAGGTTATACAAAATATGGAACAATACGTACCAACAATGCTGTGACATAATTGATAATTGAGGCCATCGTCATTATGTGTCAATGGGTAGCAACGTTAAGATCATCATCAGTTTTCACTGCTGCCGTTAAGCGCCATGAAATAATATTTGAGGCGCTGAAACATGTGTGCCCCCCTCCCCCACCCCTTTCCCCCTCCACACAGTGGAATCTATAAAAAAAAGATAAATAAGCTACACACAGTATATATATATATATATATATATATATATATATATATATATATATATATATATACTGTGTGTATCTCAGTATATACAAATAAATGTTTGTGTACTTGTATATATATCTATAATACACAAGGCATATTTAATCAGATTATTAAATTACAAGAAGAAGCCAAATCAGGATTTTAGAAGGAAAAATCTGTCGGCCTATTTCTCTAAATATCTAATGCATTTGATGTATATTGAAGAGAGCTCTGCATTATACCTGCAACAATTCCATATCTACTTTTATGGATCTAAAATACCAAGATGTGTAGTAGAAACGACACAGCAGAGAAGATATACTTGGCTACAACTTATCTAAATACAAGAGGATGTTCGGTATCAATGAAGTGTGTACCACTTGCTAGTGTGGTCACTGAAAAAAAATGAAATGACAGACGAAAAGAATGATATGCAGAAACAATTTTAAAAAATACAATACACTTTCAGTCAAAGAAAAGTGGCAACTCTGCCAATAATATTTCACAGTCTTCTTCTTCTTCGATCCTTCTGTCAGAAAACTTATATCAGAAGGCCGGTAGCCTTTATGAAAACTATCGTGCAATCCATATCCTCTCGTGTACCATAGAGTTTTGTCTTCAGTGTGGTTGGAACAGGCCAGATTGCGTCTCTGTTGTCAGCATACAGTTGACAGTGTTGGAGCACATGCTCAGCATTTTCGGGTGCCACGCTGCAGGGACACATCTCCGTATTTCCTACACCAAAAAATTTGAACATATGTTGACGAAATCTGTTGTGCCCTGTCCTTAGTCTGAATATAATACACTGTCACTCTCTAGAGAGGCGATAAAGTGAGTCTTTGGGACAAAATCTGGTGTGGTTATCCAGCCACCTATCTTGGATACTAGATTGTATTAGTGTTTTCATCTCTTGGTGGGTTAAGTCGCTATTTGGTTGTACCATGTCACTGCCGCTTCTGGCCAATCTGTCCGCTATTTCATTGCCTTCCAAGCCACAGTGACCTGGAATCCACTGCAGTACAGATTGTTCTACTGAAAAGCCTAAGTAAATCAGCTGTTGCGTCAAGTCTACAAACTGAGTGTCTTTTGGGTTAACAATTGCTTGAAGAACTGACATAGCATCAGTCAGAAAGACCACTCTGCTATATTTGCTGTGCTGTTGTTTATTCAGGAAAGAACATGCCGCTAGAAGTGCTTCTGCCTCTGCTCTGTAATTGGAGGAATATGAACCTGTTGGTACAGCCTGGTTGATTTTTACACCATTTGGGCATTCTATGTATATTCCTCCTCCGTCTCTTACTGCTCTCTTGGCTGAACCATCTGTATACACTCGAATCCAACTCTGGTGTCGATAAAGTCTATTGATCTCTCCTTCTGTAGTTGATTTCATATCAGTGCTGCTCATTGATGATTTGGAGGAGACCCCTGTTACAGAGGTTCTGACTGTTGGTAGGCTATCCCTAAGCCAAGCAGGGCAGTCGTTGAAAGGTTTAAGTGGAACATTTGTTATTATGGGAGGGAGTTTAAGGACGGCGAGCTTGGCATTTGCGTTCTTAATAAAACAGGTTCTCTTTAGTCTAGCCTTCTGGGGGTTTCTGCAGTCGGCTGTACATAGGTTGTTCTTGAAAGTGGTGGTATTTGGAGAGCTAGGTGAGGAGCTTTGTGTCTCTCCTGTCTTCCAGATTATGGAGATCAGTAATTGTTTCCATATCTGATATGGGTGTGGAGCGCATTGCCCCTGTCATGCTGGACCAGGGAGTTCATCTACGTTTGAAGAATTATGCAATCTTCCAGTCGGACGGACAGAAGACATGACCATCTGAACTTGCGGACTGGCAGGTGGGTAATTACCACGGTTTAGAGTTGAGACGTAGGGGGAATTCTCAGACCAGCCCACAACTCATAATACGGAGAGCATGGTTTTGGATCTTTGAGACTTTCTGAAAATTTGATTTAGCTGCTGTGCCCCAAGCAGCTATTCCATATTCTAGTGTTGGCCTCACATAGCCTGTATAGGTCCTTTTAAGGACATTGAGGTTTGCCCCCCAGTCTGTTCCAGCTAACTTCCTCATCAGTTGTGTTCTCTTGAGTCCCTTGCTCTTGGGTCGAAGGTTACTCCTAAATATGACGGTGAGTCATCATGTATCAGTGCCTGGCTGCCATATCTTAGTGAAACTTTCTGGGGTTTGGTAGAGAGACTGAAAATGGTGTGTGTGGTTTTGGCCCCATTTACAGGCATGTACCAGCTATTGGACCACCTCTCTAGAGTTCCGAGAGATTCTTGAAGCTTTGTCTGTGCTTTTTCAGTGTCCTCCTCTGAACTCAGTAGCGCCAGATCATCGGCATACATAACAGCTTGAACTCCATTACAGAGGCTTGATTTTATGTCGTTAATGTAAACTAGGAAAAGAATTGGGGACAGAACTCTGCCTTGTGGAACTCCATGTTTCATTGAGACTGATCTGCTCCTTGAACCCTGTATCTTGACTCTTGCAGATCAATTTTCAAGATATTTTATGATCCACCCAAGCATATGATGGGATATTCCACTTTCAAGTAGCTTTTGTTTCAGCCCATTTTTCCACACTTTGTCGAAGGCCTTTTCCATATCCACCCAGACTGCAATAGTGTGCTTTTTTTCCTGGAATGCATCTTCAATATGTTAAGCAATAGATGTAATTTGGTCTTCTGTTGATCTACAACGTCGAAAACCTGCCTGTTCCTCAATTAGTTTGAAGTTTTTCTCTAGGAACCAATAGTTTATTTCAGTGGAATTTAATGTTAGCTTCACAGCTGGACCAGGGAGTTCATCTACGTTTGAAGAATTATGCAATCTTCCAGTCGGACGGACAGAAGACATGACCATCTGAACTTGCGGACTGGCAGGTGGGTAATTACCACGGTTTAGAGTTGAGACGTAGGGGGAATTCTCAGACCAGCCCACAACTTTGAAGTCCAGAGTTCAAACAGGATAGTGGGTCCAGTTGTCGGCTTGAAGAATTATGCAATCTTTCAGTCGGACGGACAAAAGACGTGACCATCTGAACTTGTGGACAGGCAGGTGGGTAATTACCACGAGTTAGAGTCGAAAACGGGCAAATGACAGGTTGTAATGGTAAGGCAGTGTAATATTGTTTGATAACCAAGTGAAAATATGCACACTTTTGACTGATTTAACATAATTCCTTCTTCAGTCTTTGCGAGTTATTCTTTAAATTTATTGATGATGAGCGCATTTCACCACATTGTCCCCCTCTTCTTCTTAACTAGTCACTGCTGGATATTTTATTTACTAGTTCAAAATAATCTAAGGTAATTGCTCATACCCGATTTGTGATTCAGTGCTATGTTTTCATGGAGTAAAATTATTAAATAAGCTCCTTTGTGATTCGCTTTGGATTTATGTTGTGTTTTCATGGAGCAGCATTTCATAAGGTAAGAGGAAAAAGAACATTATATATATTTTATTAAAGTATCTATGTCCCATGTGATCTGTTGCTGGCTAGTATATATTAGTATATATAGAAACTAATTATTAAATAATAATAATCATAAGTGGTAAGTAGCCCTGGCTGTAAGTAAGTAAACTTATGCACAGTTAAACAAATTATAATTTATTATTAATTTAATTAATCATCAACTTTCTAAATAAGCATTTATAAGTCAATACTAATACTATAATTTTAAAACTAATGTAATAGTATCTCAGTATCAGTCATAAATAGTAACTGTTATTTATACTATCCAAGACAACCAAATGCACCACAAAATCAGTGCATTTGGTTATCAAACAATATGGGGATCTCTGTGACAAAGTGGTGACGCCATTAGCTTCGCGCTCAAAAGGTTGCAGTCAGTTAATTTTACAACTGCATTGTTCGGCTCAAAAATTATTCTTTTCAAGTAGACCTTTGGGGGCTGTTGCTGGATCTACGGTATATTCTTGCTTCGTGCTATGCTGTCGGCATGTGTTATATTGCACTATAAGAAGGCACGAGACTCAAAGCCGATAAAAAAAATCTTCTGCGATGATAGCATGGGATATGAGGACCATTGTTGTCAACATTTGTGTTGAATCCGTTTTATTTTTAGAAGCTTAGCTCTCATCCTTTCCTACAATCATTTCTTTCTTCACTATCATTCCCTTCCTGATATGCCCTTTCCACACAACATGGTCCATGGTATTTTATTCCCATGAGTCCACCTCAACACCTATATCATTCATGTCCCACTTGCACACATCTTTATATTTTTAGTAGAGGTCGGCCTCAAAATCTTCTTCCTATCTTTAATTCACCATAAAGGATCTGGTAATTTTAATTTCAGCTTCATAGCAAACGGGTCACCCCATCTTTGCTCCGCTCCTGTGCCAACAAAAAACACACAGAATGTTTATCTCAGTCCCTTGTGGAAAGACAAACTGCTGTCTTAGCAAATCTAGCATACACTCGCATTAAAAGCATATGGTAGCCATCCGAAGTGCTAACACAAACAGTCTGACGTTAGAAATGCAGTTCATCATTGATGGTAGCAGAAGTCACCAAAAGATCAGCAGTTGCACACGCGATCAATTTCAATCAAATATTGGCCCCACCAATATTGCGAGAACCAGCATCTCACCATTTTCTGAATCTACAAATCACACCACTTCGTTGGTCAGTCGAAAAACATTCAAAATGAAATCTGCAGCTCACAGTGTCACGTCATGCACTTAACTCAGAAGCTGGGTAACAAAACTATATACTTCCAGTCTACAAATTGAGCAAAAAAGCAACGGCCACAGTCTGGCAGAAGCAAAACAGTGGCAGTGCCTAGTGTTTGTTTGGACCTGAAGCATTATGTGAGGGTTAATGAACTGTCACCCCAGCAGTACCCTACTACTAGCTGGGGAAGGGTTTTAGGACATTACATCCACCAGCAAGCGTCGCCCCAACAACCACCTGACTGCCTTCGTTAACGACTGTTCACCCAACAGCCATGCAGTTCTTTGGCACGAAGGAGACACCTTGAACTTGGGTTTCGGACTGCCGACTCCCTACACGAAGACATATGTGTGCTACTGGTGTCCCGTAGCCAAAATACTATCTCACTTCTTCTTCTTCTTCACTTCCTCTTTTACCGCTGTGGGTGTCGAGGGAGATATAAGGTTCTGTTTCTAGCCCTTCTGGCTGCCTTGACCATAGTCACATCGTGCTGTTGTAGAGTTTCTCTGATGTTATCCTTCCATCTTGTTCTTGGTCTACCCTGTGCTCTACGTCCTACTTCTCTTTCCATGTATGCTTTGTATGGTATGGTGTCACAAGGCATTCTCTCCAAGTGGGCAAACCATTTCCTCTGCTGTCTTTGTATGTAATCCAGAATTGGTTTTGAGTACTATCTCACTGTATTACTAAAATTCATCACGCATGCTCAAATGCGCAGTACACACACACACATATACATACACTCATTACCTGCCACCTGCATGCTTGCTGGTGCCGCACACATGACTACATATTTATATAAGTATATACATATATATACATACATATAAACACATATATATATATCGGGAGAGGGAGAGAGTGAGACAAGGGAAGAATCATGCACAATGACCACACATATGTAAGACACTGACACAGGGAACTCCCTATGCACACAAGGTCGGCATGACTGGCTCCAAGAAGTGGACAGTAAATTCAAATGGCTCAGTCAGATCAGACACAGTCCCTGCTGTGACAGAAAGTTGGCTGTAATAAAGGACTGTTGTAGAAAGTTGCAACCAAGGGGCGGTGTCAGAAAGAGATGCATACTTTGTGGTAGGGTAACATTGCTTGAAAAGTATATTCTGCAAGCCACCAGGGGTTGCATTCACATTTTCTAGGTTTTAACAATAGTAATACACAAGCGATGACTAATAATAATCATGAACAGCTCAGCCAATACATACATAAATCGGCGTAGACAGGGAGAGAGAGATAGGGGGATCACCACATAGCTAATGTATAGCGTTCATTGAGTCTTCTGTTTCGATATGTCCCTAGGGACTCAGCCATCCTTCATTCTCCAGATGTGACTCAGCCACCTGAGACTTCGTAGACAGCGTGGAACAGATTGTTGAAGTACCTGCTCTTCCCAGTACGTTTGTGTTTTTGTCTGCCACCTAATGCCAAGTATTCTTTATATGCATCACTTGTGAAAGCTATTTAGCCGTCTCTCCTGGTGCAAATAGGTTGACCTAGTTTCACTGCCATAAAGCAGAGTGCTGAGAACACAAGCCTGTTAGACAAGGGTTTTTGTTTTAATTGTGAGCTTTCTGTTCTCCCAAATTCTCTTTGTCAATCTGCTCGTTGTTGTTGCTGCCTTACCTATCCTGATGTTGATTTCTTGGTCAAGCAATAGTTTACTATTCACTGTAGAACCTAGATAGGTAAAATGGTCTACTGTCTCAAGCTCTTCACCTTCAATGTAGACTGTAGGTCTGTCATTAACTTGGGAAAGACATAAATAAAATAACCTGAATTTTGGGTGAATTTGTTTAGCCTGAATTAGTTCTAACACTTGTGTTTTGGGAAGTAAGGCCCATGGAGACACTTCTGGCACATGGTTCTTCTCCTATACCTCCTCTCGCTGTTTCTGTTGCTATGAGGCAGATCATGTTCGCCATTGTTGGGCACAGATGACCCCACAAGAACATTATGTAAATTACAGAACACATCAAACTTTATTGATAGTCGCTACTGAACAGTCCACATTTGCAAGAAATGAGAGAAGCAATCTGATTAGCTAGTATGAAAACCTGCCAGCCAATCTAAAGGCTTGCATTATATAGGACTGACCTATCAGCCCCCATTATCTTTTTGGCAATCTTATGTTGGGTCTATATTTTGGCTGTGTTGTCTCCTAAGGGTTGAAATGTATTCCTTACGTCCTTTCTTTTTGTTATTTGAAGCCCCACTCTGGCTTTTGCCAGGGGCCGCAATATAGGCAGGCCATATATATGGCCAATTGTCTAAACGCGGTTTCTGGGACCTCTCCACAGTGATCCTCATCCGCATGGTGGCACTTTGTGTCATCGGGTGTTTATCGCTTGTGTGATGTTCTAGTAGGGTAGAAACTCAGTCAGTCCTAAGGGTTAATGAAGCATTAGGTCAGTTTTAAGACAAATTACAGTGGATTTACACTTTAATAAAACTTTAAAACTCATTTTTATTATTTTACCATTACAATTACGTGCATATTAAAAATCTTTTTCCAGTGTGGTACCTCATTATTGCCTGCATATATCAATTCTAAGCCAAGTTTTGTTTAAAAGGGGGAGGCAGAAATAAAACTTACTCATAATTTAGAGGTCTTTGAGGAGTGTTTAAACTGCTTTAACTTATTAGCTTTAAGAAAAAACACCCTGGAAACCATTTATTTTTGTGTTCGGGGCAACAAGTATAAATGGATAACCACATACTTTTTTAAAATTAATTACCTAATATCAACTAATTATTCCAAATGACCGCCAATTATTATAATCATAACTTAATATCACAATTCATATGATATAATTCTCTTCCAGGATGTCTGAAATCAAAAGCAGGAGAAATCTTAATAGAGAAGATAATATAATAATTGGAATGAATACAAAAGAGAATTATAGGATAGAAGGAGCAGAATTACTAGAAGAAAGAAATTTAGGTCTGCCTTTATTTAAAAAAAGACAGCGATGCTATTAAACATGAAGAAAGGAAAGTAAGCCGAGGGCCATATGCAATTTCGGTAGAGAATTAGAAGTACTGGGGGCATTTAGGGTAGAAATATTAATGAAACTGATAAATGACATTTATAACACTTATATAATGAAATCTATTTATTGCATTACCCTACCAAAAGACCAGGAGCAAATGAGTGTGACAAATTCTATATTATGCAACAGAGATGCGGTTTCTGAGACGTATGCTGCGAATGCCGTGGATGGCGAGAGTAACTAACAACAATTGTTTAAAAGCAGCTAATGAAAATAGATTTCTATATACAATAAGAAGACAAACACTGTTCTTAGGCCACATAATGAGAAGTCATTGGAAAACATTGTGACAACTGGAAAGATGAGTAGAAAGAGGCGTAGAGTCAGACCAAGAAAGATGATGCTGGATGGGCGGAATAATGGCATGGGGGGATATCATCAAGAGAGCTGTTCCAGGCAACAAGGGATCGGGATCTGTGGAGATGTGTCAGCGCCTCTGCCAGGTGGCAGAGCAAATGATGATGATGAATTATGTTTATGCCACATCATTTTGGTCTTGTGCAACCTGATATAACAATCAAAAGGCCATATTGTGATGTTATAGACATAGGCTCTTGAATATTAAATCAAAATTAAAAATGGTTGTTAATTAATATTTACTAATTATTTGAAATGCCCGTGTGTCACCAGGGCCCTTGCTGGAAGCAAATAATAGTGACACTGCACCCTACTAGGCATGTCGTTACGGGCGACTAAGGGTAGGGTTGGGCTTGAGGTTGGCTACCTCATCCTGTAAAGACCATAGCCACAAAAACCAACCAACCATGAATAAGTCAAATAGAAGAAGTATGACACTGTGTGGAGAAAGCTGTAAGGAGTCCGGATCGTTGACGTACCTCCTGTCAGCTAGGAAAACCTCCAGAATTGGCACCTGGAATGTTAGAAAAGTATTCTAAATTCAGGGGAAACTATTTTGCTCCCAGAATACACAGGAAAATTCGCCCCACAGCTTAGAAAATGAACAACATCTAACATCCATGAATGAAGAATGTAAAACAAATAATATGAGAATCAACACTGAAAAAACAGAAGTAATGTCAATCGGAAAAAAGAAGACAGATCTAAAGATAGCAATAGAGTTCAAAGGCATTAAACAGGCATCTGAGTTCAGATATCTGGGAAATACATTTACCAAAGATGGGAAATTGGATAAAGAAATTAACATTAGATGCAGTAAAGCAAACCAAGTATTGGGACAGCTAGCTTCCCTCTTACAGCATAAGACAATCCCAATCAGCACAAAGAGACATCTCATTCAAAGCAAATTTATTCCAACTCTGTGCTACCAGTGCCAGACATGGTCACTCACAACAAACCATAAAAGAAAATTAGTAACCATGGAAATAAGATGTCTGAGAAGGGCTGTAGGAGTGACCATAAGAGATCAGGAATGAGATCATAAGAGAAAAAGTCGGCACAGAACCAATTCTAAATTACATACAAAGACAGCAAGTGAAGTGGTTTGTAAACTTAGAAAGAATGCCTTGTGACACCATACCATACAAAGCATACATGTCAAGAGAAAAGGGACGTAGAGCAAGAGGAAGACCAAGAACAAGATGGAGGGTAACATCAGAGAAACTCTACAACAGCACAATGTGCCTATGGTCGAGGCGGCCAGAAACAGAACCTTATATTTCCCTCGACACCCACAGCGGTAAAAGAGGAAGTGAAGAAGAAGAAAATGAACTGCTAAAAGAAATTTCTCAGTATTTTCTCTCTCAAATTATCCATGTGTGGTTTAGTCCAGGAAATAAAACTAAAAGGATTTTGGCAGAGTGACTTTCCTTGAATAGTTTAATTGTACCTCCAAACATTAGAAACTAGTGTGAAGCAAAATGTAAGGAACACACGATTGACGATGACACTGTTGTTTGGGCCTCAAAGAGTTGAAGCAGGCCTAAAACACTTAGCTTGTTTCTCTGTGATTTTGATTCCATGAATGAGGGAAAGTTAAGGCAGTTGTGCTGTGTATAAAGAGATACTTTGTACCTCACTTCAGGCATCAGCAGATTCAGTGCTGGCTTTACAGAGCCTCGTGTAAGACACCTGCCACACTTTCCCGCCAAGCACCATGAATAATGGCTTGTATGGCTCTTAACATCTCGGATTTTGGAGTCTGGTCCCCGGCAGTTGGTGGCCCACAGTTATGTAATGTTCAGCCTGGCTCTCGTCAGCTTACCATGCCAGAAACATGTACAGCAAAGTCCCAAATGTTCCACCTTCAAAAGTCCTATTTAACAGAACGTTTTAAATGTTTGTTACCTTGTAAACAAAATTAGAATAGCGGAGATAGCGTTAGTAAAACAGATTATGTAAGATCTTTAAAATCATGTGTTATGCTCTTTAATTTCAATTTCAAATCTTCTGGCTCACGGCTTCCTGTCTACTCCGATGTTAAAACAGATAGCAGTGACATTATTTTAGCTATTGTGGTGGTGGTTGTGGTAGTAGTTGTACTGGTACTTGAAGGATGGTGTGGTAAATATGACACTAGCCGCATTTACTACCCATTACAATTCCTGCTCACCATTTTAGTCCGGATGGACAGGGATGTCAGTGTCACTTACACACAAAAATATCGCCAGGTGATGATTTTCAAATCCTTCGAAGAGGGAGAGAGCAGTTTGAAATTAAACTTAAAGAGCATAACACATGATTTTAAAGATCTTATTAATTTATTTGTTTATATTTTACTAACGCTATCTCCGCTATTCTAATTTTTTACGACATTGTTTTTTACAAGTACAGTAGTAGCCTTACTTCCGTCTCCTATAAAAATACAAACAGCTTTAGCATGTAATAACCAAATAATCATTTTTGTTACTGTGCTTATAACACCATTTAAACGACCACTAATATAAAGACACAATTAATTATATGGTGCGTATTCTGAAGTAGGAAAACCAGACTATCTCTGTATCTGTGAGGACATTAACTATATTAGACACGTGCAATTTCTATTGTCTTTCTTTTCCAAAAACCTTTGATGAGGGAGAGAGTAGTAGGTGGATTTGGTGGGGGTGGGAATCAAAGACTATCTCTAAATCTGAGTGGACAATGATTGCGACAGTAACCATATTAGACACGTGCAATTTCTATTTTCTTTCTTTTCCATTTAGCCAATGGAAAAGAAAGAAAATAGAAATTGCACGTGTCTAATATGGTTACTGTCGCAATCATTGTCCACTCAGATTTAGAGATAGTCTTTGATTCCCACCCCCACCAAATCCACCTACTACTCTCTCCCTCATCAAAGGTTTTTGGAAAAGAAAGACAATAGAAATTGCACGTGTCTAATATAGTTAATGTCCTCACAGATACAGAGATAGTCTGGTTTTCCTACTTCAGAATACGCACCATATAATTAATTGTGTCTTTATATTAGTGGTCGTTTAAATGGTGTTATAAGCACAGTAACAAAAATGATTATTTGGTTATTACATGCTAAAGCTGTTTGTATTTTTATAGGAGACGGAAGTAAGGCTACTACTGTACTTGTAAAAAAACAATGTCGTAAAAAATTAGAATAGCGGAGATAGCGTTAGTAAAATATAAACAAATAAATTAATAAGATCTTTAAAATCATGTGTTATGCTCTTTAAGTTTAATTTCAAACTGCTCTCTCCCTCTTCGAAGGATTTGAAAATCATCACCTGGCGATATTTTTGTGTGTAAGTGACACTGACATCCCTGTCCATCCGGACTAAAATGGTGAGCAGGAATTGTAATGGGTAGTAAATGCGGCTAGTGTCATATTTACCACACCATCCTTCAAGTACCAGTACAACTACTACCACAACCACCACCACAATAGCTAAAATAATGTCACTGCTATCTGTTTTAACATCGGAGTAGACAGGAAGCCGTGAGCCAGAAGATTTGAAATTGAAATTAAAGAGCATAACACATGATTTTAAAGATCTTACATAATCTGTTTTACTAACGCTATCTCCGCTATTCTAATTTTGTTTACAAGGTAACAAACATTTAAAACGTTCTGTTAAATAGGACTTTTGAAGGTGGAACATTTGGGACTTTGCTGTACATGTGACTTCCGCTAGTCACTAGAGCTACCATCCACGATGAACTGCATTTCTAATGTCGGACTGTTTGTTTTAACACTTCGGATGGCTGTAATATTAATTATACCTACACTTTCTCCAAAAATTTCATGGTTTAAGCTAGCTGGTTCACACCATTTTGATGGGTTTTGTGTGTGTGTGTGCATGTGTGTGTATGTGTGTGAGAGAGACCTAATAATATAGACAATGTTGTGTTATGTGGTCTTGTTGTATGTGACTTAGTGTGTTCTGTCATGTATTTGCATCCCCTGTTTACTATGACATAGCGGCGTCCGTGGCTTAGGTGTTGCGAGTCAGACTTGTAATTCCAACGTACCGCGATCGAAACCCACTGCTGGCTGCGTGGATTTTTATCATGGTATGAGGCATCGCAGGTCGCCCCAGCCTAAAATGGGTACTAGGATGGCTGTCCTGTGGAAGTAAAGACGGCCGGCGTAATGCTGACCACATTACCCACCCAGTGCCAATTGGTCTGTAAAAATATGGGACACTCTTCCCATATACCCAAAGCGCCTTAGGCATGAAAAGGGATCCTTACTTTACTTTACTTTACTATGAAATCATCTGTGTTTTGTGTTGGTGATGCTGATAATATATGATCATGCTGGAAATGAGTTTTTGTGGCTATGATGACGATGGGGAAGTTTTTACATGTTTGTACACTATGTTGTTGTCCATCAAGATGATGATGACCGCTCTTTTTCAGCAAGTATGAGTACGAAGATGTCTGAATAGACCGATGCGGGCCCGAAAAGCTTTCGTCAGTGAGGACAGGGAATGAGTTGTGCCAGGGAGGGGATCTCCTGCAGTTGCCTTTCTGTCCATCCTTTTCCTATTTAGTCTTGCTGTTCTGTTTGCTTCACATGTCTCTACGCCCTGGTGTAGAGCTGCATGCCATGCATTTCGGTCTTGAGAGGCAGCCTCCCAATTGGTGTCATTCATCCCAAATGCTTTGAATGAAGACTTCAAGGTGTCCTTAGTGTTTGTACACTATAAATATTAGCATGACATTTTTCACTGCCTCCTGTTTTCTTTCGCTCTTCTCTTTAGTTCTATCTGATTCTTTTCTTTTTCCACTCTGATACATACTCTTAATCATCCATTTTTTTTATATACCCTTCTACATGAAAGGGTTATTTACAGCACTATTAGTTAAGGAAAACAAAATCCAGTTGTCCAGCTTTACTGAAATATAATCTAACAATTTCTTTCGTGTGAATTGTATATATATATATATATATATATATATATATATATATATATATATATATATATATATATATATATATATATATATATATATATATATAATAGTATTAATAATAATAACAGCGATGTTAGGTTTAATTAATAAGAGTAAGAAAAATTGTCAAACGAAACAAATTCGGATTTTGTTTGTTTGAACATGGGCAAGAAAACAATTCCTTGTTAGTTCTACACTAAAATGTTGCCAAATTGTGTATGTCCAAAAAAATAGTTCTCTGTAATGGCTTTTTTGCTTCTAGTAATTTGTTATGTATTTTTTTGCATGGTGTTGAGAAAAATTGCAATCTAAAATATTGGTTGTTTTGTGTCTGTGTTTGTATTAATTCTTTTAGTGGTTGACCTGTGGGTGTCACTGTTTGACATGCATACAATATGTGTTTCTCTGTCTCCTGTGTTTTCTGTCAACATAGCTTACATAGTATTATCAGTTTAGTATTGCTTGCTTCTATATTTTTGTTTTTGTTTTGTTAAAAGGTAGTCTGTGTGTAACTTCCTTAGGTTTTGGTGATCTATGTCCGTTATCAAAGCTGGAAAAGGTGCTTTTGTAATCCATAATATAGTGTCTGCACCCATATTTTATCCTTAAATGTATTGGCGTGGCTTGATGTTCATTAGGTGTTTGTATATTTGACTCGTTGTGTGTTGTAATAAGTGTTTGAATTGCCTACATGCATGTTTGACAATATTTTGGTAGAGTGCCATAGATATGTGGTGTGGTGTTATTCGTTTTCCTATTACTGTGGATGACCGACTGACGTTTAAACCCCGTCAGGACACCACAACGATTGACAAACATCCGGTGACACAAAGTGCCACTATTCGGATGAGGGTCACCCGGGGACAGGTTTCAGAAATCCCGCTTAACCTGTAGGATTATAATTGGAGCCCCGACCACAGTTGTGGGGCTTCAAAATAAAAAAATGCGTCCTACATGAGTACAAAAAGTGAAGATAATATTATTGGGGATTTGTCACTGACATTCACCCCCATCAGGACATTACGCCGAGTGACACAAAGTGCCACTATTCGGATGAGAATAACCCAGGGACAGGTCCCAAATACCATGTTCAACCCATACATTGGGTTAAATTAGGGCCCTCAGCAATAGCCGATGTGGAGCTTTAAAACTTCAACCATTTGCGTCCGAATTGGGATGCAGGATCTATTTATTTGTGTGGACTTATTGACCTTTACCCCGACCAGGACATCACATTGAGAAATAAACACCTGGTGACACAAAGTGCCATCCATTGGATGTGGATCAATTAGGCCAGGTACCAGAAGCCTCTTTCAGCCGTTAGGTTATGTTTGAGCCCCCGACAACTGCTGGGGTGGGGCTTTAAAACAACAACAAAATTGCATCCCATATTGGGATGGCTTAAATGGGGACATTACTGTTTATCCTGATTGCAATGAAGTATAATCCTAAAGCATGTTGTTCTGTGTGCTTGATAATGTCACCAACATGTCTCATTCTACCTCAGTAGTTGGCTTCCATGTCTCTAGGCTGGTGATGATGTCCACACCTTGAAGCCTGCAGTTAGCTTCTATGTTTCTAGGCTAGTGATGATGTCCACACCTTGTAGCCTGCAGTTAGCATCCATGTTTCTGCCCTAGTGATGATGTCCACAATTGGTAGCCCGCAGTTAGCCTCCATGTTTCTAGGCTGGTGATGATGTCCACACCTTGTAGCCTGCAGTTAGCTTCCATGTTTCTGGGCTAGTGATGATGTCCACACCTTGTAGCCTGCAGTTAGCTTCCATGTCTCTAGGCTGGTGATGATGTCCACAATTGGTAGCCCGCAGTTAGCCTCCATGTCTCCAGGCTGGCGATGATGTCCGCAGATGGTAGCCTGCAGTTAGCTTCCATGTCTCTAGGCTGGTGATGATGTCCACAGATGGTATCTTGCAGTTAGATTCTATGTCTCTAGGTGGGTGATGATTTTCACACCTTGCAGCCTACAAACAGCTTCCATGTCTCTAGGCTGATGATGATGTCCACAAATGGTATCCTGCAGTTAGCTTCCATGTCTCTAGGCTGGTGATGATGTCCACACCTTGTAGCCTGCAGTTAGCTTCCATGTCTCCAGGCTGTTGATGATGTCCACAGATAGTAGCCTGCAGTTAGCTTCCATGTCTCCAGGCTGGTGATGATGTCCACAAATAGTAGCCTGCAGTTAGCTTCCATGTCTCCAGGCTGGTGATGATGTCCACAGATAGTAGCCTGCAGTTAGCTTCCATGTCTCTAGGCTGGTGATGATGTCCACAAATGGTAGCCTGCAGTTAGCTTCCATGTCTCTAGGTTGGTGATGATGTCCACAGACAGAAGCCTGCAGTTAGCTGCCATGTCATGAGGCTGGTGATGATGTCCACACCTTGTAGCCTGCAGTTAGCTTCCATGTCTCTAGGCTGATGATGATGTCCACAGATGGTAGCCTGTAGTTAGCTTCCATGTCTCTAGGCTGGTGATGATATCCACAGATGGTATCCTGCAGTTAGCTTCCATGTCTCTAGGCTGGTGATGATGTCCACAGATGGTAGCCTGTAGTTAGCCTCCATGTCTCCAGGCTGGGGTTAATGTCCACACCTTGTAGCCTGCAGTTAGCTTCCATTTTTCTAGGCTGGTGATGATGTCCACAAATGGTATTCTGCAGTTAGCTTCCATGTTTCTAGGCTGGTGATGATGCTCACACCTTGTATCCTGCAGCTTCCATGTCTCCAGGCCTGGATTATGTCGCTGGACAAAACTGCAAGTCGAGTGGCATGTCATTTATTACGCAACTGAAGTCGCACACAAGTCCAAGTTTGCGCGACATCTGAACTCCGTTAAGTAAAATCAGTGATGACTATAATTAAGAGTGAAGAGCGAAATTAACTCGTGTAACGATTATCTGAAATCGAAACATGAGACTCTTTCGTTATTTAAATGCACAGCTGTGGACACGACAACATAAATAGGACAGCTGTAGGAGGTAGAGCACATTCCGGGTGAGATAGAGCCGACAACATTACAATTCTGTTTGGTGGATCTGATTGCGAAAAATACTACTTCGCGGCAGTGACCGTTATCTTCCAGCATGAATGCCCTGTGCTGTGCTCTATTCTTGATGGGTTTCCTCTGCACCCAAAACCTTGTCGAAGGCCTCCGTAAGTTGTACTCAATCAATCGCTTGTACTCTGTTGTATGGGTATTGTACGTTATAGAATTTTAAAGCTAAAAGTCTACAGAAAACCATAGGAAAATTTTGTCAAGCAAGATCACAGGTTAAGACTTAGGAGGAAATTGTACTGTTAATTCGTGGCAAACGGTTTTACATAAATATATGGATTTGTCATGTTTGCATAATGCTTTGGTATTTGTAGCCCATCGGTGGAGCGTAAATGGAAGAAACAGGAAGTGGGCGACTTAAGGAAGCCCGGAGAGGGGCAGTATAAATAGAAGAAATACGAAGTGGGCGACTTAAGGAAGCCTGGAGAGGGGCAGTATAAATGGAAGAAACACGAAGTGGGTGACTTAAGGAAGTCCGGAGAGGGGCAGTATAAATGGAAGAAACATGAAGTGGGTGACTTAAGGAAACCCGGAGAGGGACAGTATAAATGGAAGAAACACGAATTGGGCGACTTAAGGAAGCCCGCAGAGGGGCAGTATAAATGGAAGAAACATGAAGTGGGTGACTTAAGGAAGCCCGGAGAGGTGCAGTATAAATGGAAGAAACATGAAGTGGGCGACTTAAGGAAGTCCGGAGAGGGGCAGTATAAATGGAAGAAACATGAAGTGGGTGACTTAAGGAAGCCCGGAGAGGGGCAGTTTAAATGGAAATGCAGTAAGGTAAAACTGACAGGAAACACCTTGAAGAAAACACACAGACAGCTGTTGACATCCCGTGTGATTGTGGGATAATCACAGATTTTCTGTGTATGAGGACAGTCGCACCGTCATTAAGGCAACAATTAGAGTTTTGTTTTTTAATACCCCATGGAAGATGGGGTGAGGATGGTCTTTGTCACAAGTCGGTTGTCTTTCCCTTCTTCACGTTCAGGGACCGTAAAATCTGGTGGAAAGTTCTTGTTGTTCATCTACTTCTGAACTTTAGTCTTGTTCCCTTTTACAGATCTGACGTATGTGTATGCAAAGCATTAGTGTCATGTCTCTCAGGCAAATACACTCCGACTTCCAAGTAACCCATAATTAATCGACCCTTAGGACACGCTTGTTAGGGAGGTAGCGGCTCTACTACCACTCCTCCCTCTCTCCCTCAATAGGACTCTGAATCTCACACTGGGATCACCGATAGTGAATCAGGACCTTTATTTGACAAACTTAGGTGATAACTTCATAAGTGACATGTACTATGTGGGCGCTGTCTGTCTATTGTCATACTTGGGAATTGTTGTAATTCTCTTGCAGTATGCAACTGATTATGTTTATAACATACTTGATAGCAGCTGAGGTCATAGACAATGCTCGTGTAATTATCCGAGGCAATGCTTTTCACCGCAAGGGTTCATATGGATATCAGGAGCTGTCTTAGTTGATATGATAACAACCCCGGGAGAGATCCGAGGCAATGCTTTTCACCACAAGGGTTCATATGGATATCAGGAGCTGTCTTAGTTGATATGATAACAAACTGTCTGATTCCATTAACGACGTGACATGAACTAATTCTTGATGTGCCTTCGAAGTCTGGAGTTTACAGCCATTGAATGTAGAAATAGAAGATGAGATAACAAACCTAGTTCAGCATCGTTATTTCTGCATCCCGTTAAAATGAAATGAAAACTGCTTTCATACATCATCATCCTCATGTAGCAGGTCCTTTGCAGAACGTCGCTCTCATTACGGTCTTCCTGAAATAAACTCAGTCTCTCACCAGCGCTCCCGCCTCATGTACTTTTATACTCAACGAGCCACTTATATCCTGTGTCCATCTTCGTGTTGGTCGGCCTCTGCCCCTCCTTCCTGGTACCATGCCTTCTGCTTTTATTTTTTCCAATACGTCGTGGCGCTCAATATGACCAAAATATTTCAGCTTTCGAGACAGGATGCTGTTTATTAGCCAATCTTCCTTGATGTTGAGATTTTTCATTTCAAGACGTCAGAATTTCTCCTCTTCTTTGTCCAAGATATTCTGAGAATCTCTTCCTTTAGCATTTCAGCTCAAAAGCCCATATTATCTCTCTCTCTCTCTTTTTTTTTTTTTTTTTAGGACTTGGAGATGGTCCACGACTAACATCCGTATGTTGCTACAGGGAAGACGCATGCTCTCAAAATTCTAATTTTGATCTCCTTGCTGGTGCTTAACCATAGACTTTTAATGCTGTTCAATCTTTGCATTTCTATGGCCATCCTTTTCTTAATTTCTGTCA
>CAJHNH020000915.1:185243-217635 GCA_905116865.2 Candidula unifasciata
TGATATATCAGATTACAAGTTCAAGTAAAAGGAGAACCATTACCATTACATTGGTATTCTTTTTTCTTCCCTGTGTGTTCTTTTACAAGGGAACAAAAGCATGACAAGTATTTATTAGACCTGTCTCCTGTATGTGTTCTTTTATGATGTTCCATTTCATCAACACAAGCACCAGCTTCTGCGCAAGCACCACAAACATCTACCTTCCCACATGTCTGAGCTCTCTTGTGTTGCACTAGATTCCCAGTCCAGATAAAATTCACACCACAAATTTCACATTTGTAAGATTTCTACCCTGTGTGTGTTCTCTTGTGTTTTTGAAGACTACCAGATTTATTAAAAGAAGCACCACAAACATCATATTTGTAAGGTTTTTCTCCTGTGTGTGTGCTCTTGTGACACACAAGTCTACATGCTCTGGTAAAAGAAGCACCACAAACATCACATTTGTAAGGTTTTTCTCCTGTGTGTGTCCTCTTGTGACACACAAGACTATATGCTCTGGTAAAAGAAGCACCACAAACATCACATGTGTAAGGTTTCTCTCCTGTATGTGTTCTTATGTGATCTTTCAGATGGTGAGCAAAAGCAAAGTGAGTATCACAAATACCACATTTGTAAGGTTTCTCTCCTGTGTGTGTTTTCTTGTGTCTTTGAAGACTTTCAGCTAGATTAAACGAAATACTACAAACATCACATTTGTAAGGTTTCTCCCCTGTGTGCGTTTTCTTGTGACGTACAAGATTACATGCTGTGGTAAAAGAAGCACCACAAACATCACATTTGTAAGGTTTTTCTCCTGTGTGTGTCCTCTTGTGACACACAAGACTATATGCTCTGGTAAAAGAAGCACCACAAACATCACATGTGTAAGGTTTCTCTCCTGTATGTGTTCTTATGTGATCTTTCAGATGGTGAGCAAAAGCAAAGTGAGTATCACAAATACCACATTTGTAAGGTTTCTTTCCTGTGTGTGTTTTCTTGTGTCTTTGAAGACTTTCAGCTAGATTAAACGAAATACTACAAACATCACATTTGTAAGTTTTCTCCCCTGTGTGCGTTTTCTTGTGACGTATAAGATTACATGCTGTGGTAAAAGAAGCGCCACAAACATTACATTTGTATGGTTTCTCTCCTGTATGTGTTCTGAAATGATCTTTCAGACTGTGAGCAAAAGCAAAGTGAGTATCACAAATACTACATTTGTAAGGTTTCTCTCCTGTGTGTGTTCTCTTGTGTTTTTGAAGAAGACAAGCTTGATTAAAAGAAGCACCACAAATATCACATTTGTAAGGTTTCTCTCCTGTATGTGTTCTTTTGTGTCTTTGAAGATGACCAGCCTGATTAAAAGAAGCACCACAAATATCACATTTGTAAGGTTTCTCCCCTGTGTGTATTCTGATGTGACCTTTCAGGTGGTGAGCAAGAGCAAAGTAAGCACCACAAATATCACATTTGTAAGGTTTCTCTCCTGTATGTGTTCTTTTGTGTTTTTGAAGACTACCAGCTCGATTAAAAGAAGCACCACAAACATCACATTTGAAAGGTTTTTCCCCTGTGTAGGTTTTCTTGTGATGTATGTGACTATCTGCTGCAGTAAAAGAAGCACCGTGGAAATCACATGTGTAAGGTTTCCCTCCTGTAAGTCTTTTGGTGTGATTCTTTAGATTGTCAGCTTCAGCAAATGAAGAACCATACACATCATATTTACAAGGTCTTACATCTTTGTATGAAGTAATATAATCATCACAGCTGTGTAAGTTTTCTTCACTTTGTGCTCTCAAATTGTTCTTCAGATAATCAGTTTCAGAAGCAAGACAAACGTTCTGTTTGTAAGGCGTCTCCATTTGTTTTGTTTCCTTCTCTGCATTAATACCTAAATCACATCCACCCATTGTGTATGTCTGTATGTTTGGATGGATACTACTTGTACAGTCAACAGTAGAATCAAAAGCTCCAATCATCTGTGTATAATTAACTATTGGTTTCATGTTTTCAAAGTGGAGATTTTCAGTGACCAAAGATGGATTCATACTGATGTCCTTTTTAGAAGACACCTTCTTTGAAATATAACTACAGTTTTCCAAATTAAAAAATACTTTGTAGTCTCTCTCGGTCACTACTGGCTCTGTGTTAATGCTTCCTGGTCTTTCTTGAAAAAAGCTACCATCTGCCACGTCTATCATTCTGCTACTCTTGTCCAAATGTTCACCTGATAATTCCTGTTTCACAGGCTTGAAGTCTGAAAAACACCACAGTATATATTTTATGAGAGTAATGATTGCTTTAATTAGTTCATGAAAATAGGGGAAACTGGGGCAAAAGTTGGAAGTTTGATCATCCAACACTAACTCAAAAGAAGAAGACTGGTTCACAAGATGCACAGAGTGGATCTGTACAATATAAGCAGAAGACTATACATACCTCAATGTGCAACACCCCTACCCTGACACTGAACAAATGTGAAAAACTCAGGGAACTCATTATTAAAAATAATTTAGCACTAATGCATTATGTACTAACAGTCAGATATTATTTACTAGCAGTCAGATAATATGTACTAACACTAAGACATTATGTACTATCAGTCAGACATTACATACCAACACTCAGACATTATGTACTAACAGTCAGACATTATGTACTAACAGTCAGACATTATGTACTAGCAGTCAGACATTATGCACTAACAGTCAAACATCATGTACTAGCAGTCAGCCATTATGTACTAGCAGTCAAAATTATGTACTAGCAGTCAGACATTATGCACTAACAGTCAGACATTATGTACTAGCAGACAGACATTATTTTCTTAACAGTAAGACATTATGTACTAGCAGTCAGACATTATGTACCAACACTCAGACATTATGTACTAACAGTCAGACATTATGTACTAACAGTCAGACATTATATACTAACAGTCAGACATTATGTACTAACAGACATTATGTACTAACACTCAGACATTATGTACCAACACTCAGACATTATGTGCTGACAGTCAGACATTACGTACCAACACTCAGACATTATGTACTAACAGTCAGACATTATGTACTAACAGTCAGACATTATGTATTAACAGTCAGACATTATGTACTAGCAGTCAAACATTATGTACTAGCAGTCAGACATTATGTACTAACAGTCAGACATTATGTACTAGCAGTCAAACATTATGTACTAGCAGTCAAACATTATGTACTAGCAGTCAGACAATATGCACTAACAGTCAAACATTATGTACTAGCAGTCAGACATTATGTACTAACAGTCAGAAATTATGCACTAACAGTCAGACATTATGTACTAGCAGTCAGACATTATGTACTAGCAATCAGACATTATGTACTAGCAGCCAGACATTATGTACTTGCAGTCAGACATGATGTACTAGCAGTCAGATATTATATACTAGAGGTCAGACATTATGTACTAGCAGTCAGACATTATGTACGAACAGTCAGACATTATGTACTAACAGTCAGACATTATGTACTAGCAGTCAGACTTTATGTACTAACAGTCAGACATTATGTACTAGCAGTCAGACATTACGTACTTGCAGTCAGACATTATGTACTAGCAGTCAGATATTATTTACTAGAGGTCAGACATTATGTACTAGTAGTCAGACATTATGTACTAGCAGTCAGACATTACGTACTTGCAGTCAGACATTATGTACTAGCAGTCAGATATTATATACTAGAGGTCAGACATTATGTACTAGTAGTCAGACATTATGTACTAACAGTCAGACATTATGTACTAACAGTCAGACATTATTTTTCTAACAGTCAGACATTATGTACTAGCAGTCAGACATTATGTATTAGCAGTCAGACATTATTTTTCTAACAGTCAGACATTATGTACTAGCAGTCAGACATTATGTATTAGCAGTCAGACATTATGCACTAACAGTCAGACATTATGCACTAACAGTCAGACATTATGTACTAGCAGTCAGACATTATGTACTAGCAGTCAGACATTATGTACTTGCAGTCAGACATGATGTACTAGCAGTCAGATATTATATACTAGAGGTCAGACATTATGTACTAGCAGTCAGACTTTATGTACTAACAGTCAGACATTATGTACTAGCAGTCAGACATTATGTACTAGCAGTCAGACATTACATACTTGCAGTTAGACATTATGTACTAGCAGTAAGATATTATATACTAGAGGTCAGATATTATGTACTAGTAATCAGACATTATGTACTAACAGTCAGACATTATGTACTAACAGTCAGACATTATGTACTAGCAGTCAGACATTATGTACTAGCAGTCAGACATTATGTACTAGCAGTCAGACATTATGTACTTGCAGTCAGACATGATGTACTAGCAGTCAGATATTATATACTAGAGGTCAGACATTATGTACTAACAGACAGACATTATGTTCTAGCAGTCAGACATTACGTACTTGCAGTCAGACATTATGTACTAGCAGTCAGATATTATATACTAAATGTCAGACATTATAAACGAGTAGTCAGACATTATGTACTAACAGTCAGACATTATGTACTAACAGTCAGACATTATCTACTAGCAGTCAGACATTATGTACTAACGGTCAGACATTATGTACTAACAGTCAGACATTATGTACTAGCAGTCAGACATTATGCACTAACAGTCAAACATCATGTACTAGCAGTCAGCCATTATGTACTAGCAGTCAAAATTAAGTACTAGCAGTCAGACATTATGCACTAACAGTCAGACATTATGTACTAGCAGACAGACATTATTTTCTTAACAGTAAGACATTATGTACTAGCAGTCAGACATTATGTACCAACACTCAGACATTATGTACTAACAGTCAGACATTATGTACTAACAGTCAGACATTATATACTAACAGTCAGACATTATGTACTAACAGACATTATGTACTAACACTCAGACATTATGTACCAGCACTCAGACATTATGTACTGACAGTCAGACATTACGTACCAACACTCAGACATTATGTACTAACAGTCAGACATTATGTACTAACAGTCATACATTATGTATTAACAGTCAGACATTATGTACTAGCAGTCAAACATTATGTACTAGCAGTCAGACATTATGTACTAACAGTCAGACATTATGTACTAGCAGTCAAACATTATGTACTAGCAGTCAAACATTATGTACTAGCAGTCAGACAATATGCACTAACAGTCAAACATTATGTACTAGCAGTCAGACATTATGTACTAACAGTCAGAAATTATGCACTAACAGTCAGACATTACGTACTTGCAGTCAGACATTATGTACTAGCAGTCAGATATTATTTACTAGAGGTCAGACATTATGTACTAGCAGTCAGACATTGCGTACTTGCAGTTAGACATTATGTACTAGCAGTCAGATATTATATACTAGAGGTCAGACATTATGTACTAGTAGTCAGACATTATGTACTAACAGTCAGACATTATGTACTAACAGTCAGACATTATTTTTCTAACAGTCAGACATTATGTACTAGCAGTCAGACATTATGTACTAGCAGTCAGACATTATGTATTAGCAGTCAGACATTATTTTTCTAACAGTCAGACATTATGTACTAGCAGTCAGACATTATGTATTAGCAGTCAGACATTATGCACTAACAGTCAGACATTATGCACTAACAGTCAGACATTATGTACTAGCAGTCAGACATAAAGTACTAGCAGTCAGACATTATGTACTTGCAGTCAGACATGATGTACTAGCAGTCAGATATTATATACTAGAGGTCAGACATTATGTACTAGCAGTCAGACTTTATGTACTAACAGTCAGACATTATGTACTAGCAGTCAGACATTATGTACTAGCAGTCAGATATTACATACTTGCAGTTAGACATTATGTACTAGCAGTAAGATATTATATACTAGAGGTCAGACATTATGTACTAGTAGTCAGACATTATGTACTAACAGACAGACATTATGTACTAGCAGTCAGACATTACGTACTTGCAGTCAGACATTATGTACTAGCAGTCAGATATTATATACTAGAGGTCAGACATTATGTACTAGCAGTCAGACTTTATGTACTAATAGTCAGACATTATGAACTAGCAGTCAGACATTATGTACTGACATTCAGACATGATGTACTAACAACATACAGTAAAATATGCTTGGTTGTGTTTCCATTGTTAAAATACTATGTCATACTGTATTTAAATTACTGTTATCCTTACCTGGGTAGTCTAGGCAAACTTCAGGATGTTCTGTCTTGACACCTGCTGGTGTTTCACTATCCATCTTATCAAAGCTGTGGCCTTCAGTCAGAGTCACTTTAGTAGAACTGTGAGCAGCTGGACATTCTAGTTCACATTCAGGCAGTTTTATCTTGGTAGGTGATAATATGTTACTATTCATCTTATCAAAGGTTTGGACCCTAGCAATTTTCTCTAGGAAAACTGTGAATCCTGAGTACTTTAGATCAATTTCAGCTGTTCTGTTGTGACACCTGAATGAGTTTTACTTTCAGTCTTATCAAAGATGTGGTCTTCAGTGAGAGTCTCTTTAGAATCTGTGTCCACATCTTGGTAACCTAGATCAACATCAGGATGTTCCATCTTGTTATCTGACAGCATTTTCCTATTCATCTTATCACACATGTGGACCTCAGTGAAGGTCTCTCTAGCAGAACAGTGGATACAATCAGCTTGAAAGCAACCGAAAGTTACACATTTATGTAAACACACAGGCAACATAAATGAATCAGCTTTAAAACATTCTAGTGATAATATATACAAATTTATACATATTACTTTTTCAATTCCAGTCATTATAAATATCTTTGTACCTCTATATGTGGCATATATATCTGAACTATTGTTATTATGTTAACTCATTCTATCTCAAATGTTACTGTAACTCTTGTCCTGCAGCTGTACTGCTTAATTTATTTTGAATTAGAATCGTTACTTTAAAGTACAACAACCTCCATATGTATGCTGGTTAACCTTCAAAGAAAAGCAGGGAAAGAACACAGACAGTTCCCATTATCCAAGGAGGCTTCACAAAAATCCAGATCTCACAAAATGTTTCCTAAGTTTCAGGTTCCCCCAAGGAATCACTCAATCCATACATAACTGCTAAACCTCACCAGTCTAGTGAGTCATTCATTCATCAAAGGCTGTGCTTTTAAAGACTAGCCACACAGATACACCCCCCCCCCCTCCACAACATGCATACGCACAAATAGTTAGGTGCTCAGGATTTCAGTTTTTTTATGAAGTATATATATATATATATGCTAGCAAAACTTATGGCTATAAAAGCCTCAAATTTACACACACGAACACACGCACGCACATACATACATACAAACACACACATGCACACTTCTTTAACATATTTATCCAAAGCTAGACAAACAAAATTGTAAAGCATGCTTGTTTCAGTCAATGATAGAGTCAATCTAATATGTGCCTCCTACAAAGTGTACAATGATAACAAAGTGTACAATGATAACAAAGTGAGCTGGTATAACAGTAAAAACAAAAAAAAATATTAGTGAAAAATTGGATTTTCTTCATTGTCAGTATCCTATAGTGTGGTACCCTTATTATTTTAAAAAAAAAATTATGGGCAAACTGAGTGTTATATAAAGTTCACATTCTGTGAAAATACTAAATTTTTAGAAGTCATTTTTAGTTATTAAAATATGGTGCTCTGTTATTGTGATCCAAATGTTTCTCTGTAACTTAATCTACAGTACAGATTGTGTTTATATTTATACATTACTAAGTGGTTCATGTTCATTACGATTCATTTTGGATATATTTCACTGGGCACATTTTCTTCAGCCTCATAACATTAGGTGGGCACATTATTATTTTATCTTCCCAATTTATCTACACGCATAGAATCAATGCTGGGGTTCCTTCTGCAACATTCTGACAAGGATGTGGAACAAAACAACAAATGAGCTCTTATGGACTGAATGGTTTGATACGCAGTAAGGATGACCTTTCCACTGACTAACAATCTACCTAGAGATGATGAACACTGACAATTGCAACCTGAGAGAGTTTCTGATTGACAGACATTAGGGCATTCTTCCAAATACCGGTCCCAAATTATTCACTGTTTAAAAAATCCCATTTAGGGCCTCAAGAGGTCATATAGTTTAACATATGGAATAGAAACACTATGTACTATGTTTCGCGTTATTTAGTTTCATGGTAACCAAACTCATGAGTGTTCATTAGTGCAGTTGTAACTATTTCACCTGTCATGCTAGTGACCAGTGTTCAATTCCTAAATAAAGGGGCATTTGGCACTTTGTGTTGTGGTTTACAGCTATCCTGTGATATATGGGCCTTTTACTCGGACTTATAGTTTACAGCTAGGCTGTGTTTAGCAGCAACGCGATGGTCATGTCATGGGTAGGTAATCTTCTTTCTTTTCGTTCGCCCTTGAAAAAGTGGTTGGTACTTTGTGTTGTTTACAGATTGGTGGCGATATCTGTGTCTTTTGGCCCAACACATCCCATTTCAGCAAAGTACTAATTAGTCGCCTTTTACAACATGCATTTCAGTGGCAATAGATCTATTCTTGTTTTCCCCTCCAACATGTGGCCCTAAAACTCACGTAACATGTCAAGTGTATTGTGAACAATAGATCAAAATCTATTCCTCCCCAAGCCGCTTCAATGGATCAAAACCTATTCTTTCCCATAGTGCTTAGTGATGATGATGACCTAAATGTTTTTACTACATAACCTCTTGAGGCTCTAACAGGGATGTTTTTCCCAGTTAATAATTTGGGACCTGTGTTGGGAAGAGTGCCAACATTAGTATAATTACTTTAATTTTAATAGGGAAAACAAAATTACATTAACGATGAATATTGCCAGTTCATCCAGGAGGCAGCTTGGAGAGAACAGTGCAGAAAAACACAGTGCAAGGTAGAAGGGGCAGGAGATGACTAACACCAAGTTAAAGACTAAGAGACGCCGTAGACAGGAGCTGACTAGCACACAGACTGGTATCTGACATGGGACTGAGAGACACTCTAGGCAGGAGCCGACTAGCACAAAGACTGGTATCTGACATGAGACCAAGAGACGCCCTAGACAGGAACCGACTAGCACAAAGACTGGTATCTGACATGAGACAGCCTAGACAGGAGCTGACTAGCACAAAGACTGGTATCTGACATGAGACCAAGAGACGCCCTAGACAGGAACCGACTAGCACAAAGATGGTATCTGACATGGGACTGAGAGACACTCTACGCAGGAGCTGACTAGCACAAAGACGTATCTGACATGAGACTAAGAGATGGCCTAGACAGGAACCAACTAGCACACAGACTGGTATCTGACATGAGACTAAGAGACGGCCTAGACAGGAACCAACTAGCACAAAGACTGGTATATGACATGAGACCAAGAGACGCCCTAGACAGGAACCGATTAGCAAAAAGATGGTATCTGACATGGGACTAAGAGACGCCCTAGACAGGAACCGACTAGCACAAAGATGGTATCTGACATGGGACTGAGAGACACTCTACGCAGGAGCTGACTAGCACAAAGACGTATCTGACATGAGACTAAGAGATGGCCTAGACAGGAACCAACTAGCACAAAGACTGGTATCTGACATGAGACTAAGAGACGGCCTAGACAGGAGCCGACTAGCACAAAGACTGGTATCTGACATAGGACTGAGAGACACTCTAGGCAGGAGCCGACTAGCACAAAGACTGGTATCTGACATGAGACAATGAGACGCCCTAGACAGGAGCCTACTAGCACAAAGACTGATATATGACATGAGACAATAAGACACCCTAGACAGGAGCCGACTAGCACAAAGACTGGTATCTGACATGAGACAATGAGACAGCCTAGACAGGAGCTGACTAGCACAAAGACTGGTATCTGACATAGGACTAAGAGACGCTGTCACAACCCTATAAGTACAGTCAGTGTACCACACCGTAAGGTGTGCGTGTTGAGGTGACACCCCAGGGTTGACACAAAAGGTCAGGGCCGTGACTGGTCAAGTCTGTTCTGTTATTGCACGGTGAAACCATCGCTTAGGATAAAGAGTTTGGCCACGGCAAGAAAGAGTGAACGTTGTTGGAGACAAGTCGACAGCACGATGACCGCGGTTGGGACTGAGCTGGACCGGGGTCAAGAGACACGAGGTGGAGAGAACACAGGACATTCGGGGTGCGACGGTCAGAAAGAGAAGACGTTTAGCAAGATAGTGATAGGATTAGAGTTAGGATATTTCTGTTAGTGACTGGATAGTTTATGTACAGTGTTCTGTTAGAATAGGATAGTTTTTGTGTAGTGTATTTAACTGGTACCAGGTAGCGTGTTGTTCCATAAGAGGTAAAAAGGTTCTAGTTACTTCTGACCAGTTAAATCAGTTGTGTACATGTTCTGTGAGAGAATGTCTAACCTTGGCACTCTGAGACTGTACTAGACAGAGGCTGTGACAGTTTGGTTGGTCAGTGTATCGATAGTTAAGAGCGTATCTCGTGACCGTGTGGTTTGTACACCAGGAGATTGCTTGTGGAACGTACTGGGAGCGAGGCGACTGTAAAGCTCGTTTGGCCAGAGGATCCAAGCAATAGGTGGCCACACAGCGGGAAGTCAACTGTCTATTGTATTACCTGTACTTACAATAAAGATTGTCGTGTGTGCTCTGTGTGCATCGGGTTCAGTGTGTGTAAAAGGTTAGTCTGTATGTCATAGGCCCAGTTACGAGCCACGGACCAGCAAGGTCACCCAGAGGTCTGTGACAGACGCCCTAGACAGGAGCCGGCTAGCACAAAGACTGGTATTTGACATAGGACTAAGAGACGCCCTAGGCAGGAGCCGACTAGCACAAAGAAGGTATCTGACATGTGGCTAAGAGACGCCCTAGGCAGGAGCCGACTAGCACAAAGAAGGTATCTGACATGTGACTAAGAGACGCCCTAGGCAGGAGCCGACTAGCACAAAGACTGGTATCTGACATGAGACTAAGAGACGCTCTAGACAGGAGCCGACTAGCACAAAGACTGGTATCTGACATGAGACGCCCTAGTCAGGAGCCGACTAGCACAAAGACTGGTATCTGACATGAGACAATGAGACGCCCTAGGCAGGAGCTGACTAGCACAAAGACTGTTATCTGACATGAGACAATGAGACGCCCTAGGCAGGAGCCGACTAGCACAAAGACTGATATCTGACATGAGACTAAGAGACGCCCTAGACAGGAGCTGACTAGCACAAAGACTGGTATCTGACATAGGACTAAGAGACGCCCTAGGCAGGAGCCGACTAGCACAAAGACTGGTATCTGACATGGGACTAAGAGACGCCCTAGGCAGAAGCCGACTAGCACAAAGACTGGTATCTGACATGAGACTAAGAGACGCCCTAGGCAGGAGCCGACTAGCACAAAGTCTGGTATTTGACATAAATGAGACTAAGATACGGCTACGCCCTATGCAGGATGAGCCATGAGAGCTGGTTCAGAAACAAGATTTCTTTCGGGCGGACTGTGGTGGGAGCAACCTTCTATACAAGATCTGCAATGTGATGATGACAGATTCATGCGTTATAATGTACCTTTACTGGAAGTGTCTTGCCCCAGCTGTAGGGGAAATTATTCAACAATACTATACATGTAATGTTTTGACACAGGTCGGACATGGAAGCCGCCATTACAGTCCGCCGGCTTCCGGTGCACCGTTCCGATATTGATCAAAACGTGTCCTATTTCGCAATGTTTGCACTGTCGACACTCGTATTATGAATTAATCGAGTAACATAAAGTGTATTGATCGGCACTCATAAAAAGAAGTAGAAAGATAGAAGAACACACTAGACAACATAAAAATTGTAAGCTATAGTTACCGTGCCAGGAATTGAACCTGTCACCTCCAGACGGCGTCTGCGCCTCGCCATGAATTCAAGTGCACTAAGAACATGGTCAACTAGGCACACTCATACTGTTGACGAAAACGTATAAAGCGGTCTGCTGCCAAATCACGGGCAACTAAATCTAATCCTGGGCATAGGAATTAAGTATAGATCGACATCAGGACAGGAATAAAGGCCCAAAAAAAAAAAAAAGACGAGGCAGAAAAATTTGGAGCACACAAAATACATGAGATGGCAACAACTGTTCTGAAATCTCATACTCCAATTGTGGACGATTTAAACTTTGGTGAGTCCTGCTAGTCCCATTCGCCATAGTAAAATATGAAACTATCGTCGGGAAAGATGGACAATTTTAAACAAAGGTGCCAACAGTTACAAGAATTACAGATCTGTGTTCATGAACCATCAAACCGCTAAAGAAGTAACACAACGCAAGAAGCTCAATGGAGATGACCCAACCCCCCCCCCCCTAGCTTTCTTGTTACAGTTTTAACCCACCAGTCCTAATCGAGACGCAATAAGTATACGCAGACCGTCGCTATTTCTGGACATGGGAGACAGAAAAAACTTGACCACTTGGTAACAGCTGGTAGGATTTCAAGGAGTGAAAAGGGGGGGGGGGGGGGGGGGGGTCAATAGGGAGGCAAAAAATAAATACCTGCATTATTTAACCACGTGGATAGTGCCAGACAAGAGAACTCGTCAGATCCATGATTCTTGTTATTGTGTAGGATAGCGAACTTTGATCCCATAGCCTTATCAGCAGCGCTTGTAATGATAAGTTATAGTTTGTGGAGTCAGTTACTTCTTGGTATCAGCTTGACTATACTTGTCACTATTTTTAATATTCTTTGCTCGTAGCTAAACAATGTGATCAAAGTTAACGTTAATCCCGTATGTTTTACAAATAGTTGCAGAACCAATCGCAGCATGTTTCTTGCTCCCTGTTATTTTAATAGGCAACTTTAGATTCAGTAGTTTGCCATTGAATCCTAAATGGTCAGAGCTCCATACCATTGTCAACATTACCCCTCAGCGGCTTGCTGTCAAATGCTTGCAGTGGAATCGGATCGTGACAGAAGAATGTATGAAAATTTAACAAGTTTTTGACAGAATGTCATATTATCGCGATGATTCGTGAGTATCAAAACTGTTTTTTTTTTTTTTTTTTTTTTTTTGTATTTCTGGGTTCGTTGGTGGTGTCTTTTCCCAGAGACAGAGAAGGCACTGGCAAGTTTAATAGGCAGGATAACGCCAAAGACTGCTGTTCAGCAACTTGACGATTTTGGTTTGTTTAACCGATATCTCCATTTAGTCTGGTTTACAACAGCGGAAAAGTCTGGCCACTGTGTATAAAAAGGCCAGCTCACTCGCTATTTGGGTCTATTTGACTTCCGGATGGACCCTGTGGAGACCTACCTAGCTGTTGTGGCTCTGCACATCTGGCTAGCCATCATGGGTATGGGCGACCGCAGGGGACGGTCGGTTGTCTGGCTGATTTCGCGGCGGTGGTATGTTCCCATATTTAGTCCTGAAATAGTAGTCTCTAGTAGTTATACTGTGTAATATGTCGGAGTATTCTCGCTAGGATGGCAGGTCGCTATAAGTGATCTGTTGCCATACTAAAGCTTAATGTACATATTAAACATGTTTCGGGTTTTGCTTTTGTTGAGGTAATCTCGCTGAGCGTATGGTGTCATTATCATATTTCCTTGTTAACTGGAGATGATTAGCACTTTAGATTCTGGTCGAACCCGTTGGTTGTTGTTAATATTGTTATTTGTGAACCACGCTGATTGTATGTTAAGTGAAGTAAACAGCTGTTGAATGTGGTGATTATAGTTCCAGTTGTTTTTGTTTCAAATTAGAACTTGTGGTTAGTGTGCCTAGTTTATTTGTTGTTTGGCTGATCTAGACTGTACACAGAAGATTTTTTGTCAAGGCTAGAATATTTATGTTTCTAGTCCCAACCTATCGAACTATTCTTCTTTATTTATATCTTGGTACTTAGGGCTTCTCGCTTTTATTACAAGTGGCGTCGTCAGCAGGTTAGGTGGCCATGATTTGTTTTGTGTCTAGTCTAGTTAGTTCAGGTTATACTAGCGGTTTATAGTTTAGATTAGTTTGCAATGGTGTCCAACGTTTGGGGCTTTTATATTGCAGTCTATGGATATTAGTATAGTTAGATGTTACATAATTTAATTCACGAAGGAGTCTTTAATAGTTCAGGTAATTAGAGCGATTCATGTTTTAGATTGGTTTTTGAAGTGCCCCTACCTGCTTTTTTTAATTCACAGACTTCGAATGTGTGTTACATAATTTAATTAATGAAAGGCGTCAACGTGTATAGTTTCTTTATCGAAGAATTTTTGGCGTGTGCTTATTATCTATTATATTATCTTGTTCACGGATGAGTAGCGTTGTGGAATAATTTAATTTGCCAAGTCTAGTCGGTTTAGATTGTCACGTGGATGCATATTTTAGTTTGGTTCAGAACTTGTGTAGGTGCGGCCTGTGTAGTTAATAGGGTGTGATTAGATGTTACTTAACAGTTTTGTTTCACTAGCAGTGGTCTGTGTCTATTGTTGAGTAGGAGTGATTTTTGTCTATTATTCATAGAGTGACTTGTCTACGTTTCGACCTGAACTTGGGGTCAGTTTATTTTGTATATTGTCTCAGTATCAAGGTTTAACTGGAGGTCTGTTTATATATTAGGGAGCCTTCTGTGAAGTACGCTGACTGAGCCAGTTACACATTGAAGTTGTTTAACATTGCTGTTACCAGTCGATACATTGTAAGCTGCGGCCGAGGCCATGTCACCCGAATTTCACTGTAGGCTTCCCCAAAGCCGAGGTAATTGTGATGGCAATGCGACTCAGAAGCCACGCGGCGACATTAGCAAAAGTGGTGACGTGTTTTACTGCATCCTCCCAGGTCGACCCAGCCTTGAGTGGATACCGGGTGCAGTCCCGGGAAAGTTAAGCCGGCCGGCGTGATACTGACCACATCACCTATCTTGTGTCGATTGGTCTATAAAAATATAGGTCTAGCCCTATATGCCCTATACGCCTTAAGGCGTGGAAAAGGGTCCTTTACTTTTTGTACTTTTTTTTTTACTGCATCGAACGTCAGTTTTTTCGTCTAATTTACCATCTCCAGTGAATGTTGTTTCAAGATATTCAAATTAAGATGCCTGTTTAATATAAATATGATCTTATACCATGTTTAAATCATGCTTCTTGCTTCCTATTGACATTACTTCTGTTCTTTTCGATCTTGATTCTCATGTTATTTGATTTACATTCTTCATTCATGGATGTGAGATGCTGTTGCAAATTCATGGCTGTGTCTGCAATCAAGGCCTGGTCATCAGCAAAGAGTAATTCGTTGATGTTAACTATTATTTTTGTTCCTGAGCCTGGCGTACTTGCTTATTCTGTCAGTGTAGGGGATAAACAGGAATGGTGATAAGACACATCACTGTCTTACTCTAAATTTTTTACTTTGAATGGTTTAAATGTTCCCTAATTTATTCTAACTGCGATGTTCCTAATTTATTCTAACTGCGCTTCTGCAATCGCTTTACAAGCTTTTGACCATGTCGAGCCATTACTTTCCATAATTTTTGTCTATCAACCCTGTCGAAAGCTTTCTCTTGGTCTACAAATGCTACACAAAGTTCTGATTATATTCGATGTTCTTTTCTAGAAGTTTAAGTGTGAAGATTGCTTCGGTGTAGCTTCTATTTCTCCTGAAGCCCATCTGTTCTTCTGGTAATTTTGTAATCTTAGTTTCAGCTTCCTAGCAAACGGATCACTCCATACTTGCTCCGCTCGTGTGCAACGAAAAACACACCTAATGTTTATCCCAGTCTCTTGTGGAAAGATTGACAGACTGCTGTCTCAGCATATAAACTAGCATACACACGCAATTAAGGCATACGGTAGCCATCCGAAGTGCTAACAGAAACAGCCCGACATTAGAAATGCAGTTCATCCTGGATGGTAGCATAAATCACCAACAGGTTGAAGAGCTCACTGAAGTAGTCTCTCCATCTTTCAGCTATCTCTGGTGGGTCTATTAATGGTTATCCTGTTTTATCGTTAATTACTACTGTTACGAAGGGGATGAATACAAAAACTGATTAACTGAGAGAATTTACTGTCACAGTAACTGTCATGTGGCACTAAGTCCTCTGATTCACGACGCCCTGTCCACGCCGACCTAAAGAGGTGGTAAAACAGACAGTAGGGACATTTTTTTAGTTGTTATTGTGGTGATGGTTGTAGATGTACTGGTACTTGATGGATGATGTGGTCGATCCTCTCACCGTTACCTTTGTTTATTACATGTTTTCTAAATGAACTATGACACCAAAAGCACAAAAACATCTATCTGTATACTGGTGGACCCTCACAGAAAAGCAGGGAGAGAACATGAGCATTTTCCATCATCCAAGGAGGTTTCCACAAAATTAAGATCTCACAAAACATTGCTCAAGAACTGTGCTCCCCCAAGGAATCTCACACCCTTTAAATTCCAGCTGCTCACATAGCCACACATGCACGCGACCATGTCGGTGACTGGGATGTCAGTTTTCTTTCTTTAATTGAATAATTCAAATTTAAATCTATCTGTATTTTCAGCTGAGGCAGAACATTTAATATCACACTGTTATTTTGACAATTAGGCTCAAATTATCAAACACTGCAAAATAAACACAGGCTTAATGGGGTTTATTTTATTTATTAATTAACTTTTACAAATAAATAATTTGAAAAATGAATAGGGTAATTTTACTGCAGCAGAAGTGTGACCATTACAAATATCCTGATGTTTACAGCTTTAAGTTTTTTTGTTTTTGTTTGTTACAACCAACAGCCAAAAGGAAGTAGACAGGTGAATTTAGATTCTTAGTAGAGAAATGGATAAAAATGAAAAGGCTGTATATGAACTATTTTGTGAAGGAAGAAGGGGGACAATCAAGCATTAACAAATATTTAGCAACATGAACTCTTTCAGTCCCATGCATGTTTCCCTTTAAATGGTTATATGTTCGCATGTTATTATTTTAATTAACAAATATTTCGGTTTGAAGAAATAAAAACTACAACATCACGGCATAAAACAAACTTAAGATGACAGCTCAGTCAGGATAGATAGTGTAGCTCCTGGGTGGGGCACAGAGAGTTCAGAAAGTTAGACCATGGTAGTTGAAATTACCAAACAGTTGTTAAGTACCAAAGTACCAAAAGAGTTAGGATTAAAACACACTAATTATAAAAAAAATAAAAAATAAAAATTTTTTGAGACAGAAAGTCTGATGACAGAGAGATAAAAACTAAATACACAATGAAGCTGAATGGTCGCAGACCACGAGGCAGACCAAGAGGACGATGGAGAGATAACGTCCAGACAGACCTGTAAACACTAGGTGTTACTAAGTGGAAAGAGAAGGACAACCAGAGAGATGAATGGAGGTGGGGTATATCTGCAGCAATGAACAACAAGCCCTCGGAACGCTGAAGAAGAAGAAGAAGAAGAAGAAGAAGAAGAAGGAGAACAAGAAGAAGAAAAAGAATTTGACAGCATGCTTTGCAGTGTTTTCGACAAAGGCAACGAAAGGAGAACGACTATTCAATAAAGCAATGGCAAACAACTGAACATAAAATGTTCATTGCCTAGTAAAAGCAAACAGCCAATAATTGCTGAGGTTGGTGCGGAAACATCCTGTAAAGGATGTGCAATGGAACCGAAATGAGCACTTATTGTCGAAACAGTCTGATGTGCAATGGGGATCATCTGTCGACTATTTATCTATCCAGAAACACTGGCACCTGCAGTCTAGGAGAGCTCTCCGGTGATTTAAAACTAGGGAATACAAAATTTGGGGACACATTTTGTTATTAAGGACACATGATGTAAACTGTGGAAAACAGTGGTGAAGGGCACGGTGTCTGGTGCAGACAGACTGGCACATGATACCAGACTAAGAGACACCCTGGGCAGGAGTGAGCATAAGGCGGGAGAGCAGTCCAAGTCCAAGTCCTTTTGAGAAAAAAAAAGAAAAGCTCGACCACGTTCAGACTGCTGCTAGCTAGCCTAGGCTGCTAACAGTCTCCACCTATATTTGTGGTCTGGGTTATTTGAGACAAGGGACAGGGTCTTGCACTCCTTTGAACCATGACACAAGCTACTGTAAGTTGATATGACTTTGAGTGCTTATCCTAGGGGAAGTAATCCATTCTTTGCTTATGTTCACATAATATTAGAATTCATATTTAATATTGTCTGAGGTTAGGGTTAGGATTAGGGCTAGCCTTAGCCTATAGTAACATTAAATAATACATAGAATTATCATGTGAATGTACACAACAATGGATTGTGTCCCTTATGGTCGCCACAAACAAACAACAGATTGCGTCCCCTAGGGTCGCCATTCGGAGGTGTGCTAGTCTAGGGCTTCTTTCACTTTCAGGGGGACTTATTAGCGCGCCGTCCTATAAAGGAACTGCTGCATGATGATGATGATCACAGATCTATATCTGATTATGTATTGAGTACCTTTATTCTAAACTGCTGTCCTAGCTGTGTAAGTAACAGTTCAACAATTCCATAAAAAGATCGGTGCCAGGTTGGAGGCAGACTGTTATGGATGCCGCCATCTGCTTCCGGTGCACTGTTCCGAAAATGGTCAAAACGTTTGTGGATTTTCTTGCTGTGAACGATCGACACTCATACCGATGTCGAAAACGTGCAAAGCAGTCTGCTGCTAAATCGCCAGCTGCTGAAGCAAACCATGGCTGTGAGAATTCAGGGGTGGGGGGGGGGGGATCAGGAAGGGAATATGAATAAAGAAACAGGTAGCAGTTTGAGTAATTTTTCAAAAATTATCTTGTTCAACCTTCAGTGTTATAATTGGGATATATATAGTGTTCAATTTTTAAATTAGTGATTTGTTGTTATTAGCTCTACAGTGTTTGCTTCTCTATTTGCAATGTCTTGTTGTTGTTGTTGTTGTTGTTGTTCTTCTTCTTCTTCTTCTTCTTCTTCTTCTTCTTCTTCTTCTTCTTCTTCTTCTTCTTCTTCTTCTTCTTCTTCTTCTTCTTCTTCTTCTTCTTCTTGCTTGCGTTCGATTTCGTATGCCCAGGTCAGAATGTCAGGTAGGCTGCCTCTATGAACTCGCATGCTAGTTGTATGGCGTTTATGGTTCCTTTCAGCTTACTCTGCACACTTTACTCTTGAGGCCAGGTGTCTTCTCGTAGCTGCAGGCTGACTGAACAGACCTGCAGAATATGCTCAAAGCTTGTGGTCCTGTTTGACAGGTACACTGTGGGAACTGTACGTCTTTATTTTATGCATGTGGTTTTTGAGCCTTCAGTGTCCTGTTCTTAGACGGACAATTATTGTATGGTGTTTTCTGTTGAGTCTTTCATGGAGGTCATGTGGATGTTTACTGTTGGTTTCTGTTGAGTCTGCTAATGGAGGTCATGTGGATGTTTACTGTTGATTTCGGTTGAGTCTGCTAATGGAGGTCATGTGGATGTTTTGGTTTCTTTTGAGTCTGCTGATAGAGGTCATGTGGATGTTTACTGTTGGTTTCTGTTGAGTCTGCTGATGGAGGTAATGTGGATGTTTACTGTTGGTTTCTGTTGAGTCTGCTGATGGAGGTCATGTGGATGTTTACTGTTGGGTTCTGTTGAGTCTGCTGACGGAGGTCAACATTCACCATTTCATAACACTACTAAATTTATCATCTGTCTCATGGATGTTGAAGTACCAAGATAGTGCTTAGGGCTTTTTTTTTTTTACAATCACTGAAGAGCTTCAAAGATGCAGAACTACTCAGATCTGTTATGCATTTAATAAATGTAAAGGCTTTTTTTCCACACCTTTGGACTTACAGGACAAGACTTCTGTTTTATAGACCAATCTGTACTTTGTGGGTAATGTGGTTAGCATCACGTCGACAGCCTTTACTTCCCAGGACTTTACCTAGTATCTCGGGGCCGCGCTAGCACAGTCGATAAGAGACTCGCTTTCAAATCCAGCTGCGACTCGCTGCAGCCCACGTCGGTGTTCGAAACCGGGTGGCTCCCGGTGTTCACCCAGCCTCTAGGAAATGGGTACCAGAGTTGACACTGGAGTAAATGGAGGAACGTCGCTGTAGCTACAGAGTTACGTGCGAGCGGCGACACAGGCGGACAATTCTTATCAGCTGTCCGTACTGGTGGCAGAGCACTTATGGTTTATAACAGTGTGTAATGAAGGCCACCCTGGGTCACCCCGAAACGTCCTGGCCAACGGGGCTCTGGTGAAGTTGCGACAGGCCTAGCAAGCCAGCAATGGATTTATTACCGCTACAGAAATCAAAATGAGATATAAACGGAATTGAGGAAGAATGGGGTATATATAATAACACTATGCTTAGTATTGCAGAAGAATTATGTGGAAAACGGAAGAGTGGAAACAGACGGGGAAATAACAAATATTCACCTTGGTGGTGCGAAGAAGTAAAAGAAGCAATAAAAAAGAAAAAAAAAAAAGACTTATATAAACAATGGATAAAATCAAAAAAAAAAAAGAAGAAGATTATATAAACTATAGACTGCAAAGGAGAGAAACCAACAGGAGTGTCAAGAAAGCAAAACAAGCATCCTGGGAACGTTTCGGTGAGTCACTAGCAGAAAATGAGAAAACAGCCAGCAGAAAAATTTTCAAAGTAGTTAAAAATATGCGGAAAAGAGATGAGAGCTACAACCCCACTGAAATAATTAATTATAAGACAGGAAGGCCATTGATAGATCCACCCGAGATAGCAGAAAGATGGAGGGAATACTTCAATGAGCTCTTTAATCCTCTAGGAGATCATCAGGAAAGAACAACTGAAAAGCACAGAGCAACAGTGTTAGAACCACACATACTAATGGATGAAATAGAAAAAGTCATTAAACAGTCTCCCAAATATAAAGCACCAGGAGCTGATAGATTACCAACATAAATAATTCAAGCAGCAGGTGAAAGCAGCATCAGATGGCTTCACAGAATATTCAATGCAGCATGGGTACAACAAACGGCCCCCCTATGATTGGCAACATGCAATAGTTATACCATTGCGGAAGAACAAAAGGAAGCAAACGAGAATGCGGTCAATATCGAGGCATCTCTCTTTTAAGCCATGTTGGCAAAATGTATGCCAAGATAATAGAAACAAGACTGAGACCAGTGATAGAACCACAGCTGGCAGAAGAACAGATGGGATTTAGGAGAAATAGAAGCTGCACAGATGCAATCTTCACACTTAAACAGTTAATAGAAAAGAACATTGAATACAATAAGAACTTATTTGTGGCATTCGTAGACCAGGAGAAGGCATTTGACAGAGTCGACAAACAATTATTATGGAAAATAATGACAAGATATGGAGTAAGCGAACACCTCATCGAAGTGTGCAAAAGTTTATACAGGGATTGTAGAAGTGTAGTTAGAATAAATCAGGGAACATCTCATCCTTTCACAGTGACATCTGGAGTAAGACAGGGGTGTGTCTTATCACCACTGCTGTTTATCACCTACATCGACAGTATATGCAAGAATGCCAAGCCCATGAATGAAGATCTTAGTAAGATCAACGAATTACTCTTTGCAGATGACCAGGCCTTGATAGCCGATACAGCCATGCAATTGCAACAACATCTAACATCCATGAATGAAGAATGTAAAACAAATAATATGAGAATCAACACTGAAAAGACAGAAGTAATGTCAATAGGAAAAAAGAAGACAGATCTAAACATAGCAATAGAATACAAAGGCATTAAACAGGCATCTGAGTTTAAATATATGGGAACTACATTTACCGAAGATGGGAAAATGGATAAAGAAATTGACATTAGATGCAGTAAAGCAAACCAAGTATTGGGACAGCTAGCCCCCCTCTTACAGCATAAGACAATACCAATCAGCACAAAGAGACATCTTATTCAAAGCATAATTATTCCAACTCTGTGCTACCAGTGCCAGACATGGTCACTCACAACAAACCATAAAAGAAAATTAGTAACCACGGAAATGAGATGTCTGAGAAGGGCTGTAGGAGTGACCATGAGAGATAAGATCAGGAATGAGATCATAAGAGAACAAGTCGGCACAGAACCGATTCTGGATTACATACAAAGACAGCAAGTGAAATAGTTTGCCCACTTAGAGAGAATGCCTTGTGACACCATACTATACAAAGCATACATGGAAAGAGAAGAAGGACGTAGAGCACGGGGTAGACCAAGAACAAGATGGAAGGATAACATCAGAGAAACTCTACAACAGCACGATGTGCCTATGGTCGAGGCAGCCAGAAGAGCTAGAAACAGAACCTTATATCTCCCTCGACACCCACAGCGGTAAAAGAGGAAGTGAAGAAGAAGAAGAAGATAGTTGATGAACACAGATCCATAATTCCTGTAACTGTTGGCACCTTTGTTTAAAATTGTTCGTCTTTCCCGACGATAGTTTCATATTTTACTATGGCGAATGGGACTAGCAGGACTCACCAAAGTTTAAATCGTCCACAATTGGAGCATGAGATTTCAGAACAGTTGTTGCCATCTCATGTATTGTGTGGGCTTCTTCTCAGGCGCTCAGCTCTAGATTTCTCTGCACTGATTTTATTCCTTTATTCCTGTCCCGATGTCGATCTCTGCTTAATTCCTACTGCCAGAATTATATTTAGCTGCCGTTGATTTGGCAGCAGACCGCCTTATATGTTTTCGTCAACAGTATGAGTGTCGACAGTGCAAACATTGCGAAATAGGAAACGTTTTGATCAATATCGGAACGGTGCACCGGATGCAGAGGGACTGTAATGGCGGCTTCCATGTCCGTCTGTGTCAAAACATGACATCGTTAATTTTATGGTAGTGTTAAATTATTTCTCCCACAGCTGAGGCAAGACACTTCCTGTAAAGGTATATTAAAACGCATGAGTCTGTTATCATCACATTGCAGATCTTGTATAGAAAGTTTCTCCCACCACAGTCCGTCCGAAAGAAATCTTGTTTCTGATCCAGCTCTCATGGCTCATCCTGCCTAGGGCGTCTCTTATTGATATTCTCATGCCCATGCCAGATACCCGTCTTTGTGCTAGTCGGCTCCTGTCTAGGGCGACTCTTAGTCTTTGACTTTGTGTTAGTGATCTCCTGCCCCTTCTACCCGGCTCTGTGTTCTTCTCCGCTGTTCTCTTCAAGCTGCTTCGTGGATGAACTGGCAATATTCATCCTTAATGTAATCTTGCTTTCCCTTTCTGGCTATCCTCGACTTCTTCTTCTTCTGCCTTTCTATCCCCCAATGGAGCATAGGCCCTCAACCAACTCATGCTAAGTCATTCTATCCTTTGCCATTGCATGTAGCTCTCTCCATGTCCTCTCCATTTTTCTAACTTCATTCTCCAGCTCTCTTCTCCATATGTTTTTTGGCCTTCCTTTATTCCTATGCCACTGTGGGTTCCAATGCAAAGACAGTTATGCTGTTCTCCTGTTTTTTCAGTGTGTGTCCTATCCAACGCCAGCATCTTTTCCTCACCTTTTGGTCCACTGGAGCCTGTTTAGTTTTCTCCCAAAGTTCTACATTAGTTATTCTATCATACCATTTAATTCCCTCTATTCTGCGCAGGCACCATTTAATGAATGTCTGTACTGTAATTTATTAGTAATTGCCTTGGTTGTTCCAATAGCACTGATTTGACATTAGAATTAAAAATTCTTAGTTTAGTATTCCTTTTAAATTTTTTTTTTGACCTCCACAAATTCCCTAGTGCTATGAAATCCCCTTTTGCTTTTTGTATTCTTATTTTAATATCTCTATCAGTTCCTCCATCTATATCTACATTACTGCCTAAATAGGTGTACGACTCCATGTCTTGGAGTGGGGTGCCATTAAGAGAAACCACACTACTATTTGCCTGATTTATTCTCATTATCTTTGTCTTTCCTTTATTTATTTTCAGACCGGGCTGCGATGATCTCGCATCAAGTATATTTAATTTATCCTGCATCTGATTCCGTGAATGGGACAGAAGAGCAATATCATCAGCGAAGTCCAGATCATCAAGCTGTTTTGTAGGGGTCCACTGAATTCCATTCTTGGTGTTAGCAGTTACTGTTTTCATAGTCCAGTCTATAGCCAGTAAAAATAAGAGAGGTGACAAAAGACATTCCTGTCGCACTCCTGTTTTTATTTCAAATGCATCTGTTAGCTTTCCCTCATGAAGAACATTTCATGTCTTTATATGTTGCCTTTACTAAGTTGATAATTTTCTGTGGGATTCCATAGTGCCCCATTAATTTCCAGAGAGATTCCCTATCAATGCTGTCAAATGCTTTTTCATAGTATATAAATCCAGAGATTGGGGAAAACAACAGGAAAGAGTCACATTCCATGTACCAAAAGATAAATATGTTAACAGGAAAGATGACACGTAACAGCAGTGGATGTTTGAAATCAAAAGATGGTGACTTATTAATAGGACATAGTAATATAATTAACAGATGGACAGAGTATATAGGGGAATTGTATGATGATAATAGACCAGATGTAGAACTGCAGACCAACAATGATGGTCCACCAATAATGACTGCAGAAGTTGAGGATGCAATACATCATATGAAGAAAGGAAAAGCACCCGGGCCAGACAACATCTCACTGGAAGAAATCGAAGCACTAGGAGATTTTGGAATTGAAATAATAACTAAACTTTTAAATTATATTTATAATAGTGGGTATATTCCAAATGACCTTTTAAAATCCATATTTATATCTCTGCCTAAGAAACCAGGCACTATAAAATGTGAAGACCATCGCACAATAAGTCTTTTGAGTCACATGACTAAGATTTTACTGAGAATAATTATGAGAAGAATAAGAAAAAAAATTAAACCAGAAATCAGCGATGAACGATGTGGATTTGTAGAAGGAAAAGGTACAAACAATGCCATATACATCCTAAGGACATTGTCAGAAAGAGCTATAGAAGTACAGACTGATTTGTACATATGCTTCATAGACTATACAAAAACATTTGACTTTGTGAAGCATGAAGAAGTAATCAAACTGTTAGAAAAATTAAACATTGATGGGAAAGATCTACGAATAATAAAGAATATGTATTGGCAGCAAACAGCAGCTATAAGAATTAACAACTGTTTAGGTACATTTCAAAGCATAAAGAGGGGCGTACGACAAGGATGTGTACTGTCACCTGATTTGTTTTCAATATACAGTGAAAATATAATGAGAGCTTTAATTGGTATGCCCAGAATTGTGGTTGGTGGGCACAATAAACAATTTACGTTATGCTGATGACACAGTCTTGATAGCAACAAGTCAGAAAGAACTACAGGAAATTATAGACATTGTGGTGTTAGAAAGTGGAAGAATGGGCCTCAGTTTGAATAATGGGAAAAAAGAAGTAATGGTGGTATCAAAGAAACAAATTATTCCTAAATGTGTAATAAAAGTTGATGGTCTTATTTTAGGACAAGAACAGAAATTTTAGTATCTGCGCACATGGATAACATCAAATGGAAGATGCATAACTGAGATAAGAAACAGAATAGGACAGGCAAAATTAAAAACATCTTGTGCAATATATCCTTGTCATTGATAGTTAGAAAAAGAATTCTTGCTTGCTACATACATCCATTTTTAACATATGGCTGTGAATCCTGGACAATCGGTAGGCATTCCGAACAATTTCTGGAGGCCTCGGAGATGTGGTTTTACAGAAGAATGCTTAGAATATCTTGGACAGCCAAAAAGGGCAACCAAGAGGTTTTGAAAGAGGCGGGAACCCGAAGACAACTTATCACAGACATCAGAAGGAGACAGTCATCATTTTTCGGCCATGTTATGAGAAGAAGGAAAATAGAACATGTTGTGACGACTGGAAAGATATGTGGAAGGAGAGATAGAGGAAGACAATGAGAGAAGATGCTTGAAAGTCTTGTTGCATGGCATGGAGGTTTGTCGGCACACGAACTGATACATGCTGCAGGAGATCGCAGATTAGGGAGAGGCATGATCGCCCACGCCAGTTGGCAAGGCACCTGATGATGATGATGATGATAAATCCAATGTAAAGTGGTGAGTTCTGTTCAATGCTTTGCTCTATTATAATACGTAATGTGGCTATCTGGTCAGTACAGGATCTGTTTGACCAAAAACCTGCCTGCTCATCTCTTAGCATTATATCAATAGCATCTTTTAATCTTTCCAAAATAATTCTACTTAATATTTTTCCAGGAACTGACAGCAACATAATTCCTCTATAGTTTTCACACTCCTGTAGATCACCTTTTTTGAGCAGTTTCACAAGATATCCTTCTCTCCAGTCTGCTGGTATTTCTTTGGTCTCCCAGACTTTACTGAATAATCTATGTAGCAATTTTGTTGATGTGTTTATTTGGCCCTGATGGCTTCATCATCTGGGCCTGTCGCCTTTCCTTCCTTGAGAAGATTGATAGCTTTTCTAATTTCCTTTTTGGATGGTATCTCACAGTTGATATCCAGTTCCATTTCTAAAGGCTGGATATCTGGGGGAACCTCTGGGCCTGGTCTATTTAGAAGCATTTCAAAATATTCAATCCATCTGTCCATTTGATCTTTAGTGTTAGTACTTTTCCTTGACCGTTTTTGATTGATCCAGTTGGCTGACTATATTTACCTACTAATTTTCTTGTGTTACTGTAAAGTTCTCTGAGGTTTCCTTTTGCTGCTGCTGTCTCCGCTTCTTGTGCTAGATCATTTAGATATTTCACTTTATCTGCCCTTATATGCCTCCTAACTTCCTTGTTGGCTTCTATGTATTTCTCCTGAGCTCTAGCTTTAGCAGCTCTAGTTTTGCTGTTGTTTAATTCTGCCTTTTTACTTTTCCTATCTTCAATTAGTTTAATGGTTTCTGGTGTTATCCATGCTTTGTTTCCTTTCTTTCTTGCCAAGAACTTCTACGCAAGATTTATTCCAGATTCCTTTGATTTGATCCCAGCAGACTTCTGAGCTGACATCTTCAGCTAACTGCTGCAACACCTGGTACTTATTAGAGACCATAACTGATAACTGTTCCTTAACTTCTTTATCCCTGAGAAAGCCTACATTATATTGGTTTCTATGATTATAAGATGTTATATATCTTTTTAGTTTCAACTTGATTTTTCTTACCACCAGGAAATGGTCAGTAAATACATCAGCACCTCTGAAAGCCCTAACATCATAAAGGGACGATCTAAACTTTTTGGTAATACATAGGTGGTCAATTTGATTAGTTGTCTTATAGTCTGGTGATTCCCATGGCCTTGTGTATTCTTTTATGGGGAAAAATACTTCCACCAATAACATACTGGTTTCCTGCACAAAAATTTCTGAACAATTCTCTATTTTCATTCATTACTCCTAGACCATGTCTTCCCATAATTTCTTCATAACATGTGTTGTCTGATCCTATCTTATCATTCAAGTCACCCATCAAAATTTTAAAGTTGCCCTTTCATTATTTATAATATTTTGAAGCTGCATGTAAAATTCTTCCTTAACAGATGCATCTTTATCATTTGTTGGTGCGTAACACTGTATTACCGACCTGTTCACCTTCTGTTTCACTGTTCTAAAAAATGCTCTCATTATTCTGAGACTCACAGCTTCCCATTCTATTAGTGCCCTGTCTGCTTCTTTTGATAGCATCAGGGCCACTCCTTCACTGTTTGGCGAATTTTCCTCTGTGTCCTGAGAATAAAATAGTTTCCCCTGAATTTAGAATACTTTTCCCCGCCCCAGTCCATCTAGTTTCACATAACCCTAAAATACTAATTCTATAATGTTTCAATTCCTTTGCTACTTCCATTGTTCTCCCTATATCATAGAGAGTTCTAACATTCCAGGTGCCAATTCTGGAGGTTTTCCTAGCTGAGAGGAGGTATGTCAACGATCCGGACTCCTTACGGCTTTCTCCACACCGTGTCATACTTCTTCTATTTGAAGAGCCTCCCCTCATCTTGGTTGGCTGGATTTTACTTGCTTCTCTTTTTGACTTATCCATGGTTGGTTGGTTTTTGTGGCTATAGTTTTTACAGGATGAGGTAGCCAACCTCAAGCCCAACCCTACCCTTAGTTGCCTCTTAACGACATGCCTGGTAGGGTGCAGTGTCAAAATATCCTTTCGAGTCACAGTCACGTGTCATGTAAACATTCAAAAAGAGAAGTCAAAACTAAGAAGGAACAAAAAAAAGTTATGTCAAATCGACTACTTACCGATCATTGAATGCCTTTATATCTGGAAATTATGGCACAGACGTTCTAAATAGTGCTTGGAAATCTGCTGTTTGTGGCTGTTATGCCATTGAAACTTGGCTAAGTACGATCAGAACAAGGCGCGGCTCTCACCGCATTGGTAACGCAGCTTTCTTTTTAGTAGCATCCACAGACCGGCTATCCTCCGAATAACGGGCACAAAAGATGTCGACACAAAAAATAGTAATTTGCAGGAATTGAACACTGGTCACCCACATGACAGGCCAAATACTAACAACTGCACTAACGAACACTCATGAGTTTGGTTACCATGAAACTAAATAATGCGAAGCGTAGTACGTAATGTGTCTATTCCATTTGTTAAACTATATGACCTCTTGAGGCCCTGAATGGGATTTTTTAAACAGTGAATATTTTAGGACCGGTATTCGGAAGAGTGCCCTAATGTCTGTCAATCAGAAACTCTCTCAGGTTGCAATCATCAGTGTTCATCATCTCTAGGTAGATTGTTAGTCAGTGGAAAGGTCATCCTTACTGCATATCAAACCATTCAGTCCGTAAGAGCTCATTTGTTGTTTTGTTCCACATCCTTACTGCATATCAAACCATTCAGTCCATAAGAGCTCATTCGCTGTTTTGTTCCACATCCTTGTCAGGATGTTGCAGAAGGAACCCCAGCATTGATTCTGTGTGTGTAGATAAATTTGGAAGATAAAATAATAATGTGCCCAGTGAAATAAATCCAAAATGAATCTTACATGAATATGAACCACTTAGTAATGTATAAATATAAACACAATCTACACAGTAGATTTTGTTCCAGAGAAACATTTGGATCACAATAACAGAGCACCATATTTTAATAACTAAAAGTGACTTCTAAAAATTTAGTATTTTCACAGAAAGTGAAATTTATATAACACTCAGTTTGCCCATAATTTTTTTCACAATAATAAGGGTACCATACTATAGGATACTGACAATAAAGAAAATCAAATTTTTCACTATTTTTTTCCCCACTGTTATGCCAGCTCACTTTGTTATCATTGTACACTTTGTTATCATTGCACACTTTGTTATCATTGTACACTTTGTTATCATTGTACACTTTGTTATCATTGTACACTTTGTTATCATTGCACACTTTGTTATCATTGTACACTTTGAAGGAGGCATATATTAGATTGACTCTATCATGGACTAAAACAAGTATGCTTCACAATTTTGTTGTACACTTTGTTATCATTGCACACTTTGTTATCATTGTACACTTTGAAGGAGGCATATATTAGATATATATGTATATGTCAACAAGACTTATGGCTGTAAAAGTATTTATATACATATATATATGTCAACAAGACGTATGGCTATAAAAGTATGTATATACATTTATATATATATGTCAACAAGACTTATGGCTATAAAAGTATGTATATATATATATATATATATATATATATATATATATATATATATATGTATATACATACTTTTATAGCCATAAGTCTTGTTGACATATATATATATATATATATATATATTTTTAAGGGCTGTACCGAATAGTGATTTTTACTCTTCGGCCGAATATGAATAGCTGGATCAACTATTCGGCCGAATACGAATTCGAATACGAATAGTGAATCATCATCATCATGTGCCTTGCCGACTGGCGTGTGCGATCATGTCTCGCCACACTCTGCGATGTCCTGCAGCATGTATTAGTTCATGTGCTGACACACCTCCATGCCATGCAACAAGACTGTCAAGAATCTTTTCTTGTTGTCTTCCTCTATCCCTCCTTCCACAGATCTTTCCAGTGGTCACCACATGTTCCATTTTCCCTCATCTTATAACATGGCCAAAAAATGATGACTCTCTCCTTCTGATGTCTGTGAGTAGTAGTCTTCGGGCTCCCGCCTCTATCAAAACCTCTTGGTTGCTTTTTTTGGGCTTTCCAAGGTATTTTAAGCATTGTTCTGTAAAACCACATCTTTGAGGCCTCAAGAAATTGTTTGGCCTGCCTACCGATTGTCCATGACTTACAGCCATAAGAGATTATTTATTTTATAAAATGCAGTTTTTCCTGTCCTATTCTGTTTCTTATTTCATTAATGCATTTTCTTTCTGATGTTATCCATGTGCCCAGGTACTTAAATTTCTGTACTTTTCCCAAAATGAAACATTGACTTTTTTTACACATTTAGGAATAATTATTTTCTTTGATATCACCATTACTGTCTTCCCACTATTCAAACTGAGGCCCATTCTTCCGCTTTCGAAAACTGAAATCCTAGGCACCTAACTATTTGTGCGTATGCATTTTGTGGGGGGGAGGGGTATCTGTGTAGCTAGTCTTTAAAAGCACAGCCTTTGATGAATTAATGACTCACTAGACTGGTAAGGTTTAGCAGTTATGTATGGATTGAGTGATTCCTTGGGGGAACCTGAAACTTAGGAAACATTTTGTGAGATCTGGATTTTTGTGAAGCCTCCTTGGATAATGGGAACTGTCTGTGTTCTTTCCCTGCTTTTCTTTGAAGGTTAACAAGCATACATATGGAGGTTTTTGTACTTTAAAGTAACGATTCTAATTCAGAATAAATTAAGCAGTACAGCTGCAGGACAAGAGTTACAGTAACATTTAAGATACAATGAATTAACATAATAACAATAGTTCAGATATATATGCCACATATAGAGGTACAAAGATATTTATAATGACTGGAATTGAAAAAGTATTGTGTGAATTTTATTATATTATGACTAGAATGTTTTAAAGCTGATTTATTTGTGTTACATGTATGTTTACATAAATGTATAACTTTTAGTTCCTTTCAGACAGATTGTGTCCACAGTTCTGCTAAAGAGACTTTCACTGAGGTCCACATGTGTGATAAAATGAATAGGAAAATACTGTCAGATAACAAGATGGAACATCCTGATGATGATCTAGGCTACCAAGATATGGACACAGATTCTAAAGAGACTCTCACTGAAGACCACATCTTTGATAAGACTGATAGTAAAACTCATTCGGATGTCACAACAGAACAGCTTCAAACGGATCTAAAGTACTCAGAATTCACAGTTCTCCTAGAGAAACTCGCTAGGGTCCAAACCTTTGATAAGATGAATAGTAACATATTATCACCTACCAAGATAAAACTGCCTGAATGTGAACTAGAATGTCCAGCTGCTCACAGTTCTACTAAAGTGACTCTGACTGAAGGCCACAGCTTTGATAAGATGGATAGTGAAACACCAGCAGGTGTCAAGACAGAACATCCTGAAGTTTGCCTAGACTACCCAGGTAAGGATAACAGTAATTTAAATGCAGTATGACATAGTATTTAAACAATTGGAACACCAGCAAGCATATTTCACTGTATCTTGTTAGTACATAATGTCTGACCTCTAGTATAAAATATCTGACTTCTAGTACATAATGTCTTACTGTTAGTACTTAATGCCTGACTACTAGTACATAATGTCTGACTGTTAGGCATTAAGTACTAACAGTAAGACATTATGTACTAGAAGTCAGATATTTTAATGTCTGACTGTTAGTACATAATGTCTGACTGATAGTACACAATGTCTTACCTTTCGTAGATAATGTCTGATAGTTTGTTCATAATGTCTGACTGCTAGTACATAATGTCTGACTGCTAGTACATAATGTCTGACTGCTAGTACATAATGTCTGACTGCTAGTACATAATGTCTGACTGCCAGTACATATTTTCTGACTGTTAGTGCATAATGTCTGAGTGCCAAAGTATTATAAATTAATGGGCTTTCTGAGTTTGTCACACTTGTGCTGTGTGGGTGGGTGGTGGGGGGCACATTGAGGTATATAGTCTTTTGCTTATATTGTACAAGTCCACTCCGTGCATCCTGTGAACCAGTCTTCTTGTGTTCAGTTATTGTTGGATGATGTAATTTCTAAGACATGTTACCCCAGTTTCTCCTTTTCCATGAACTAATTAATGCAATAATTACTCTCATAAAATATATACTGTTGTGTGTTTCAGACTTCAAGCCTGTGAAACAGGAATTATCAAGTGAACAATGGGAGGACAAGAGTCACAGATTGAGCAGAATGATAGACATGGCAGATGGTAGCTTTTTTCAAGAAACACCAGGAGGCAGTA
>CAJHNH020000916.1:0-62046 GCA_905116865.2 Candidula unifasciata
ATCAAATTTACTTCTTCGGTAGACTAAAGATTGTTCATTGCAATTTATTTGAGTTAAATTTACAAAGTTTTGACTTTGGTGGTTTTTCTGAATTTCTTTAGAATATTTTCGGGGATTCACCCTATTCTTTAACTTTCTGTATTCTCCTTCCTCTATTTTCCAGAACTCAGGGACCGTTATAATTCCCCTAGACTTATTTAATTCGAGCCCTGTAAGTTATTTGGAAGGATATAGGGGATCTCCAGGCGACGATAGATTCCGCCAACAATAGTTGATTACACTTACAACAAGCTTTGGTCATATCCCCAGTTTTTAATTTTGTCATCATGCAACCACTCTTTCCAAAATTTGCTCATACTTTGCTTTTGGTATGTTGAAAGGTTTTTTCAAAGTGAAAGCCACATAAGAAGGTGAGCAATTATTTTTTTTAAATCACATGAAAAAGAAACGCAAAGTCAACACAGTGAGGATACGGTTGAAACAAAGTTAGTATGATTTACGCGCGTTTTTATTAATCAGTACCGGGGCTGCCAGATATTTGTGCGTTGACCCCAGTAAGAGTTCAAAGTTCAAGTAATGGCAGTTGTCACAATGTACGTGCCAGACCAAAACAAAAATATTGTAGTAAATATTTTACACATTAATTATTAAATTGACAATGAAAGAAAAACAATCTATAAAATATTTAACTCATATGAAAAGGTTCTAGAAAAATATTTGCGATCTAAACGTCAAAAACAGTATCTAAATGCAATGTAAAAGATTTAAATTTGGATATAAAAGATCCAAAGTGGCAACACTGGTCCCATCCCTCCTCATGACGTTCGATGTATCCTAGCAGGAAAGACCTTTGACCTTCAGAGAGACACACCGATATCTGTCATACTCAGGAAGACGTCCTGAAATGTTGGCTTCGACTTCTGGCGGCACCCATCCTTCCGTTGAGTATCGATCCAGATTTTATTTAGGCGAAAACGAATACATCCTCCAAAGGGGAAAAAAACCCCAAATCCCGTCACTGAAGATAATAGAGATACGTTGCTGTTGGCCTTAAGCGCGGAGCTGACACTTGATCAATTAGTCAATAGGAGTATATATATTCTGAGCTTGGGCTAGGGGCGGTGATTTGGTGTAGAGCTGACACCTCGTCAATCAATCATAAGGGCGTTGTAAGAAAGAATGAACTTTTATTTTCAAAAGGTTTACAACCGGACTAATAGGATGGCCTCATATTCTGCCCTGTCTGGAGCATTTCTCTCACACATTAATTGTATAATTTATCATCATTGTCGTGTGCCATGTCGATCAGAGCCGGCGGTCGTAGTTGGCCATTCCAGGCTGTTAGAATCCCCCCCCCAAATCAAAAATCAATCATCAATCAATCATCAATCACTTAATCAGTCAATCAATCAGTCCATCAATCAGTCAATCAGTCAGTCAGTTAGACAATCGGCAAGTCAATCAACCAATCAGTCAGTCAATCGGCTAACCAATCAATCAATCAGTCAATCAATCAATCAATCAGTTTATCAGTCAATCAGACAATCAGCAAGTCAATCAATCACTCAGTCAATCAATTAATCATCCAGCTGACGTCTTCGCAGTGTAGGTTGCCTGCGATGGATCTCCAACATGCTCAGTTTTCGCTCTGCATACACACTCTCTCAAACTGCTGGTAGTCAGTCTCTTGATATTATTCTCCCAGTTGTTTCGCTATACGCATTTTGCACGAGTGATTTAAATTTTCCCCTCCAGTATGGTAGTTATGGCCTAAGAGTATAATGTCTTTTAATAGGGTCCGAATGTTTTACTTGTCACTTTTTTAAATATTTTCAGCATCTTTGTTGAGTGGAAATCTCTTTAGTGCCTCTGTGTTTGCAGCAAACAGCAGCTATAAGAATAAACAACTGTTTAGGTACATTTTAAAACATAAAGAGGGGCGTACGACAAGGATATGTACTGTCACCTGATTTGTTTTCAATATACAGTGAATATATAATGAGATCTTTAATTGATATGCCCGGAATTTTGGTTGTTGGGCACAATATAAAAAATTTACGTTATGCTGATGACACAGTCTTCATAGCAACAAGTCAGAAAGAATTACAGGAAATGATAGACATTGTGGTGTTAGAAAGTGAAAGAATGGGCCTCAGTTTGAATAATGGGAAGACAGAAGTAATGGTGGTATCAAAGAAACAAATTATTCCTAAATGTGTAATAAAAGTCAATAGTGTTATTTTAGGACAAGTACAGAAATTTAAGTATCTGGGCACATGGATAACATCAGATAGAAGATGCATAAGGCTGAAATAAGAAACATATTGGACAGGCAAAAACTGCATTTTGTAAAATGAAAAAACTCTTGTGCAATATTTCCTTGTCATTGAGAGTTAGAAAAAGAATTCTTGCTTGCTACATACATCCAGTTTTTAACATATGGATGTGAATCCTGGACAATCGGTCGGCAGGCCTAAACAATTTTTTTAGAGGCCTCAGAGATGTGGTTTTTACAGAAGAATGCCTTAGAATACCTTGGACAGTGCCAAAAAGAGGCAACCAAGAGGTTTTTTGAAAGAGGCGGAGCCCGAAGACAACTTATCACAGACATCAGAAGGAGACAGTCATCATTTTTTCGGCCATATTATGAAGAGAGGGAATAAACATGTTGTGACCACTGGAAAGATGTGTGGAAAAAGGGATAGAGGAAGACAACGAGAGAAAATTCTTGACAGTCTTGTTTGTATGCATGGAGGTGTGTCGGCACCCGAACTAATACATGCTGCAGGAGATCGCAGATTATGGAGAGGCATGATCGCCCACGCCAGTCGGCAAGGCCCCCTACACCAGGCTTAAGTATACACAACATCTTGGGTTGTCCAAGTGTCTGCACCCCTACACCAGGCTTAAGTATACACAACATCTTGGGTTGTCCAAGTGTCCTGCACCCGTACACCAGGCTTAAGTAATACACAACATCTTGGGTTTGTCCAAGAGTCTGCTGCACCTACACCAGGCTTGAGTATACACAACATCTTGGGTTGTCCAAGTGTCTGCACCCTACACCAGGCTTGAGTATACACAACATCTTGGGTTGTCCAAGTGTCTGCACCCTACACCAGGCTTAAGTATACACAACATCTTGGGTTGTCCAAGTGTCTGCACCCTACACCAGGCTTGAGTATACACAACATCTTGGGTTGTCCAAGTGTCTGCACCCTACACCAGGCTTGAGTATACACAACATCTTGGGTTGTCCAAGTGTCTGCACCCTACACCAGGCTTAAGTATACACAACATCTTGGGTTGTCCAAGTGTCTGTACCGTACACCAGGCTTAAGTATACACAACATCTTGGGTTGTCCAAGAGTCTGCACCCTACACCAGGCTTGAGTATACACAACATCTTGGGTTGTCCAAGAGTCTGCACCCTACACCAGGCTTGAGTATACACAACATCTTGGGTTGTCCAAGAGTCTGCACCCTACACCAGGCTTGAGTATACACAACATCTTGGGTTGTCCAAGTGTCTGCACCCAGGCTTGAGGCTATTACACAACATCTTGGGTTGTCCAAGAGTCTGCAGTTGAGTTACACAACATCTTGGGTTGTCCAAGAGTCTGCACCCTACACCAGGCTTGAGTATACACAACATCTTGGGTTGTCCAAGTGTCTGCACCCTACACCAGGCTTAAGTATACACAGCATTTTGACAATTGCCAGTTGTAATGTGTCGCCTTTCTCTCTTATTCTCGATATCAGTCGCAAGCTGCTGACACTATTTTTATTTAGAACGAGAACTTCTTTGAGAAGGAGAACTTCTTTTTGAACGAGAACTTCTTTTTAAACGAGAATCTCGTTATGAACAAGAACTTCTTTTAAACGAGAACATCATTATGAACAAGAACTTCTTTGCATGGTCGCGGCTGCTTAGCTTCCTTACAGATAGTATAGAAAGAGTGGGTAGGAGCTGAAGGTGGCCTTGACCTGATGTTCCCGCGCTCCAGACATGCACACACCAGCTCACACTCTCCACCCTCACTCCAATCGCGCCCCACCACAAATTGCTCCAATCCCCGTATTCACGACTCTGTGCTCTGTGAGGTTTCGGGATGACCGTACGGTCATGAAGAAATCAAATGATGCAATGACAAGATGATATTGTTCTTGACTTAAGAAAATGTCTTTACTTTGTCGACAACATAAAAGACACTTTATATCTTCGCCACATACAATAGCCAGCCTGCACTGGATCACAGATTATTTATCCGCACGCCGCTTAACGGCAGAAGTGGTTTATGGTGATGATGGTGGTATTTTAACTTTGCACATTATAGTCTGTTGGCGTTGATGGGGAAAAGAGGGAGTTGGAGTTCTGGTAGGGGTTCTAAAAGATTTTCAACACTGAGGGAGAGACATAGGCGGATTTTATTTACTTGTAACTGGTACAATTAGCATGTCGATTCTTTGTTAGCTACTGAAGAGTGAGACGGAGCACGTGTGGTAATTCACGAGTGCAATGATGTCAGTTTTACATTAATTTATTCATTCATTCCATTTTGCTATCGCATGGCGTGGAGATCAAGTGCTTCCTCTTTATAGCCTAAAGCTGGGTTGGAATTATAAATACAATTTGTTGGGGGTAAATTTAGCATGATACCTCTCTCGGTTTTTTTTTCTGATTAGAAAGGAAAAGTAACACTGATACGTGAGGAACAAAGCCTGCAGCTGAAGCTGTCTGATCCGAACAGCAGTACTGACTGTCCGCCAGTCAGAGCTCCCTCCATTGACCATCTGGCAGCTAACGCTGAGGTCCTGGTGTGCCCTGTCATAATATTCGGTTTTCAGTTTGTATTGACTCGTTCTATGATGAGACTAGATACCTCTGCGGTGGGCTTCTCTACCCAAAACCGATGTCTCAAGTGGGTTGTCAGGTCTGGTAGACGGCGACCGATATTCGGAGGTAGCGGAGGTCATGAAAGTAACAACTTATGTGACACGTACGTCCCAGTCATACCTGAGCAAGATCTGTCTCAAACTGCAGTGTATTAACTAGAATAACTGTGTGGGAAGATGTAATTATACAATGAGAAAACTGTATATTGCACATACAAAAACCTCACAGTAATCTTCTAAAATGCTAACATTAGTCAAACAATCAATGAATGTAGCGCACGTTGTTGGAAGACATAAATATGGCCGCGTACAGGAGGTGGGAGACATTGGCTGCCAATAACAAGTTTAGATTTTGTTTTAGTTTAGATAAACCTACCAGACATCCACCTTGTGCATAGCGGGTTTACAAGCAAACCTTATCTACCCTGTGCTTTTATTGAGAAAAGGTGAACGTTCTCATTCTAACATAGTTGTACATGTAGAGTGACCAATAACTTGATTGCTAAGAAGAATAAGAAACAAGAAGAAGAACAAGAAATGATAATATTAATAATAATAATAATAACAATAAAAATAATAATAATAATAAAAGAGGAAGAAGAAAAAGAAGAAGAAGAAGAAAGAATAAGAAGAATAAGAAAAAGAATGAAATGAGAAGGAGACGGAATAAAAGGGGAGAAGCAGAAGAATGTGAAGATAAAGAGAAGTAAAAGGAGAATGAGGAAGAGGAGTAGACGAAGAAAGATGAGGAGAATGAGAAGGAAAAGAAGAAAAACGGGCGGAAGAAGAAAAAGGCAGTACTATTCCCATACCTCGATTCACATACAAGCAACTGACAACATTCATAGAAATATTTGACTAACATATGCACTCAGTATTCAAATGCACGCACTAGAATGTATTCTCATTTCTCACTCTGATCCTGCTTAACACACAAACTTACACAGACTCACTCAGTCTAGGAAATTCGGTTGCCACATACCCACACATACCCACCACCCCCACCACAGTGTACGTGGACACACAGGGGGAATCAGCTTCTCTGACATTCTCCTCAGATCCGGTTGGGGCCCTAGGATATGGCCGTCCAGGGAGATAATCGGAAGCCCAGATCAATGCTCCAAGCTGGACATTTTTCACACGAGACCCAGCCACTTTATCGGGCTTTCTGTCTCCGATATCACAGTTCTTCATCTCTTTCTATCTCGAATACCCTGCTTTTCCATCTTTTCTTTGTTTTTCCTTTTTTTCAATCTTTCATTGCTTATTTGTTGGCTACAGCAATAGAAGATATTTTTGATTCATCATTCATAAAGTACAGATGCTGTCTGATGGACAGTATATCCAACTCAAGTACACAGAATGGAATCATAAATTTTCCTCGTCGGGCCGTATATAGATGTTCTATAGATCTTAACCAAGACCTATTTTATCTACTTATAAACCTATATACATGTTCTATTGTCCAGCTTATTCCTAGATGTTTTTCTTCCGGGTAGTTATAAGACGATGGCCATGAACGCGCCTCCCCCTCCCCCAAACGAAACCGTCAGTGAAAACAGGACGTAATTGTAGCCCCGGGGTGGGGATGTAACGTCCTGCTAACGTCATCAATCCGTTGGCCTGTCTAAAGTAGGTCATGGCTGAACGGGATTCACTGGGATTTGTACAGGTAATAACCTCATCGTTGAGCTGGTAATACTGTGGACTGAAGTCCATTAAAACACATAACCTACCACAGAATCATGTTGAATATAGAGCTTTAGGAGATAGTTTCCATCAACACACACCCGGGGCGTATAATAATGGGACCTATAGAGGAATAAAATATTGGAAGCGCTGTAAATTGTTTTTAGGATGTCTAAAGAGAAGCTTACAATACATCTAGTTCTGAAGTTTAAATTTGCTTGACAAAATTCATTTGCATTTTAGCCTTCATTCAGAGATAAAATGCGGTGGAGAAGGAGTATGTGGTGTTTAAAAGTTGAGTCAAGAATTGAAATCACAGCACTTGGGGTATTCTTATGCGTGCTCCGTCTTCATCTTCAACAGCTAGCGCAGAGTTTCAGTACTAATGGTACCGGTCGTAATCTGGTTGTATGTCCGTCTTGCATTTTCTCTGAGTGTAGTCCGCCGGCCATACCCTCAGGTTACACCGGGTGCCTCATTCTCTCCAGGACATAATAATCTTGTTATGCTTATGACTCCTTTTCTTTTCCCCAAAGGGCCCTGACCACATCTGCCTTGTCATTTATCAGTTAACCAGCCATTAGTGCAGATCCAGCTAATCTGTCTGCCTGTTCATTCCCCACCACGCTTGTATGGCCCGGAGAAAGGTAAAAAGTATACTCACTACACGTGACCTAACCCAGTGAAGCTTGCCACTCTGCTCGAAGCATTCCTGTCTCTACCTTTTTCAGCATGCTTTAAAAGTCTGTTACAATTACAATATGTGTATGCATCTTGTTTTCTAGCCACCGGAGAGCGGCAGTGACCGCCTCCACCTCCATTCGCAAACTAGATCTGGTATCGTATACTGGGCTGTCCTGTACTAGAGATTTTCCCTTGGCTTTACCTATGACCCTCGGGCACTTCACTTTCCTGTCAAGACCGAACCAGATATAGATAATCAGAAATTCATAATCTGTTTAAATCACTATTAATCACTGACATTATGAGAGCTAATAGACTGAAACAGTTAAGGCATATTGAGAGAATGTCAGATGACAGAAAAGTGAAAAATCTATACACGACGGAGACAAACGGTCGTAGACCATGGGGCAGACCAACAAGACTATGAAATGATAAGGTCTAGACAGACTTGCAAACACTTGGTGTCATCAACTGGAAAGAGAATGCCAACCAGAGAGATACATGGAGGCTGGTGATATCAGCAGCAAATTAACCTCAGGGGCTCGGAATACTGACGAAGAAAAAGAAGAAGAAAAAGAAGAAGAAGAAAAAGAAGAAGAAGAAGAAGAAGAAGAAGAAGAAGAAGAAGAAGAAGAAGAAGAAGAATTAAAAGAAGAAGTGTATGTATCGATTTCTAAGTGAACGTATACTTCTCTAAGTGTATTTATTAGTCTCTTAGTGTATTTAACCTCCTTCAAGTGTGTCCATCCTCATAACAGTGTGTTTATCCTTCTTCTAAACGTATTTATACTTCTCTGAATATACCATTTCCTCTCTGTGAATGTACGGACTCCTCTGTGAATATACTCATCCCTCTCTGTGAATGTACGGACTCCTCTGTAAACGCACTCATCCCTCTCTGTGAATGTACGGACTCCTCTGTGAATATACTCATCCCTCTCTGTGAATGTACGGACTCCTCTGTGAATATACTTCTTCTTCTTTTTCTCTGTGAATATACTCACCCCTCTCTGTAAGTGTTCCGACTCTTCTATGAATATAACCATCACTCTCTGTGAATGTACAGACTCCTCTGTGAATATAACCATCCCTCTCTGTAAATGTACAGACTCCTCTCTGAACGCACTCAGCCCTCTCTGTATACATCATGTATTTTGGTCGTGACCCCTATATCCGAGCACTCATTAATTTACCCCAATCTATTCTATCGACTGCTAACCTGCAGAACTAGACAGTCAAGCGTTAGGTTATTGAACAGCGTGTGTAACTAGACAGTCAGGCGTCAAGTTATTGAACAGCCTCTGTAACTAGACAGTCAGGCGTCAAGTTATTGAACAGCCTGTGTAACTAGACAGTCAGGCGTCAAGTTATTGAACAGCGTGTGTAACTAGACAGTCAGGCGTCAAGTTATTGAACAGCGTGTGTAACTAGACAGTCAGGCGTCAAGTTATTGAACAGCCTGTGTAACTAGACAGTCAGGCGTCAAGTTATTGAACAGCCTGTGTAACTAGACAGTCAGGCGTCAAGTTATTGAACAGCCTGTGTAACTAGACAGTCAGGCGTCAAGTTATTGAACAGCCTGTGTAACTAGACAGTCAGGCGTCAAGTTATTGAACAGCGTGTGTAACTAGACAGTCAGGCGTCAAGTTATTGAACAGCGTGTGTAACTAGACAGTCAGGCGTCAAGTTATTGAACAGCCTGTGTAACTAGACAGTCAGGCGTCAAGTTATTGAACAGCCTGTGTAACTAGACAGTCAGGCGTCAAGTTATTGAACAGCGTGTGTAACTAGACAGTCAGGCGTCAAGTTATTGAACAGCGTGTGTAACTAGACAGTCAGGCGTCAAGTTATTGAACAGCGTGTGTAACTAGACAGTCAGGCGTCAAGTTATTGAACAGCCTGTGTAACTAGACAGTCAGGCGTCAAGTTATTGAACAGCCTGTGTAACTAGACAGTCAGGCGTCAAGTTATTGAACAGCCTGTGTAACTAGACAGTCAGTTGTCAAGTTATTGAACAGCTTGTGTAACTAGACAGTCAGGCGTCAAGTTATTGAACAGCCTGTGTAACTAGACAGTCAGGCGTCAAGTTATTGAACAGCGTGTGTAACTAGACAGTCAGGCGTCAAGTTATTGAACAGCGTGTGTAACTAGACAGTCAGGCGTCAAGTTATTGAACAGCGTGTGTAACTAGACAGTCAGGCGTCAAGTTATTGAACAGCCTGTGTAACTAGACAGTCAGGAACAGCGTGTGTAACAAGGCGTCAAGTTATTGAACAGCCTGTGTAACTAGACAGTCAGGCGTCAAGTTATTGAACAGCGTGTGTAACTAGACAGTCAGGCGTCAAGTTATTGAACAGCGTGTGTAACTAGACAGTCAGGCGTCAAGTTATTGAACAGCCTGTGTAACTAGACAGTCAGGCGTCAAGTTATTGAACAGCCTGTGTAACTAGACAGTCAGGCGTCAAGTTATTGAACAGCGTGTGTAACTAGACAGTCAGGCGTCAAGTTATTGAACAGCGTGTGTAACTAGACAGTCAGGCGTCAAGTTATTGAACAGCCTGTGTAACTAGACAGTCAGGCGTCAAGTTATTGAACAGCCTGTGTAACTAGACAGTCAGGCGTCAAGTTATTGAACAGCCTGTGTAACTAGACAGTCAGGCGTCAAGTTATTGAACAGCGTGTTATTGAACAGCATGTGTAACTAGACAGTCAGGCGTCAAGTTATTGAACAGCGTGTGTAACTAGACAGTCAGGCGTCAAGTTATTGAACAGCGTGTGTAACTAGACAGTCAGGCGTCAAGTTATTGAACAGCGTGTGTAACTAGACAGTCAGGCGTCAAGTTATTGAACAGCGTGTGTAACTAGACAGTCAGGCGTCAAGTTATTGAACAGCCTGTGTAACTAGACAGTCAGGCGTCAAGTTATTTATTGAAAGCCTGTGTAACTAGACAGTCAGGCGTCAAGTTATTGAACAGCCTGTGTAACTAGACAGTCAGGCGTCAAGTTATTGAACAGCCTGTGTAACTAGACAGTCAGGCGTCAAGTTATTGAACAGCCTGTGTAACTAGACAGTCAGGCGTCAAGTTATTGAACAGCGTGTGTAACTAGACAGTCAGGCGTCAAGTTATGAACAGCGTGTGTAACTGACAGTCAGGCGTCAAGTTATTGAACAGCGTGTGTAACTAGACAGTCAGGCGTCAAGTTATTGAACAGCGTGTGTAACTAGACAGTCAGGCGTCAAGTTATTGAACATTGAACAGACAGTCAGGCGTGTATTGAACAGCGTGAAACTAGTCAGTCAGGCGTCAAGTTATTGAACAGCCTGTGTAACTAGACAGTCAGGCGTCAAGTTATTGAACAGCCTGTGTAACTAGACAGTCAGGCGTCAAGTTATTGAACAGCGTGTGTAACTAGACAGTCAGGCGTCAAGTTATTGAACAGCGTGTGTAACTAGACAGTCAGGCGTCAAGTTATTGAACAGCCTGTGTAACTAGACAGTCAGGCGTCAATTTATTGAACAGCGTGTGTAACTAGACAGTCAGTCAAGCGTATTGAACAGCGTGTGTAACTAGACAGTCAGGCGTCAAGCCTTAACTAGACAGTCAGCATCAAGTTATTGAACAGCCTGTGTAACTAGACAGTCAGGCGTCAATTTATTGAACAGCGTGTGTAACTAGACAGTCAGGCGTCAAGTTATTGAACAGCCTGTGTAACTAGACAGTCAGGCATCAAGTTATTGAACAGCCTGTGTAACTAGACAGTCAGGCGTCAAGTTATTGAACAGCGTGTGTAACTAGACAGTCAGGCGTCAAGTTATTGAACAGCCTGTGTAACTAGACAGTCAGGCATCAAGTTATTGAACAGCGTGTGTAACTAGACAGTCAGGCGTCAAGTTATAGAACAGCGTGTGTAACTAGACAGTCAGGCGTCAAGTTATTGAACAGCGTGTGTAACTAGACAGTCAGGCGTCAGGCGTCAAGTTATTGAACAGCCTGTGTAAACTAGACAGTCAGGCGTCAAGTTATTGAACAGCCTGTGTAACTAGACAGTCAGGCGTCAAGTTATTGAACAGCCTGTGTAACTAGACAGTCAGGCGTCAAGTTATTGAACAGCCTGTGTAACTAGACAGTCAGGCGTCAAGTTATTGAACAGCGTGTGTAACTAGACAGTCAGGCGTCAAGTTATTGAACAGCCTGTGTAACTAGACAGTCAGGCGTCAAGTTATTGAACAGCCTGTGTAACTAGACAGTCAGGCGTCAAGTTATTGAACAGCCTGTGTAACTAGACAGTCAGGCGTCAAGTTATTGAACAGCCTGTGTAACTAGACAGTCAGGCGTCAAGTTATTGAACAGCCTGTGTAACTAGACAGTCAGGCGTCAAGTTATTGAACAGCCTGTGTAACTAGACAGTCAGGCGTCAAGTTATTGAACAGCCTGTGTAACTAGACAGTCAGGCGTCAAGTTATTGAACAGCCTGTGTAACTAGACAGTCAGGCGTCAAGTTATTGAACAGCCTGTGTAACTAGACAGTCAGGCGTCAAGTTATTGAACAGCCTGTGTAACTAGACAGTCAGGCGTCAAGTTATTGAACAGCCTGTGTAACTAGACAGTCAGGCGTCAAGTTATTGAACAGCGTGTGTAACTAGACAGTCAGGCGTCAAGTTATTGAACAGCGTGTGTAACTAGACAGTCAGGCGTCAAGTTATTGAACAGCGTGTGTAACTAGACAGTCAGGCGTCAAGTTATTGAACAGCGTGTGTAACTAGACAGTCAGGCGTCAAGTTATTGAACAGCCTGTGTAACTAGACAGTCAGGCGTCAAGTTATTGAACAGCCTGTGTAACTAGACAGTCAGGCGTCAAGTTATTGAACAGCGTGTGTAACTAGACAGTCAGGCGTCAAGTTATTGAACAGCGTGTGTAACTAGACAGTCAGGCGTCAAGTTATTGAACAGCGTGTGTAACTAGACAGTCAGGCGTCAAGTTTATTGAACAGCGTGTGTAACTAGACAGTCAGGCGTCAATTTATTGAACAGCGTGTGTAACTAGACAGTCAGGCGTCAAGTTATTGAACAGCGTGTGTAACTAGACAGTCAGGCGTCAAGTTATTGAACAGCGTGTGTAACTAGACAGTCAGGCGTCAATTTATTGAACAGCGTGTGTAACTAGACAGTCAGGCGTCAAGTTATTGAACAGCGTGTGTAACTAGACAGTCAGGCGTCAAGTTATTGAACAGCCTGTGTAACTAGACAGTCAGGCGTCAAGTTATTGAACAGCCTGTGTAAACTAGACAGTCAGGCGTCAAGTTATTGAACAGCGTGTGTTACTAGACAGTCAGGCGTCAAGTTATTGAACAGCGTGTGTAACTAGACAGTCAGGCGTCAAGTTATTGAACAGCGTGTGTAACTAGACAGTCAGGCGTCAAGTTATTGAACAGCCTGTGTAACTAGACAGTCAGGCGTCAAGTTATTGAACAGACAGTGGCGTGTAACTAGACAGTTCAAGTTATTGAACAGCCTGTGTAACTAGACAGGCAGGCGTCAAGTTATTGAACAGCGTGTGTAACTAGACAGTCAGGCGTCAAGTTATTGAACAGCCTGTGTAACTAGACAGTCAGGCGTGAAGTTATTGAACAGCCTGTGTAACTCGCCTTGACGCTCAAAGAAAACCGGAAATTGCTTCGTGTTCATAAACTGTATGTCCCGGTCTGGATGGTTCCCCTTCGCCACCATGTCACGGTCTAGATCGTCCCCTTGCGCCGCAATGTCCCGGTCTAGATGGTCCCCTTCGCCGCAATGTCCCGGTCTGGATGGTCCCCTTTTGACACAATGTCCCGGTCTAGATGGTCCCCTTGCGCCACAGGGACTGTCCTGTGACGTCACCTGAAGTAGGAAATTTATAAAGAACCCATCGTAACAACAGAAAAGATGAACGAAAGGAGAGACAAAGGCGCTTGACGGTTTGACAGTATGGCATGGAGAATCATTTGTACCAGAGTTAACTGAAACTACAGAAGACAGAAGGTTGTGGATGGACATGAATACCAACGAGGCAGAGCATAGACTTGAAAAAGAAGAAGAAGCAGAAGCAGCAGCAGAAGAAGAAGAAGAAGAAGAAGAAGAAGAAGAAGAAGAAGAAGAAGAAGAAGAAGAAAGAGAAGAAGAAGAAGAAGAAGAAGAAGAAGAAGAAGAAGAAGAAGAAGGAGGAGAAGCAGAAGAAGAAGAAGAAGAAGAAGAAGAAGAAGAAGAAGAAGAAGAAGAAGAAGAAGAAGAAGAAGAAGAAGAAGAAGAGGAAGAAGAAGAAGAAGAAGAAGAAGAAGAAGAAGAAGAAGAAGAAGAAGAAGAAGAAGAAGAAAGAAGAAGAAGAAGAGAAGAAGAAGAAGAAGAAGAAGAAGCAGCAGCAGCAGCAGCAGCAGCAGCAGAAGAAGAAGAAGAAGAAGAAGAAGAAGAAGAAGAAGAAGAAGAAGAAGAAGAAGAAGAAGAAGAAGAAGAAGAAGAAGAAAAAGAAGAAGAAGAAGAAGAAGAAGAAGAAGAAAAAGAAGAAGAAGAAGAAGAAGAAGAAGAAGAAGAAGAAGAAGAAGAAGAAGAAGAAGAAGAAGAAGAAGAAGAAGAAGAAGAAGAAGAAGAAGAAGAAGAAAAAGAAGAAGAACAAGAACAAGAACAAGAACAAGCAGCAGCAGCAACAGCTTATAAAGAAACGCAACTCGTAGGGACCGCTTATCGTTTGGGAATATTTACACACATCAGGAAAGTTCTTTACTGTTACCGAGAGTTCTGTTTTGTAAAAAAAAAATCTGTAACAGTTGACCCTCGCTGCGTTTCCGCAACCAGGGTTGGCTGTAATTATCCATTATATTATGGGAAATATCACGCTGTGAGGCCCTAATCTCTTCCACGGTGGGATTCTGGTACCACTGAAAGCCACGAGAAGGGCGTGTTTTCCCCCAAACCGGTCACTGATGGAATTGAACTGTGGTAAATATATAGGTCTGCATTGTGAAACTGAATCACTACCTTCTCAGCCACAGAACGGCACTTTATGTCAGCAGGGTATTTAGTTGACCTCAGAAAGGGTTTCTAAGGGCTCAAGACACAGTTTAAGAGCTAAGGGCTCAAGACACAGTTTAAGAGCTAAGGGCTCAAGACACAGTTTAAGAGCTAAGGGCTCAAGACACAGTTTAAAGGCACATGAATCCTTTTCAGCCCCTTGAGGGATATATAGAACATAGGGCTAGAACTATATTTTATAGACCAATGGGTACTCAGTGTGTGATGTGGTCAAAATAACACCGGCCACCATCATTTCCCAGAACTTTAGCTGGTACCCACTCAAGTCTGTGTCGACCTTGACTTAAAGATAATTGTTTTGCAAAGTCACCTGCAATCAACGTGTGTCTTATTTTTTCTGTCTTCAAGTGAGACGCACCAAGTCTATGAACAGACAGTGATCAACAGCTGTTCTTTGGATAATCTCTAGTCTGAGGAAATCAGGTCAGTCACAATCTATTACTGCCGTTCTATTTGGTTGATTTATTGACAGATCCATTCTTCTCTTATTTGTTATATATTTTAATTTATCAGCTGCAGCATTAGACTTGTCACACGGCTAAGGCGATCACGCCTGTCTACAAATCTGGATCTTTCTATCATAAATCAGTTGCGGTGATGTTAATCCGACATGGAACATTTATATCCTCGTCGTTTGGGGAATTTACAAGCCACAAATGATACACGGCTCTGATCCGGATATTACTGGGGGTAAAACCTGCGGGTTTAAATAAGAAGGAATATTCTAATCCAAATCCCTGATGCTGCTTTTCAGTGTATCTGCGTCTTCTCTCCCCCCTCCCCCAAACATCTCTTCCCGAGTCTGTCTAGAACATGTTAAAAAGGGTATAATATTTCAGGGCATAGTCTGGAGTTTGAATCCTCGTTCGTGTTTAATGTGGAATATGTGACAATGTCACGTGGTATGTCGGTGTTATGTTATTTGTAACATGTGGGTTTATGTGTGGCAGTTTCACGTGGTATAAGGGTGTTATATCTTTAAACAGGCTGAGGTAGAGGAGGGGTTTATCTGTGACGAGTTAAAGTGACCTAGTGGTGTATATCTGTGACAAGCTGAGGTGATACAAGCATGTTACATGAGGGAAGAATGAAATGAAATATATGATGCATAAGCCAGTTGTCGTCAAGTTGTAAACCAGTTCGCAAACAGTCCAAGAAGAAGATCATAGACGGGTCTGCAAGTTCACTCACTGAATCACAACATCGCAATAGCCGGTTATTTGACAATCGTTGTTTGACAAAGTCACTGTAAAATATTTACATATCTCGTATAACGTCACTTTGTTCACTCTGTTGTGACTAATCAATAGTTGACTGGTGAGTAAGAGTACTAATTTGCTCATTACGTGCTTAGATTACCCAGTTTTCCGTGCACTGAATGTCATCGTTAAAAGTCAGGTTATGGGTCAAAGTCCTTTTGAATACGTGCCCCCAAGGAAGACATTTTAACTGAGCTGTGTGGATGGTCCGTGCCTAAGTGTGTGTGTGTGTGTGTGTGTATGTGTGTGTGCCTGTGTGTGCAGTCGCGCGCTTACTTGTGTGCGGGTGCCTTTTTATGTGCTATGTGTGTGCATACGTTTTTATGTGCGTACGTCTGTCTATGTGTGCGTGTGTGTTTCTGTGGTGACATCTTCGTCTGGATCGTGTGTGGCCTTTGTGTTGACATCATTTTTTACTCCCGCACCTCTGGTAAATTAGTATTGCGATAAAGTACATTTGATTCTTCGCGGACGATATAGCACCAATTGCTAACTCAAAAACAGAACTTCATGATCGCCTACATGTGTGTGGAAAATCATTGTACGTCAACATGTGTGTTGGATATCACTGTACGTCAACATGTGTGTGGGAAATCACTATAAGCCACCATGTGTGTGGGAAATCACTATAAGCCACCATGTGTGTGGGAAATCACTATACGCCAACATGTGTGTGGGAAATCACTATAAGCCACCATGTGTGTGGGAAATCACTATAAGCTACCATGTGTGTGGGAAATCACTATAAGCCACCATTTGTTTGGGAAATCACTATAAGCCACCATGTGTGTGGGGAATCACTATATGCCACCATTTGTGTCAGAAATCACTATAATCCACCATGTGTGTGTGTGTGGGGAAATCCCTGTAAGCTAAATCAGTGTAAGGCAGCATACATGTGATGTAAGCCACCTTGTGTATAGATAAACCACTGTAAGCCACTATACATGTGGAAAAACTTCAGACAGGAATTCCTTGTCCCTGTATAATCTAGACGGAGCAGTGCGTAATACTTTTGGTAGAATCATCAAAATGTGAATGCAACCCCTAAGGGCGGCTTGCAGAATACATAGTTCAAGGGATGAGATCTTGTCACAAGTATGCATCTCTTTCTGAAACCGTCCCTGGGGTGCCCTCTATTACAGCAAGCTTTCCTGAGACAACTGCATTTACTGTCCCCTGCTGGGAGCCAATCATGCTGACAGTGGATACAGTGGGAATCCCCTGTGTTAGTGTCTTTAATATTTGTTAGCGGTGAAGTCTGCTTCTCTCTCTCTCTCTCTCTCTCTCTTTCTCTCTCTCTCTCTCTTTCTCTCTCTCTCTCTCTCTCTCTCTCTCTCTCTCTCTCTCTCTTGATAAATAAACATACATCTACTTACATAAATATGTGTGCATGTGTGCTACACCGACAAGCGTGCGTGTGGCAGATGTATGAGTGTATATATATTTATATATGCGTGTGTGTGTGTGTGTGTGTTTTTTTTAACTACGTCGCATTTGGGTATGCTTGGTGAATTTTAATAATACTGAGATGATTTTTTGGCTACGGTATACTAGTAGCACACATATATCTTTTTGTAGGGAGTCGGCAGTCCGAACCCCAAGTTCAAGGTGTTTCCTTTATGCCAAAGAACTGCATGGCTGTTGGGTATACAGTCGTTAACAAATGGCAGACAGGTCGTTGTAGGGGCGACACTTAGCTGATGGATGTAATGTCTTTAGTTCCTTGCTCAGCAGAGAGTGAAGGTATAGCTGGAGTGACCGTTTATTAGCCCTCACAAAAACTATATACTACCATGGAATCACATTTTTCACCGAGTCTTAGCCGGAGCTACGGCGATCGTGTTCTGACGTCGATACTCGCATCAAATGGTGATAGAAGTAAATGAAGGAAAGGAAGATGGAGAATGAGGAAGGAGAGAAAGAAAAGAGCTGGTAAGAGGAAGACTAGAAGAAAATCTAACGTTAATTCGTGTTGCATATTGAAACTGCCAAAGCGCAACGCAACAAGCACCCAGACTGCAGAAAGTAGTGTATGATTTTGATATCCTCATGACCCAGGAGACCAGAATAAAAGGTGAATTTATCGTCTAGGACAGGACTGCTACTGTGATCCCTGTGGGACACAAAATCGTGGTTAACAGTGTTAAGCTTGGGATCCGACACTGATGGCTGGATGCACAAGTTTATAATAGTGAAATGCTTGAGATTCAAAGATTAGTTGTTCTCATAGACTACCACAACTTTCAACGTTTGCGGCATGTGGATCAACTTCTCAATGAAGACGCATAGAAATTCCTAGCAGATTGGAAGAGTATGCTGGAAAATGTTTAATAGCTGGTGATTTTACCTCTCGGTCAAAAGAGTGGGGAAATTAGACAGAAAAAATAACAGGGAGTTGCACTGAGTCAGGCCCGGCTAAGCACACCCTTCACTATTTTAAACGATGGTCGTGCCACAAGATTAGCAGACAGCGCCGGAGACTCGGATGGAGTGATCGACCTAGCTTTAGCGTCCAGTACTGATGCACACACAATGCGCTAGGATGTTCTTGGGGCACAAAAAAGTGACCATCTGCCATGCGTTGTTCTCATCCCAGAGGAACGGACTGTTAAACAAATGCAACCACGACACACGTTCAGATATACGGCCAGTAAAGATCAAATGGGTATACTGCATTCGTTGCGCCAAACAGCCAGACAAAAGATACGAAAAAACAACATTTGTGCAACCACCGTGGTGAAACGAACAGATGGAAAAGGCATGAGAAGCAAAAAAGGTTTGCTATGAATACATGGCAGTTAGCACAAAACTAAGAATTGCAATTTATGAACATGTCGAGCGAAAACATCAAGATAAACAAATCCTGAGAACGGCATTTAAAATCTGTGCCAAAGAGACCAAGGAAAGCATTTGGGAAAATGTTGTGACAGACGTAGAGGGGGAGAAAACATTACATAAGTTTTGGAATTTGTACCGACAAATGAGTTTTAAAAAAGTACCATTCATCAAATGCCAAATATTCAGGATTCAGAAGGTAAGATATTGACAAATGACCAGGAAAAGGATCCAGAGTTTTTTTTTTAGGCGGTATTAAATCCTAACGGGAAAAGACGATAGGACAGATCGGGACAAGAGTCTAGACAATCTCAGACATAGCACTGTCATAGACAACGATTGTGAAGACTAGCTGGCTGATATCGACCTACATGTGGCATTGCGAGGCAGCAGAAATAATGCTGCAGGGCCAGACAGTGTACGCTATGACCCTGTCAGAAGTTAAAGTGATGGTGAAAATACTACGAGTGGTGAGGGACTTTTAAAAAAAAGTATTTAAACGCCAAATGTACCAGCTGATTGGTTACATAGTTATCTTAAACCATTTCCAAAACCAGGCAGGGATCCCTAGCAGTCCATCAGTTATAGAATCATACCTCACCAAAATGTGTATGGCACACTGCCGGAAAGCAATTGTGACGAAGAAAGTGATGTCACACTTAGGAAGAATGGGCATGCTACCCGACACCAAGGGCAACTATAGGTCATCAAAGGCAACTATAGGTCATCAAAGGCAACTATAGGTCATCAAAGGCAACTATAGGTCATCAAAGGCAACATGGAACAATGTTGGAGCTTTCGCACATGATGTGTCTAAAGGATTTCAGTTAGAGCAAGAAACAGTCGCTCTCGCGATAGATCTTGAAGATGCTTATAACAGAGTTGGCTTCACAAATCTTATTCAATTTTTGACTGGACTGTGGCGTGGACCCTTGGGTTAGCTAATTGAATGGGGGCAGCATTGTTGGAAAGAACAGTGCCATTTTGTTTGGAAACTTTGCCAGGGATCACCATTGTCACCTGCCTTGTTTCACATTTATACAGCAAGTCTGGCAAACATTCAGCCCACTGGACCAGAGCCAACTTTGACATTTGCAGATGATATCCTACGTAACAAAGCGGGTCAGACAGACACCACGTGACCGGAGACTTGCAAAGTTTTTTTGCATGAGACGACAGAGTGGTGTGAACAGACAGGTTCAAGGGTAAATCCAGAGAAGGCCTGTGTGTTTTGTGGTCCTCTTAGAATAGCAGCATTGGGAAGGAAGAATTGCCCAACATACCCTGAAAAGTAAAAATGTTGAAAGAAGAGATAAGTTGAAATAGGTTTCACCTTCGATCTGAGTCTGCCCTACAGATATCACTTGTAGCAGTCTGTGATCAAATGCAAGCGTGGCCTAGCGGCACTGAAGACGACGGTGGCGACACAGATGTTCAACCATTTGGTCCTTTCTGTAATCAATTATGGTCTATGAATATTAACCCTATCTTCTTTATAGTGTTCAAAGCTTGAAAGTGTTCAAAATTAAGTAGTGAGAATTATCTTGGGTTGTACACGAGATGCGCCAGTTAGAATAATAAGTTCATATGATTGGGCTGACATCGATCAAGTGTAGACTGTCACTGGCCCAAGCCAATGCATGCATGCGAGTTATCAATGAAGAATGGCACTCGCTACATGACAGTGTGAAAGATTTGAGAGGAGACCGGTTGACAAGATGAAAGTCATGGATGGCACTGGCTACATGACAGTGTGAAAGATTTGAGAGGAGACCGCTTGACAAGATGAAAGTCATGGATGGCACTAGCTACATGACAGTGTGAAAGATTTGAGAGGAGACCGGTTGACAAGATGAAAGTCATGGATGGCACTGGCTACATGACAGTGTGAAAGATTTGAGAGGAGACCGCTTGACAAGATGAAAGTCATGGATGGCACTGGCTACATGACAGTGTGAAAGATTTGAGAGGAGACCGCTTGACAAGATGAAAGTCATGGATGGCACTGGCTACATGACAGTGTGAAAGATTTGAGAGGAGACCGGTTGACAAGATGAAAGTCATGGATGGCACTGGCTACATGACAGTGTGAAAGATTTGAGAGGAGACCGCTTGACAAGATGAAAGTCATGGATGGCACTGGCTACATGACAGTGTGAAAGATTTGAGAGGAGACCGGTTGACAAGATGAAAGTCATGGATGGCACTGGCTACATGACAGTGTGAAAGATTTGAGAGGAGACCGCTTGACAAGATGAAAGTCATGGATGGCACTGGCTACATGACAGTGTGAAAGATTTGAGAGGAGACCGGTTGACAAGATGAAAGTCATGGATGGCACTGGCTACATGACAGTGTGAAAGATTTGAGAGGAGACCGCTTGACAAGATGAAAGTCATGGATGGCACTGGCTACATGACAGTGTGAAAGATTTGAGAGGAGACCGGTTGACAAGATGAAAACAGTCATGGATGGCACTGGCTACATGACAGTGTGAAAGATTTGAGAGGAGACCGCTTGACAAGATGAAAGTCATGGATGGCACTGGCTACATGACAGTGTGAAAGATTTGAGAGGAGACCGCTTGACAAGATGAAAGTCATGGATGGCACTGGCTACATGACAGTGTGAAAGATTTGAGAGGAGACCGGTTGACAAGATGAAAGTCATGGATGGCACTGGCTACATGACAGTGTGAAAGATTTGAGAGGAGACCGCTTGACAAGATGAAAGTCATGGATGGCACTGGCTACATGACAGTGTGAAAGATTTGAGAGGAGACCGCTTGACAAGATGAAAGTCATGGATGGCACTGGCTACATGACAGTGTGAAAGATTTGAGAGGAGACCGGTTGACAAGATGAAAGTCATGGATGGCACTGGCTACATGACAGTGTGAAAGATTTGAGAGGAGACCGGTTGACAAGATGAAAGTCATGGATGGCACTGGCTACATGACAGTGTGAAAGATTTAAGAGGAGACCGGTTGACAAGATGAAAGTCATGGATGGCACTAGCTAAAGATACCATCGAGACGGCGACCTCAGTCTTGCAAATACACAGGAGGAAGGGGAAAGGGGGGGGGGGGCAGCAATGGGTCGCCACGAACACCCACAAAAGCAGTTTCCGTCGAGTCATTATCGCGTAAGGAAAAAAGGGAATCACGTGGATATACTGTTCAGTGAATGCGGGAGAGCGAGGCAATGAAAGAGCTGATTTTCTGGCTACAAAAGCGAAAACTACGGGAACATTCGTATTGGTCAAGGGACATGTTCTGAAGACCATAAATGAACAAATGTTGACAGAAGACAGGAGATTAGATGAAATAACATGGACAAGAATGCGTGAACGAGGAACTATGAGTGGATCCGCCAAGGAGGGACGGATGAGAGGAAGAGAACGACGTGTGTTTAATCAGTGTGCTGCAGGAACAGTTAACAACTACACCTTTAGATATTTGCTGCGGGAGACGGAGCATCTATTGGTATGCCCGGTGTGCTTTGATCTCAGTGCTTAAATCAATGATCGGTGTCAGCTGGTTGAGAGCTCCACTGGGGGGATGGCACATAGAAGAAGATTAAGGCAAAGAGGATGAAAAGGAAAAAAAAAGAAGCAGCAGCAGAAGAAGAGGAGGAGGCAGAAGAAGCAGAAATAGAGAAGGGGATGATGAAAAGAATGTAGCAATGATGATGATGATGATTATGATAATGATGATGATGAAGAAGAAGAAGAAGAAAAAAGAAGAAGAAGAAGAAGTAAAAAAAAAAAAAAGAAGAAGAAGAAAAGAAGAAGAATTTTGCCAGAAAATTATGTTCCGGCAAACAATTATAACAACATCCACATGTAAAAATAACAGTACTCGGAAAGATAAAAAGCGTATTGTGAAAAGGAACGAAACGAATATCCCCTGATTACCAAAGATGGACACAGTTTAGGAAGTGATTTGTGTGCGGACGTCTATACTGTGTGGCAAGCACATAAATCAATTAGGCGGCGTTTCCATATCCTCCAACATAAACATTTTCTTCGCCATGAATACGAAAATATCATCCAACATGAACATTTTCTTCGCCATGAATACGAAAATAATCTACAAAATGTGTCTGGGAGATATAAGAATGTGCGTCGCTAGGCCTCTATACGTCTATCCCTCACTCTGATGGTCTTAGAGCACTCCAGTTCTTTTTGGACAGAAGGTCCAACCCGATCATCCCTCCTTAAGTTCTTGTACGCCTTGCCGAACTGGTACTGACCCTTAACTCGTTTGAGTTCAATGGTGAGTATTTTGACCAGATCAGTGGGGTCGCGATGGGCACCAAGATGGGTCCTAGTTACGCGTGCCTCTTTATGGGCCACCTGGAATACGAGGTCAGTTTATCATACCCGGGCAAGTTTCCGGAGGTGTATAGGAGATACATAGATGATGGCGTTGGTATCACCGAAATGTCCATGGTTGAGCTTGACCAATTTATTAATTACATCAACAATTTCAATCCGGCTATCAAATTCACCTCACTGATCTCAACCACTTCAGTTAACTTTCTTGACATCACGATTAGCATCGATTTTCCGTGTCTGAAAACCACAGCCTACTACAAACCCACGGATTCTCACAGTTATCTCCTCTATACGTCTTCTCACCCACTACCGTGTAAAAATTCTATTCCATATTCACAGCTCCTTCGATTGCGCAGGTTGTGCTCTGATGATTCTGACTTCTTTGATAAATCAGTTGAACTTCTTGAATTCTTCCGTGCCCGTTTCTATCCGGAACACATTCTACAAGGGGCTCTAAACAAAGTTTTAGCAATCACCAGGAGAGATGCTTTTCCTACCAAACGTAACTCCACCAATGATGCACCTAAATTGATCTTGACTTTTCACCCTAACAATGTGGTTGCTTCCAAAGTATTCTTTCGTCATTTGGACATCCTCCGCTCTGATCCGGACACCAAAATTATCTTTAGTGAGAAACCTAGATTAGTTTACAGACGAGATCGCAACCTTAAAGACATACTTGTCCGAAGCCGACTCCCACCGATCCACACAGCACTTCCTTTTGGGACTACTCAGTGCTCACGTAGCACCTGCAAGACATGTCCTTTCGTTGTCCAGACTTCTTCGGTCAGTTTCCCTAATGGTTCTTTTCAAATTAGGGAACCTTTTACTTGCGAATCCCGCAACGTAATTTATGCAATTATCTGCAAACGATGCAGCAAGGCATACATTGGAGAGACTGGCAGGAAGCTAGCTGATCGTTTCCGGGAACACCTCTCCGATATCGACAAGAAGACACTCAAACCAATCCCTCTTCATTTTAATAGCCCTGACCACAGCGGTAAAGATGACATATCTGTCACAGCATTAAAATCTTGCTCTGGCGATCATACTACCCGCCTCGCTTTGGAAAATCGCCTTATCCACAGCCTTGGCGTTCTTAGTCCAAGAGGTATCAATATCCAACATACCTTCATCTAAATAGTTCTAATCTTATCACATTTTAAATGTTAATTTTTTTTTTTTTTATTTCATATTATTACCTTATTCTATTTCTTATCAGTATCATTTATGTATCATTACCACTTGCATTTCTTTTATTCCCAGTATTGTGACTATATTTTTTTAGCCATCGTTTATTTTATTTTATTTCATTTTTTCCGCATCACATTTTTTTTTAAAGCGCTCACGTCACCCCTTAGAGATCTACATACTCTCCATTCCTCGTTTGTGTCTTTCACTTGTGTTTGAAAAAGGCTGCCCAGCCGAAACGTTACGTTTTGTTGTTTTGTGCACGTTTTCCTCTTTCCCATTTTGTTGAGCTTTTTAGTCAAATTTCTCTGGAATTCATTGTATTAGCTTGACTGCAGTCACCCCCATAGTTTAACCATTTTTGGATTTTAACATCGACTGCGCCTGACCCACGTTTTTGTTTGTCACTGTACGTGTTTGGTTTATTTTCCGCGCCCTTGTGTTTCGCTTTGTTTATTTCGCCATACGTAAGTACTTTTTATTAATATAAGTTTTTAAAATTTGTTTCCCTTTATATACTTTTGTGTCTAACCTGTGTTCTACTCTTCCCAAATGCCTTCTCACGCCTCAGTCATGACTAACCTGCGTTCTTTTATCACTATTGCTTTCAGTCTGATGCCCGCTGAGTTGTCTCTGACTGCTAAAAATCTCGCTTTCACCACGTTTAAGAAAACCAGCGTTACATCTCATCGTAATTTTCTACAACGATGTTTACGTTTAAAAATTATCCCGAAAGGTTTCGCCACCAAATTCCATCCTTCAGTAGGCCCGCCATCCTTGAACTACAGCCAACCATTGGCCAGAATCGAGGAAAAATGCGCTTATCTTCGCATGCGTTGCATACTAGATGCACACGAACGCCACCTCCAACAACTGGGCGACCAGATTGATATTCTGGTCTACAATCTACGTAGGCTCTTAACCAACAACAGGTTGGCCTATTTGATCATCCGCTCTACTATTCACACAACCAATCAGGAGTGGTATTCTTTCCTTACCAATAACAAGAAGAATAAAATGAACTGCCTCCGGCCCCCACAATCCTTTGAAGCATCTGCTAATCCAGCCTCAGCCCAAAATCTTGTTGTTTGCATCCCACCCGACCTACCCCTCTCCGATGATGAACGCTCACTCCTTAGTAAAGGCTTGAAATTTGTCCCTCTAAGACCACGTGCTGACAAATACACTCTCCTCCAGGATGCACACTCCTTCTATCGCCGTCTACGCCTGAAACATCATCACTGGGGTCAACCACCCGCCCCCACTGGGCCTATTGACGAAACTACATTTCTTTCAACGGCCAACAAATCCCGTTCACAGTGGACTCCTCCTGCTGGTAAATCTAAGGCGCTTGATCTATACATCAGCCACACGCTCCATACTATCCAACAGTTGGAACAAAGGCCTTTACGTAAATCCAACCTCTCCAAAGGTGAATGGCGGGCACTGTCCTCCCTCAGAAAGAGGAACGATATTGTTATAAAATCAGCTGACAAAGGGGGCGCTGTAGTGGTTTGGAGGAAAGATCTTTATATTGAGGAAGCCAGTACCCAACTCAGAAACCCCGTTTTCTATTCCGCAAGAAGGGACGACCCCACAGTTTCCAACAATAAGAAAGTCAAGGACACGTTACAATCATTTATTTCACAGGGTACTCTTCCTAAGCAGGCCAACAATATGCGTGTTTTTGACAGCCAACTTGGCAAACCGTGTATGTACTTGCTGCCTAAGATCCATAAGCCCAACAACCCTGGACGTCCCATTGTATCTGCATGCTCCTGTCCCACGGTGTATCTTTCTGAATTTTTAGATAGTATTTTCCAACCGATTGTCACCAGTCTCCCTTCATTTGTCAAGGACACCAACCATGCCCTCAACATTTTCGAATCCATCAGATTACTTCCCGGTAAAACCTATCATCTTTTCCTGATAGACGTATGTTCCCTCTATACGTCTATCCCTCACTCTGATGGTCTTAGAGCACTCCAGTTCTTTTTGGACAGAAGGTCCAACCCGATCATCCCTACTTCAGTTCTTGTACGCCTTGCCGAACTGGTACTGACCCTTAACTCGTTTGAGTTCAATGGTGAGTATTTTGACCAGATCAGTGGGGTCGCGATGGGCACCAAGATGGGTCCTAGTTACGCGTGCCTCTTTATGGGCCACCTGGAATACGAGGTCAGTTTATCATACCCGGGCAAGTTTCCGGAGGTGTATAGGAGATACATAGATGATGGCGTTGGTATCACCGAAATGTCCATGGTTGAGCTTGACCAATTTATTAATTACATCAACAATTTCAATCCGGCTATCAAATTCACCTCACTGATCTCAACCACTTCAGTTAACTTTCTTGACATCACGATTAGCATCGATTTTCCGTGTCTGAAAACCACAGCCTACTACAAACCCACGGATTCTCACAGTTATCTCCTCTATACGTCTTCTCACCCACTACCGTGTAAAAATTCTATTCCATATTCACAGCTCCTTCGATTGCGCAGGTTGTGCTCTGATGATTCTGACTTCTTTGATAAATCAGTTGAACTTCTTGAATTCTTCCGTGCCCGTTTCTATCCGGAACACATTCTACAAGGGGCTCTAAACAAAGTTTTAGCAATCACCAGGAGAGATGCTTTTCCTACCAAACGTAACTCCACCAATGATGCACCTAAATTGATCTTGACTTTTCACCCTAACAATGTGGTTGCTTCCAAAGTATTCTTTCGTCATTTGGACATCCTCCGCTCTGATCCGGACACCAAAATTATCTTTAGTGAGAAACCTAGATTAGTTTACAGACGAGATCGCAACCTTAAAGACATACTTGTCCGAAGCCGACTCCCACCGATCCACACAGCACTTCCTTTTGGGACTACTCAGTGCTCACGTAGCACCTGCAAGACATGTCCTTTCGTTGTCCAGACTTCTTCGGTCAGTTTCCCTAATGGTTCTTTTCAAATTAGGGAACCTTTTACTTGCGAATCCCGCAACGTAATTTATGCAATTATCTGCAAACGATGCAGCAAGGCATACATTGGAGAGACTGGCAGGAAGCTAGCTGATCGTTTCCGGGAACACCTCTCCGATATCGACAAGAAGACACTCAAACCAATCCCTCTTCATTTTAATAGCCCTGACCACAGCGGTAAAGATGACATATCTGTCACAGCATTAAAATCTTGCTCTGGCGATCATACTACCCGCCTCGCTTTGGAAAATCGCCTTATCCACAGCCTTGGCGTTCTTAGTCCAAGAGGTATCAATATCCAACATACCTTCATCTAAATAGTTCTAATCTTATCACATTTTAAATGTTAATTTTTTTATTTTATTTCATATTATTACCTTATTCTATTTCTTATCAGTATCATTTATGTATCATTACCACTTGCATTTCTTTTATTCCCAGTATTGTGACTATATTTTTTAGCCATCGTTTATTTTATTTTATTTCATTTTTTCCGCATCACATTTTTTTAAAGCGCTCACGTCACCCCTTAGAGATCTACATACTCTCCATTCCTCGTTTGTGTCTTTCACTTGTGTTTGAAAAAGGCTGCCCAGCCGAAACGTTACGTTTTGTTGTTTTGTGCACGTTTTCCTCTTTCCCATTTTGTTGAGCTTTTTAGTCAAATTTCTCTGGAATTCGTCGCTAGGCGTACACGAATGGCAGCGTCCAATCAATTTGTTTCCAGCTAAGCATTTGCTTTCGAGATTTCCACACAAAATATGACGCAGTTGACGTAATCAATAATGAGCTTTCCGTTGCCGTCAAAATACTTTCTTTTAAAAGATTTGTAGCTTCAGCTGTTATTTCGTGATTCTCTCATTTAGGAAAAATTAAATAGCCTGATAGTAATAAGGAAGGAAAAATGAAACCAACATCAATCAATCATGATGATTTTAGTAATACGACACTGAAGCAGGAAGAAGCAGAAGAATCAGAAGACTGTGTAGTTTAATGTTTATTTAAGAATCACTACAGCACTCGGGACATTCCTAAAAGAGCTCCGTCCCCATCTTCAGCAGCAAGCGCAGAGTTCCAGTTCTGATGATGCCAGTATCTGTCTCACCGTTACCTTAAGTGTTTAGCGTCGGCCAGATCATTTGTTCACTTCTCGCAGCCCCACTCTCCTCAGACCGAGATGATCCATCTGTGCTTCAGCACTGATCACTCGCTCCTAAAGGACACTGAGTTGAGTTGAGTTGAGTCAAGAATTGACATCACGCACTCGGGGCATTCCCATACATGCTCCGTCCTCCTCTTTGGCAGCCAGCGCAGAGTTCCAGTACTAATGGTACCCGTCACAATCTGGTTAAAACTCCGTCTTGCCTTTCCTCTGAGTGTAGTGAGCCGGACAGACCCTCTGGTTACACCCAGGTGCCTCATTCTCTCCAGGCCATAGTAATCTTCTTTCTTTACTGATTCCGTTGCTTGTTCCCAAAGTGCCTTGACCACATCTGCCTTGACTTGTATCAGCTCACGACCCAGTGGTGCAGATCCAGCCAATATGTCTGCCTGTTCGTTACCCACCTCGCCGGCATTGCCTAGAGAAAAGATCCAAAGTTTGCTCATTAACCGTGACCTTTCCAGTGAAGCTTGCCACTCTGATCGAAGCCTCCCTGTCTTCACCTTTCTCAGCAGAATGAAGGACACTTAAAACATCTAGCTGTCATGCATCACATCACCACCAAATTGTGCAGAACCACTCAGTCTCTCTGCCTGTTCATTTTCTTTTAAAGTGGCATATCTTTGGAAAAATTTCTAAAGAATACCTTCTACCCGGAACATCTGAGGCAATGCTTGTAACTCTTCATATACATACCAGTGTCTAACTTCTGGAAACGCTGTGAGTCGGTTACAGTTACGACATGTGTCTACAGCTGATTCACAAGTCAGCGAAAGGCAACACTGACCGCCTCCACGCCCATTCTCAACTAGATGTTGTGGTATCATATGAAGAAGATAGAAGAAGAAGAAGACGTAGTATTCTGGTAACACGAGGAAGTAACAAGTAAAATAAAAATACAGTCCCGTTCTGGCCATGACTTGCTGGTCATATAGTCAAAGGCCGAGTACAGGACCTTTTTTACAAGAGTTAGAGGCATATCTGTATAGACTGATTGGCTTCCATGGATGAGTCGTCAAAATGTAACTGGCCGACTTTACTTCCTATGACTTTAACTGTTATCCAGTCGAACTGGTAGCAAATGTCATTTTTAAAAATGAATGCGACTCGACGATAACTCGTATCGTCGAAGGTCAAGCCAGCGGATGCAGCGTCTAGCCGTTACATCGCCATGGCTGCCTGGCAATAGGTGCAATATCCACAGCTGTACAGGGGAGTGACCAGTCGATGGGAGATGGAATCAACACCACACCTAGGTTTTCACTACGTCCCCTTATCAGTTATCAACTATTATGAAAAGATATAATACCAAACATAAAGTAGACCAGCGAGCTTCACACTGTTACAACCCCCCCCCCCCTTCCCCAAATTTGACCAGCGAGCTTCACACTGTAACAACCCCTCCCCCTAAAGTAGACCAGCGAGCTTTACACTGTAACAACCTCTCCCCCCAAAGTTGACCAGCGAGCTTCAAACTACAACACCCCCTGTGACAATACGCGCGGTGACTCCAGAATGTCTTTCCTCAACCTACTTTTATTTCTTTGTATTTTGAAAGTATACAGGAAAATAGGGATTTGGATACATCCATAATCTAAGTAGGCGAAATGAACAAGCATTTAATTCTCCTGGACCGTTGGTCATATCAAACACTACAACTTTTTCCCAGATGTTAAGTGTTAAGGTATAGAGATAAGACTGACCAAGCAGACTTACTGACTGGAGATTTGCACACCATTTGTTGGTGTCAGATAGTTATTCCCCCTGCCAGATCTTCAGGAACAGATAACAAGGGCTAATTGCCATTATCTCCCCCTGAGGTTACCTAACTCGAAGGCAGGTCCGACGGTCAATATTGAGACAGTGAGCGGAAAGTGTTGGCAGAAGAACTGACAAAGTCGGATTTTATTGTGATGACAGGTGAAGTAGACTAGAGGTGTGACTTGTCTTATTTGCTCTGGTCAGATGAATTGACCAGGAGATCCTAGCGTGGGAATTCAAACAATTGTTGTACAGTCACTGACTGACAGCGAATAAACTTACCCACAGGGAGGAGCTGTGATATCCGTGAATGAGAATGATTTTAGGCGTAATGTAGGAGGAGCTTGATAAAAGTTATAAAGGGCTGAACTCTAGGTCTGGTAAATGAGATCCTGTCCAGCACATGCCATCTGTTGGGCTTAACCTAAGCTTGAGACAGAACTTTTGGCATTGTGGTTTCATTTTTCCAGGTAAGATCGAAATTAGGTTCAAATCTATATTTTGTGATAGAAATCTAACTGTTTTTGCTCAAGTGTGTCTTCATTACTTTGTAGTACTCCTAGGCGGACATTTCTTCATTCTCGTAGGGCACTGTCACATTGCTTTATTTCCTACTTGATAGTGTCATGAATGGTTTTCGTGTACATGTGCTTCAATGTTGTAAAACCTAAATGTTGTTGTTGCCATTGAAATTTAATGAACTATCATGTTTTTGAAATCACAAAGCGTGAAGATAACTTTGGCAATCTTTTCACGTGTGGTTAATGTGAATCTGTATTACATACAGCTAACACACTGAAATGTGTTTAACTCTCGGGAGGCTAAATGCGGAGATTGATCCCGGAGAGTAAATCCACGAGATTTGTTATTTGATTCGCCCCAGAACTATTGTTAGCATTCTGGGCGCGTCGATTGTTCCAAGCATAGATTCCAGAACTGGTTCTGTCTGACTGATTGTCATTTTGAGTCTGTACGAGAGATGGCACCTGACGTAGAAGACTTGACTATCATTACAGGACGTGTAGAGGAAGGCAGAAGATGTAACAGTTGGAATGTGAGACATAAGCCCTTCCAAATTGGGCAGGAGTGAATGTGAGCATGAGGAGAGATGAAATGTTTTATTTAAATAAACATGCTTGATGTTAGTATAATATACATGCTTAGTGTACATCTAGAGCAGATACTACAAATATGCGCTTGTTTCTTCATTCTCCAGTTCCCACATTGGGCAGGGACTAGTAGGCATCCATTATTTGCCGACCGTCGAGTGTAACGACCTGCAGAAAGCAGTGAGGACGACAAACTGGAAAAGATAGACAGGGTCTCAAGCCGAGAACTGTCCTGACGGTGAACTTCTCCTACTAGGAGTTAAGTTATATGTACAAACTGTCATCAATCACACTCCCTCAACTCTACTAGCCTAAAACAAGTTCATTTTATTTTAATTTCGATTTATTCAAATAAATCATATGTGATGAGTTTCATGATAGTTGAGTAAATTGTGTACTTAGGTTCAAGTGTCTTTGTGCATATTAGTTTACTTCAGCTAACAAATATTTAAATCACTTGATGGGGGCTTTTAAGTAATGCCAGGAGAGGAGACCAGTCGCAGGGGTTAACTGAGCACCTGGATTATATCACAGTGGGTTTATCCAGATATCTATCTATCCCTTCTCCTACTCCTGTGGATACAAGTACAGCAACTTTCATTTCATGGAACGAGCCACTCGCTGTTTTCTTGGCTATCCAGGACTGTCTAGGATCAACATAGCTTAGATAATAGTCCAGTTTCTCACGTGGGTGGGCATTGTTAAGGTTCAAACCCACACCCTCACTATTTCAGTGTATTTACCCACGTGGGCGCGCGACACCCACCCCTCTCATCCTCCCCCCCCCCCCCCGCCCTCTTTAAAAAAAGTTGACCAGCGAGCTTCAAACTATAACAAACCCAAATAAAATGTAGAGCAGCGAACTTCACGCAGTAACAAACCCAAATAAAAAGTAGAGCAGCGAACTTCACGCAGTAACAAACCCAAACGAAAATAAAATCTACGGCTAGAAAGCCTTCATGGGCAAATTATTTAAACCAACAACACCACATGTACAGACCAGAATGCACCATATCACTTAGCTGACGAATGCTCGCGTATTCCACATAGCAGTCGCGTTGTTCTCAGGATAGTGGAATGAAAGATGTCTGTCGACGCCAGGAATAAATAGCCCGTAATTCAAGGATATTAGGTGAATGCCGATTTAAACCCATGGACTTTGCCTCTTCTGGCAAGGGATGAGGAAGTTGCGATTGCATGTATTGCCAGTAACTCTAGCGCGAGGGGATCATCTCATCTGGTCGCTGATGATGTCTGTTGGAACGATGGTTAACGATGGTTAGCGTTGGTTTTCCATGCACATATAAATTGTTTGAGATCTTTAAAACAATGTTTTCCCGAAAGGAATTTAAATAATGCGGGCACAAACAATACATTGCACAATTTATTGCCAGACATATTTCGCTGTATCTCATAAGGTGCGTTACTACAGAGTTACGTAAATATAAAATGAAGCACAAAACTAAATAAATCCAACTGAAATACGAATAGTTTCTTCTGATACATCGTGTGTGTGTGTTATTTGGCCGCCGGAAGCTCACCGTAGTCACGTGACTTACCCGGGTAACTTCACATCTTCAATAAATGTCGTCTGCTTACAAAGAAGGGGATTGTTGATTTTAATTGTTAAAGCTTTTGCGATTCTCAACAGTCTACTGTTCGGAAAGTGAAAGATCTGCCATAGGAACAACAACACTCATATTACAACATCTTTGTATCATATACGTCTGGTCTCAAGATCTCACCATCCAGTCACTGGGTCAGAGGGATCTATAGAGGGTCAGATTGGTCTGAGAGGGTCAGATTGGTCTAAGCAACCACTCATTGAGCCAGAGTGGTCTAAGCACCCGGCTATTGAGTCAGATTTGTCCAACCAACCACCCATTGTGTCTCTCCCACTTAACACGTTTTACACTCTATCTGAGCCACCGATTCTCGGCTGCTAAGTAAACATCTACTTAAGGCCACAAATAGAGCCCGTGCATTCGGAGATTACTGACTGCTTGAGTGTGTGTGTGTGTGTGTGTGTGTGTGTGTGTGTCTGTGTGTGTGAAGGGGGGAGGTGTGTGTGTGGAAGTGTGTGTGTGTGTGTGTGCGCGCGCGCGTGCGTGGAAGGCTCACACAAGTGGGATATAAATTATTACGAGCACAGTGTCAGCTATGTCAATATATATATATATATAATATAGTATAAGATAGGCTGTTGGAGATTAATGAAGGAGTATGTACGTCCAAGACTACACACTGGAGATGACGACGTGAAAGAAGAAGACAAAGAAGAAGAAGAAAAACAGAAAGAAGAAGAAGAAGAAGAAGAAGAAGAAGAAGAAGAAGAAGAAGAAGAAGAAGAAGAAGAAGAAGAAGAAGAGGTGGAGTAGTTTGCAAAAGTTAGCTTCTGACGAATAATTGGTACGAAAACTCACGAACAGCTGATATGTGATGGACTACATCACTAAACCGTGTCACGTAACTAAACGCTATCTGATACCGACTCTCATACATGTCCTGCAATAACCGACTCGCTGTGGAAGTCCACTGAACAGATTTTTTTTTTTTTTAAACACAGACACACACATGCGATAAGAAACACAAAATATAAAGAAAAAAAATGAGAGATAAGAAATAATTCTGCATTGTATCTATAGGACAAAAAAGAAGCTCTCGTTACCAAAAGCCAGCATTGATTTCCCATTTCTGATTTTCGCCGTTGGGGAATTTTCTCCGGAATGTTCTAGATTTGCCAAGAAACGTATATCGTATCTCTACGTGTTTTTTATTGATCGTTTGATGCCAGACTTGAAACTACCATCAATTCCTCCATCGCACACGCACACTCCCACAGTAAATCATACAGACGCAGCCAACGAGCGACGTCCGACTTGCATTATCAGGTAACCGATAGAATCGATGGTAACAACCAGCGCCCGGAGATGTGTCAGTGCAACTACAGCCACCGGCTTGGCTGATGTTCATGTCGATATATCGACCTACGCTGTCTTATATTTTCACCGACAGCTATTCCTCAGCAGGCACAAATTATCATTGGTGACTAAACGGGGTTATCTGGAAAAGTTATGTGCAGCTTGATTGTCTCAAAAACTGTATTTTCCGTGAGCAAATATCAAATCAGCATCATCAAGTTGCCGGCCGATAGGCGTGAGCGATCGTTCATCTCGCCAACTTGAAGTCTCATGGAAAGGTGTGCACATAATAACAAACACAAATGAAAAATGAACGTTGCGGCTACAGAGCCTTCATCAGCACATACATAAATCAAATTAAACCACACGAATACTCAAAATGACTTAACTGGTGTGTATTCCGAGGCAACCACGTACATGTCTTGCCAGTGGCGTGACGAAACATGTGCGGCTTGGAAATAAATAAACCAAGAATGCCAAGGACCGTAACTCTAAGGTATTAGATGAAACTGTGTTGACAGTTGAGTCGCCTAGGTGTTTGTATACACACGATAAAAATAAAGGGATTCTCAAGAGACATGCGGACTTTGGGGCTGGAGTGGCTAGACTTGATGGCTGTCACCTCTATGTCGTGGACACCTTGTTGATCCCAATAATTGAAGTGCAATGGTACTGGTTTAAGGGCACCACTCTGCACATCCAAAAGATATTGTCCGAATCTGTCCGCCAGCCGTAGACCCGTTTCCCCGATGTATTTCATGCCACATCTCTTGCATTTGATGGCATAAATGATTTTGTGGCTTGCCTAATAGAATGCCTTCTGTAAACTTGTAATCTCAAAGCGCCTATATTAGTTCGTGCGCTGACAAACTTTTATGCACTGGGAAAAAGCTTGAGATATCTTCTTCTGTCTGTCTTTCTTTTCCCATATATATATATTCAGTTATCACATTATGTTCTGGTTACATGCTTCACCTAAAGTGTCCCAGAATGATAACTGTCTCGGTCTGACGTTTGTGATAACTGTTTTCACAATTTCATTCTTTTTTTTCCTTCTTTTTCTCCAAAACATCGGAATTATTTAGTTTGACTATCCTCGAAAAAACCACAAATAATAGGCCTCGATAATTGTTCTTTACTGATTGCCCAGCGTCAAGATGTCAGCTAACAAGTTCAGTGTCTTGTTACATCTAAACATGGACAGTTCTTTAATATCTGCTATTCAGCTGGCAATCTTATGTGTCCTACAATACTGAAACATATATTCGAGTGTGTTTCTGTGTGTGTGTGTGTGTGTGTGTGTGTGTGTGTGTGTGTGTGTGTGTGTGTGAGATAGAGAGAGAGAGCATGTTGTGCGTGTGTGTGTTTGTGTGTAGTGTGTATGTCTTCTTTTAAATGGCTATGAATGACTTCAGCACGCTCGAACCAGATAATTGAACATTCCCCGCCCCCTTCACCCCCCTTCCCCAAGTCTCCCTATGCCCCGAATGTAACTCCCCAAACTGGGGAGGTAAATTACTGGAGCGGGGATATTTTCGGTCACAAGATGGTCATTACTGTAGCCATCAATCGTCCGGGTGGTTGGAGCAATTTTGCATATAATCTGTTTCAAGATTAAGGTGAACAAGTCAGGCTTGGGGTTCTGGGTAGAATCAATCACCATTGTCTGAATAAAACACCTATATAGCTGTACATGGCTAAGGCGCTGCGAACGCGCTTACCTGGTTCATTTCTGCAGCAGACGATTTGGCAGCATACCGCTTTGTTTTCATTGCGATCTGGATCGCTGCCCATTTAGAGCTCAGTGGCAAACTACTGAATGAAAAACTACTGATAACAGTCCGTGTTGTATGGCCACACCATTTCACCTGTAGACTTCTAAAGAAATCCAGAGCTAAAGTTACCGCAATTTTCCTTCGGATTTCATAGTTTCGGATCTGACTTCTTCTTGTTATGTTGAGTGTCTTTTGCAGGAATCTCATTTCACATGTAGTTTTTTTTTTTTTTAAATCTTTTTCTGTTTCTGTTATTGTCTAGGTCTGCCTTGATAACACAGGGTTGGCAGGAAGATTGTTCCATAAAGTGCTCTTCTGGTTTCTGTTGATTCATGTGTGTTTCTTTGTGTCATTTTCCCAATGAGTTAGTTTGCTTTGTTACATCTGTCATCAGTTTCATCTTCTGTTTCGCCAGCTGATGATATTATTTGAAGTTATTTGTTTGTTTCATAGGGTCTTATGTAGGCTGGATATTTATTGTTTTGTCTTCTGCGTAAAACATCTACAACACGCAACGGTACTGCTCGCAATAGGCTGAACATAATTGATTTGTTGTTGTTGTTGTTATGTTTTCGTCAATGGATATATGGGGGAAAAGACAGTGAGCAAGGCAACTGGTCAGATACATCCTAGTGATTGTGAATAACAGCCATTTTGTGCTCTCTCGGTGCCTGTACAATATACACCTGCTACGTGTAACTAGTGATTTTCAAATTCAGACTTTAAGGAGAGATAAATAGAACAACTTTGTGACAGTTGGAAAACTGAATGGTAGCTGAGCAAGTGAAAACATGAATATCGCGATGGCTGGATGACTGAACATAACCTAGGCAAATCACACATTCAATCAGATGCTAATGACTGCACGAGAAGCCAACCCGTGACAGCATATGCTCGTCAGCTATGTGCTATTATGATGGCGAATGCAATCAGTATGATATCGCCAGGTATTATCTCAGAGCTGGTCAGTACCGCTTTGTTATCTTTTTCGCGTGCCCTTTATCCCTCCAAGGGGTTAGGTTCTTAGCCTACTCACACTATGTCATCCTGTCTGCACTTTATGCAGCTCACACCACATGTCTTCATTATCTTGTTCGCCCCAGTCTCTTTCTCTTTTTTTTTTTTTCTTTTTTGATTTCTGCTTTTATTCTGTTGATTCCGTGTGGTCACTGCAAAGGTATTCTAGTTTATAAGTTTACTAGCTGTACCCGGCCACGCGTTGCTGTGGCCCAGAATGGTAAACTGGGGAAAAAAAGAAAATAGAAAGCGCACCTGTCTAATATGGTTAATATCAGTCATTGCACAGCAAGAGAGATAGCCTGATATGCGAACTCTAGAACACACAACATATCAGTGAATGTCGATATTAGTGGTCGAATAAAGTGTACTGTTAGAGAGAGAAACAAAATTATTTGTTTATCAAGGCTAAAGCATCTGTTGTGCTTAAACAAGTAAAGGTAAAGCTGACTGCTATACCTCTGACCAACAAACTAGCACATACACAAAAAGCAACAGAAAAATCTGTATAGCTGAGGAAGCAGTATTGAAATATACATATGTAAGAAATGAGAACTGTAAAATAAAGTTATAAGCTCTCTGAGCTAACAGTGTCTGTCATAACCCTCACACACACCCAACCCCCCCCCCCCCCCCTTTTCCACCCTCTCTGCCCCAATCATATCTCCCTCTCAGAATGATTTAACAATTATCACGTGGCGACAATGCTAAAATAAAAATAGTTAAGAAATGAGAACTTTAAAATAATATTTTAAGCTCTTTCAGTTAACAGTGTCTGGCATCAACCCTCCCCCACATACCCCCCCCCCTCCCCCTTGACAATCATAGCATCCTCTACGAGGTATGGAAAAATCATTGCCTGACGAAATATTGTTGTTAAATTGAGCTTGGCATCCGTGTCCACCCAGACTAAAATGGGTAGCATTAATCTGTACTGAGAAGTAAATGTAGCCAGTGTAACCGCTACCACAGCACCCATCGAGTACCAGTACGACTGCTACCACTACCACCACCACCGTCACAACAAAAACAAAAACAACAAACGGTCACTACCGTCTGTACATGTCGTTGTAGCCAGAGGAGTTGGCGCCCCATGCTGTCGCCACGGACTGTTTAGTTTAAGTGTGCCCCGACATAAAACTCCATCACCTAACCAGTGATGGAACCCACAGTAATATTCCGTGATTGAAAAAAAGTACACTATACTCACAAATAGCGGAAATAAAAACCCGCACTCGTCATCTATCCCTCTCCGAAGGGCCGATTTTTAATTAACCTTGGCATCCGTGTCGACCCAAACCAAACTGGACCGTAAGCCGTCTTAGTTAACAGTTTGTGTCATCAACGAATAGTTTTTGATCGAGTGAATCGTCGGGGAGAGGCTAATTTGGAGTTTACTGAAATCGGATGTCTTTGGGCGTAAGGCGCAGATATCGCAACCTAGCTGTAAACCACAACACAACGTGCCAATTGTCCCTTTAGAGAAAAAAATTAGCACCCAGCGGGGAATCGAACTCCGGTCATCCGTGTGAAGGGCGAAATATTTATAACTCTACTGCCGAAAATTAAAGATTTTAGGTCAGATATCGCAGCAAAGCTTTAAACAACAACACAACGTGCCAACCGCCCTCTCAAGGGCGAACGAATTTCACCCGTGACATGAACAATGAGCATCACGTCGCCGCTATCGCAGGCTAGCTGTAAACCCCAAAATCGAGCGGGGACAAAAAGGCGTAGATATTGCAGCCTAGCTATAAACCACAACAAAACGTGGCAGTCACCCAGTTAGGCCCCCCTCCCCGCCAAAAAAAAAAAAAAAATTATATTACCAAGCGGGGAATCGAAAGCCTATCTCATGAAAGGCGAAATGCTTACAACTAACTACGCTAACAACTATTCAAGCATTTAGTAGAAATGAAATTATATAATAACGGAAAGTTCCGGGTTACACACAGAGTCAAAGGTGGCCAAGAACTAAAAACAAACCCCTGATGAAATGATCGTCGTTGGAGCTACGTCATTCGTGGTTTGTGCCAAACTCATACATACAAACACGCACGGAGTCTAAGGCAACGTTGTGTGAAAATTTGAAAGCGATCGGTAAAGAAATGTTGGAGATTGATCCTGGGGGAAAAGGCATCTATTGGCAGCCCTGCTCAGCAGTCGAAGGTGGCCAATTAATTAAAAACAAATCCGGGCCGGCAACGAAACAAATAATGATTTGACCGTTGCTAGAGCTATGTCGTTCATGGTTTGTGCAATTTTCTGGAAAAAATCACGCTCTGAGTCAAAGGCAACGTTGTGTGAAAATTTGAAAGAAATGGGTTTAGTAGTTTCCGAGTCTATAGTTAACAAACTCGGAAAATTAACATTTTTATTAATATAGATAATGATTTCACAGTGAATGTAACTTTTCAACGTCGGCGTCTTATCCTCATCTTCTGATTGACTAGAATTTCACGTTGTCATCTAACGCAGTTCCAAAATCTTGTTACACTCGCAACCCACCAAAACCATGGACATTATTTTACGACCCAATACCAAGCCTGTATGCGCAAAATCTTTCACCGGCCCACACGTTGAAGAACACTGAACGACTGCCCATCACACATATACCAAGCTCTGTATGTGCAGAATCTTTTACCCGAATTGCACTTCCGGTTGTGGGATGTTGACAACCAGGCCGATCAGCCATCCGCCCATCATCCCTTTGGCGCAGTCTTCAGTGCCGCAGACACAAACAGAGAAGACAAACAAGCATCTCTAGATCGCCAGATTAGCGGCTCCAGGCGACTGTCGATGATCCGAGTCAAAATGGCGCTGAAACTGTTTTAGACGACGTGGCTGTTTATCCAAAACACAGCTGCTGTTGCTACTTCTTCTTTTTTTTTTTTTGTTCTTGTGGTTGTTGTTGTTGTTCTTCTTCTTCTTCTTTTGCTTCTTCTTCTTCTTCTTCTTCTTCTTCTTCTTCTTCTTCTTCTTCTTCTTCTTCTTCTTCTTCTTCTTCTTCTTCTTCTTCTTCTTCTTCTTCTTCTTAATCTTCTTCTTCTTCTTCTTCTTCTTCTTCTTCTTCTTCTTCTTCTTCTTCTTTTCTTCTTTCTTCTTCTTCTTCTTCTTCTTCTTCTCTTCTTCTTCTCTTAATCTTCTTCTTCTTCTTCTTCTTCTTCTTCTTCTTCTTCTTCTTCTTCTTCTTCTTCTTCTTCTTCTTCTTCTTCTTCTTCTTCTTCTTCTTCTTCTTCTTCTTCTTCTTCTCTCCCACCTCCTACTCCACTTCTTCCTCCACTCAGTTATTCTTCCTCTCCTACTTGAATTAATAGAAATATGAACAAGGTAAAGAAACAATAAATGCATGCACTGGATAAAAAACAACAAAAGCACTAGAGATGCTTGAGTCCCATAGATTAGCAATAACTCCTTTTAGAGCACTTTCTTTCCCAGCCATTGAGAACAACTGAATGATTTCCTCTACGAAAGTCTACCCAGAACGTGTGGATTGCTCTCATTGGCCTATTAACGCCATTAGGAAAAGTCCCGACATTGCTTGTGGCTGTAAACTGTGGCCAACGAGCTGGAACACAGGCGTGGCGGAACTTCACAAGTTAATCAGAAACTAACACTCCTGTTTCAAATGAGCTAGTTTCGTGCATACGTGCATGTAAAAAAATGTGCGTAAGTAATAGTTTCCTTAATTAGCTGTAAGTGTTTAACAAATCTTGCTGTATCACAGCTACAACTGTTGTTTATTGGTACCTAGAAGGAATAAAAAAAAAAAATTTAATTGGGCTAGACTTTCAGGTTAAAATGAGCTAAAACGGATACCAGGAAATGTTCAACGAGGTAAACGCGGCTTGAAAGAAACTAAATACATCAGCAGTTTAATGCCGACTTCTCGTTACAAGCCGGTTATATACACTGAGCAAATTTCTGGGCACAAAAGGCCGGAAATCCGATGTAGTTATCTACACAACTGTGCATTTATTAGAGGTAATGTGTCTCTTTTAGTAAGAATGGTTGAAGTGAAGAGGGATCTGTATTTGTGCTTTATTGATTACATTAAAACATTTGAAAGAGTGAAACGTAACAATTTTTATAAAATTTGGAAACCTTAAAAATTGATAATAAAAATCTGAGAATAACTGAAATAATAATAATAATAATAATAATAATAATAATAATAATAATAATTGTAATAATAGTAATAAAAATAAAAATATTAATAATAATAACAAAAACTGACAAGAAGCAGCCATAAGAATTGACAACCAAGCTGGAACTTTTGAAAACGTTAAACATTGCGTTAGACAGGGATGTGTACTATCCTCCGATTTATTTAGTGTGTTCAATAAAATAATAGTTATACCCTTACGTGGCATGTCAGGAATATCGATTGGTTTACATATTGTTTTAGCAACCTGACGGTTTAGTTGTGATCGCTCAAACCGAAACACAACTGCAAGAAATGATAGATATAAGTATAACAGTAAGTCAAACCAAGGGTCTTCGTTTGAAAAGCAGAAAAAGAGAAGTAATTGTAATTGCAAGAAATGCTGACCCTCCAAAACGCAACATCAAAGTAAATGGAATAATACTCGAGCTAGTTGATTTGTGTAAGTACTTGGGTACCCTGAGAACAGCAGATGGAAGATGTATTAAAGAAGTTAAATGCAGAATATCGCAAGCAAAGGCAACATTTCACAAAATAAAGAATATTATATGCAATCATTTTTATCAATTTAGACGAGAAAGATAATTTTTTAAGGCTATATGAACTAAACATTGATATACGGAAGTAAATCGTAGACAGTTTGTAGGTTATAAAAAAATAATTGAGAGCTGCAGAAATGTGGTTTTAGAAACGAATTATGGCCGGGATATGTGAACCATCGTCATTGCACACGGTTATAAACCATAAGAGTTGATAGGAAACTGTCCGCTTGTGTCGCCGTGTTCACGCAACTCCGTAGCTACAGCGACGTTCCTTCGTTTAGTCCAGAGTGTTAAATCTGGTACCCATTGTACCTATTACCTGGGTGAACCCCGGAACCACCCGGTTTCGAACACCTGCCGTGGGCTGCAGCGAGTTGCAGCTGCATTAGAAAGTCACCTATCGACTGCACTAACGTGTCCCACTCTCTTTTGTTATTTAGTAGTGTTTTCTGTCCCACTTTTTCTCAACACCTATATATAATTCTCTACCAAACCCCCTTCAAGCCATTTCTAAACTTGTGCGCGGATATGTAGGCAATCTAACAACAGTCTTTCTTAGACTCCTCTTGTGACATGCATGGTAGGTTCCTGAGTTATTATTATTTGCTTATTTTATGGGTTCTGATAATAATTCAGATCTCAAGACTAGACTAATGGAAAGTCCCATCTGCACGTCCACATGGTAGAGTATTGTAAACACACTGTAGTGTGGCCAACGCAGCTATGGGGACCAAGTATTCACCGGAATAAGTAGACACCTCTGGGATGCACTCTTCTGTTAGCAGTGCATCACAGATCAGGGCACTCACTTGTTCTGGCAATCTAAAAGGTTGCCGAAGGCTGACGACGTAGTCTAACGCCATATGGATGTGAACAGTAAGGGGAAACTACTACATTATTGTCCCAAGAAACTTAAGGAAGCCACAAGTGAACGGAAGTTGAAAAATTTGGTCACATCAAGTACTAGAGCGAACGGTGACAGAAAGAATATGCAGTGGCCGATCTGCGTGAAGATGGAAACAGGAGATAAGTGACTCTTTGAGTATGAAAGTACACGATCGGGAGAACTGGAGAAAGAAAGTTTCTTTCAGGCAAACTTTGATCAGAGCGCGTACTGCAAAGGACCTGCTACGGAGCATGCACGGCGCCGCACGACCAAGGGGTATCCCTGATTTTCAGGGTACAGACCTGATATGGCAGAGAACTGATGCTGATAAAGGAAAAACCCTCCTTGCGCGCTACTTGGAGCAAACTGACCAAAAAGGCGAAGCTGCAAGAATAGGGGTTAAGATGAAACTGTCGATGCTGTGCGAGAACACTGAGCTAGGCACTGATTTCACAATCACTGCAGACACCTTAAGAACTTGCCTCAAGAAATCGCGCAGCACTGCTCCAGGTCCTGACGGCATCCGATACAATGACATGCTGATGATGTCGAATGCTGATTTGAAAAGCGTGGCAAAGGAATTCAATATCAGCATCCAGAGTGGCCAGATACAAGAGGAATGGCTCCATAGTTATTTGTTTCACTACCAAAGCCTAATAAAGACCACTCAAAGATCTGCGGCTACAGAATCATCTCGATGCAGAATACTGTTGGCAAACTTTTGGAAAAAATTGTCGCACAAAGATTGACCACCTACTTAGAACTACATGATAAGTTCCCATCAACACTTGGAGGGTACAGATTGAAGAAAGAGACATGGTCCAATGCTGCTGTTTTCGCCTACGATGTGTACGAGGGATTTCAGATTAAAGAAGAGACATGTGCGGCAGTGTTGGACTTAGAAGATGCCTACAATAAAGTACCATATGATTATTTAATGCAATTACTGCTTAAACTAGAAGTCAATCCTATTCTGATCCGCTGGATTGCTGCGGTCCTGTTCCAGAGAAAGATTGTACTAAGATGTGGTAGCTGGTCCTCAGAACCGCAAACGATATGTCCAGGCTTGCCACAGGGATCACCGCTATCACCAGTCTTATTCAATGTTTATACGGTGATGATCACTGAGCAGCAGTTGAATGGAAAGGGAAGGACTTTGTCATTTGCTGATGACATTTTGATTTATCGACGAGGGCGTGATAGACAGGAGATCGCCAGCACAATGCACAAAGAACTCGATCGAATTGCCGCCTGGTGTGATGGTTCCAATGCCTATGTCAATCCCTCGAAGGCATCAGTGTCATGGTTCTCTTTGAACAATCACATTGTCAAGTCGGACTTACCAGAAGTGAAAATGCGTGATAATGTATTGATCAGAACCAACGTTATGACGTTTCTCGGGGTGAGGTTCGATCGCAGCTTGTCATTCAGGGAACACGTTGACCATGCGATAACAAAAGCACGCAAAGGTCTATCTGCAATGAGGATTATGGCTGCTTCCAATATCGAGCAAAGACTGCTGGTGCTTCTATTCTATGGTCTGGTCCTTTCCCCCATTGAATACGCTCTGGCCATCCTCACTGTCAGTGCTACCCAGATTGAACGACTCGAGAAGGTGCAAAATGAAGCCATTTGTACAAGAGACACATCTTGTGGAGCAATGAGGTATCTACTTGACTTTCCAACAATGAACCAAAGGATCAGGATGTGGAGGGCTCGGGCGTACCTCAAAATATGTGCTGATAAGAAACACCCACTGCATCAAGCGCTTTTTAGTGAAAAGGGCGACAGACTGAAGAGGGGAAAATCGTGGCTAGGTCGGGCAGAAGATGTTATTAGGCAAATATGCAGCCTAACCGACATCATACCTGGTGCAGAATGGATACCTGTGCCTCAGGCGTTTATTTGTACATTTTCCTGTATTGTCACACTCAACAGGCGATGTAGAGAAGATAATCCTGTTGCTGTTAATGCAGAGGTCAACGCTCTCATCGGTGAAAATTCAGACGAAGCAGATGCACTAATCTATACAGACGGATCAGTTATACGCCAAAGAAGAAGCGCATGGGCATTTACAGCACGCTCAGCGGGCAGAACAGTCAAAGAAGCCAACGGCGCCTCTCCATGACAACCAGCAGCATGACGATGGAGGTGATGGCAGTGACGCAAGCGTTTGCCTGGCTTTGAAACACACAAAAATACACCCGCATATGTATACTCAGTGATTCAATGAGTATGATCCGGAGGGTTCAGGCAGGTTCAGTGCGAAGACAATGGCTTGAATCAATTCAGAAGTCCACTGTGCGAGGAGTCACCTTTATTTTTGTTCCGGGACACGCAGGCGTCGATGGAAATGAAAGAGCTGACAGGTTGGCTGGATCCGCTATCACTACCGACGGTCGGCCTATGGATCATGCTGATATTATCAATGCCCTCAGAGAAATGGGAAGGATAGAGGACTTTGGTGGCAGTGAATCCACATCACTCGCCAGAATGGCAGACTTGGGAATTAAGATCGGCACAGCAAAAAACGAGACGCACACCGGACACGTCAGAAGACTTGTTAATCAACATAGAACTTTTACTATTAGCCATCGGACGTTGGGATTCATACTGAGGGGAGGATCTGAGCACCTATGGACATGTCCGGAGTGCAATGATGATAACCCAACTAACTAACTAACTAACTAACTAACTAACTAACTGCTACATGATGATGATGATGATGATGATATTACCACATGGACACGGCCTATCTCTACTTTTACGATATTAATGATCTCAAAGTGTTTCCAGCCTGGGATGTGTATGTGTTTGTCCGAGCACGTCCCTTCCAGCAGGTTCCCCAGAAAGCTCCCAAACTGTTTTATATTACAGTTTCTAATGTGAAACGTGAGAGGAGTCTTGGAAACTCTGCTGGAGGCTTCAGGCTGAGATGAACTGTGGGCTGACGTGGGCCCGGGCAGCCTCTCAGAGACAAGTAGTTCACTTCCGGGCAGACAGTCTGATTTCCGCTATGGTGATCTGGTGACGTAATCCGAGATTGTGTTTATTTCCCTTGCTATCCAACGAACCGGTTTGTGGGAGATTTTCTTTTCTCTTCATGTTCTTTAGTTCTGCAAGCCTCGGGGGTGCACTGGCTGGTACTAGGGGCGCTTGGAGCAATGATGGTGCACTGTCTAACACTAGGGGCGCTGGAAGCCTCGGTGGTGCACTGGCGGGTACTAGGGGCGCTGAGAGCATCAATGGTGTACTGGCTGACACTAGGGGCGCTGGGAGCCTCAGTGGTGCACTGGCTGGTACTAGGCGCACTGGGCGCCTCGGTGGTGCACTAGCTGGTACTAGGGGCGCTGGGAGCCACGGTGGTGCACTGGCTGACACTAGGGGTGCTGGGAGCATCGGTGGTGCACTGGTTGGTACTAGATGCGCTGGGAGCAACGGTGGTGCACTGGCTGGTACTAGATGCGCTGGGAGCAACGGTGGTGCACTGGCTGAAACAAGGACGCTTGGAGCATTGGTGGTGCACTGGCTGGTACTAGGGGGCGATGGGCGCAACGGTGGTGCACTGGCTTGTACTAGGGGCGCTGGGAGCAACGGTGGTGCACTGGCTGGCACTAGGGGCGCTGGGAGCAACGGTGGTGCACTGGCTGGCACTAGGGGCGCTGAAACCCTGTGAGTATAGGTCTCTTAAGCCCCATCCTCGCGAAACCAACGCAAAGAGGTCTGCTTCCAAATCTCCTGCACCTGGATTCGAACCGTATACTTTTGAATTTCTAAGCCCGGGGAGGGGCATGTGCAGTTGCGAACTGAGTAAATAAGGCCTGCAGATAAATCGACGTCTTTGGCTTGGGTAGGTTACGCACGCTCGATGACGCACGCGATGAGATTATGCAATAAATCTGAGATGGCTTCCACTAAAAATGATTCCTTTGATTATCAGAGAGGTGTTAATTAATTGCCGGTGAACAAGCGATAAACATGGCGACTGTCTGGAAGAAAGACACTGGCCACTGGTCAGGATGTGTCCTGGATCAGTGTCCGGAGATTGGCAATCACAGGGTGAGTGTGTAAAGTAGCCAAATGTGGCCCTTAAATCGCCAGTCACGTTTTGACCTTCACTGGGGAATAATCTGGCCACTAGGGTGGGACAATCTATCAAATGTTTTGTTTTCGTTTTAGTCTTCTCTTAAAATGGCGGTCAGTAACACCAGAGTGCAGGCCAAGTTTCATGGCTTGGCTAGCACTTGATTAATACATGCCTGGTTGTTTATACAGCTGTTAGTTATAGTTGCTTTTCACACTGTTGATTATAGTTCACTACCTTAGAGGTCAAGAGGGGGAGGGTAGGGGGTGGGGTGCGGCGGGTTGCGGGGGGGGGGGGTCATGTTGGCACCTTTCCATATTTCTTGGTAGTGAGGGTAGGGTGGAGGTTGGAGTGTGTTTCGAATCAGATATTAACTACGATGTTAACCTTAGATCAGAAATTAATAACCATATCGATTTTAAATCAGAACCTAATAACCATATCGATATACAATCAGAACCTAATAACCATATCGATATTCAGTCAGAAACTAATAATCATATCTATATTCAATCAGAAATTAATAATCAAATCTATATTCAGTCAGAAACTAATAATCATATCTATATTCAGTCAGAAACTAATAATCATATCTACATTCAGTCAGAAACTAATAATCATTTCTATATTCAGTCAGAAATTAATAATCATATCTATATTCAGTCAGAAACTAATAATCATATCTATATTCAGTCAGAAACTAATAATCATATCTATATTCAGTCAGAAACTAATAATCATATCTACATTCAGTCAGAAACTAATAATCATTTCTATATTCAGTCAGAAATTAATAATCATATCTATATTCAGTCAGAAACTAATAATAATATCTATATTCAGTCACAAAATAATAATCATATCTATATTCAGTCAGAAACTAATAATCATATCTATATTCAGTCAGAAACTAATAATCATATCTATATTCAGTCTGAAACTAATAATCATATCTATATTCAGTCAGAAACTAATAATCATATCTATTATTCAGTCAGAAACTAATAATCATATCTATATTCAGTCAGAAACTAATAATCATATCTATATTCAGTCAGAAACTAAAAAACATATCTATATTCAGTCAGAAACTAATAATCATATCTATATTCAATCAGAAACTAATAATCATATCTATTATTCAGTCAGAAACTCATAATCATATCTATATTCAGTCTAAAACTAATAATCATATCTATATTCAGTCTGAAACTAATAATCATATCTATATTCAGTCTGAAACTAATAATCATATCTATATTCAGTCAGAAACTAATGATCATATCTATTATTCAGTCAGAAACTAAAAACCATATCAATATTTAATGAGAAGCAAAGCTGCCATGTCGTAATCCAATCATAAATAACGACCACGTAGTAACTCAGTGGGACACCAACGGCAATGAAGATCATCATCATCATCAAGTATTTCCTTCTTCAGGCATAGTCCTGCTCTACCTTACTGCAAACTGTCATGGTCAACTAACTGGTCTGCGGTCTGTGTAGAGAAGTGAGTAAGATGCTGGCACACTGAATCAAAACCAATCTCCAGGCTGTGTGGAATTAAAGAGAAAATGAATGACACAGCTGGCTATCGTGAAGTTCAACTGTTTATGAAGTAATCAAAGAATCGTCTGCATGCAAGAGGAGAAAAAGAAGGAGGAGGAGCAGAAGAAGAAAAAGAAAAAAAAGAAGAAGAAGAAGAAGAAGAAGAAGAAGAAGAAGAAGAAGAAGAAGAAGAAGAAGAAGAAGAAGAAGAAGAAGAAGAAGAAGAAGAAGAAGAAGAAGGGTTAAATAGTGACGATGATAATGATGTTGATGTTGTTACTGATGGTGATGTCGATTATCAGAACGACCATGCTAATGGTTATGGTGGAGGAGATCGTAATAATGACAGTTCTCTAACGGACAAACCCCAAACACTGAGTTACAACGCCAGATTTTCATGTCCAAAAAAAAAAAAGAAGGCAGAATCCCCAGTAGCCAGTCCTAAGACAGGTCTCTCTCCGCCGAATAATCGCCTGTATAAACATGCAACCACATCAACAGAAAAGCTATGAAGAACATTACCTCTCATAAATACACAGCTATGTAGATAATTACATTTAATTCTAAGCCTTTCCTCGGGGGTTTATTTGGGTTCTGAAACTGCATGTTTAAATTCATTTTATTTTATGCTTTTTCGAAGAACGTATCAGCTATGATGTTTTGATAAATATATGGAAAAAAAAAAAAAAAAAAAGGAAATTATTAAATTACGACTACAGAAAAATTTGAAATTACAAGTAAAATTCAAAAATTGAGATACAAAGAAAAATATTCAGTTCATCCGTATTTCATTTTAGCTTCTTTTTCTTCTGTACAATTTCTGTAATGGAATGACGTGACAGTCTGTTTTATTGATTGGAGGTGGTTTCTTTGTGTGTACGCCGCATTGAGAGGAATTTGTTTGTCGTGTTGCAGAATACAGAATCTCACCATCAAATATGGCACCAAGGCCACGATAACAGGTTAGATAAACAAAAAACATCTGTGTTTTCTGTGCATATTGAATGTTGTAAAATTAGCGCTCTAGGTGCTGCCATTAATGAAGTTACAGTTAGGGCAGTTACTGCTTCTATTAACTCGACTACTACTAATATTGCTATTATATATACTTATATTAGTGCCGCCCCCCTCCTCCAACCAAAAAGTGTGTGACCGGGGAGGGGAGGGGGGAGGGGTGAGTGTCAGTGACGCCCTCTGAAAAATAGAAGAATTTATAAACAGACAGCAAAACACCTCATTTCTCCTTCACACCATATATGGAATTTCTCTTTTAAGTTTTGTTCCTACATTTTATGTTATGTCAAATATATTGTTACGTTCCTTTTCTATCAGCACTTTACTACTATTGGTAGCAGTAGTAGTAGTAGTAGTAGTAGTAGTAGTAGTAGTAGTAGTAGTAGTAGTAGTAGTAGTAGTAGTAGTAGTAGTAGTAGTAGTAGTAGTAGTAGTAGTAGTAGTAGTAGTAGCAGCAGTAGTAGTAGTAGTAGTAGTAGTAGTAGTAGTAGTAGTAGTAGTAGTAGTAGTAGTAGTAGTAGTAGTAGTAGTAGTAGTAGTAGTAGTAGTAGTAGTAGTAGTAGTTAGTAGTAGTAGTAGTAGTAGTAGTAGTAGTAGTAGTAGTAGTAGTAGTAGTAGTAGTAGTAGTAGTAGTAGTAGTAGTAGTAGTAGTAGTAGTAGTAGTAGTAGTAGTAGTAGTAGTAGTAGTAGTAGTAGTAGTAGTAGTAGTAGTAGTAGTAGTAGTAGTAGTAGTAGTAGTAGTAGTAGCAGCAGTAGTAGTAGCGACAGCAGTAGTAGCGACAGCAGCAGCAGCAGCAGTAGTAGTAGGAGCAGTAGCAGCAGTAGCAGTAGTAGTAGTAGTAGTAGTAGAACAAGCAGCAGCAGTAGCAGTAGTAGTAGTAGTAGTTGTAGTAGCAGTAGTAGTAGTAGTATTAGTATTAGTAGTAGTAGTAATAGTATTAGTATTAGTAGTAGTAGTAATAGTAGTAGTATTAGTAGTAGTAGTAGTCGTAGTAGCAACAGCAGCAGTAGTAGTATTAGTATTAGTAGTAGTAGCAGCAGCAACAGCAGTAGTAGTAGTAGTAGTAGTAGTAATAGTAGTAGTAGTAGTAGAAGTAGTAGTAGTAGTAGTAGTAGTAGTAGTAGTAGTAGTAGTAGTAGTAGTAGTAGTAGTAGTAGTAGTAGTAGTAGTAGTAGTAGTAGTAGTAGTAGTAGTAGTAGTAGTAGTAGTAGTAGTAGTAGTAGAAAACCGTACGGGAATCCAAAACTGCATGCCAACCAATGCTCAACATACATTTGGAACAACAATTTTATCACGTATTCTTAAAAAGACATTGTGAAGACTGTGTGTTTTATTACATTTGTCAAAAATATGCGTGTCTCAAATGTGAGTATTTTTATCCGGAACCCGCCCATACATCGACTTGTTGGGTTGCCACCGAGGATCACAAATGTTGCTTGGTTGCCCAGTCTAGAATTTTGTGCCAGATTGGCTGTTTGGGGAATCGTAAATCGTGAATAGAGTTTTCCTATAATTGTCGTTCTGGCACATAATGCCAAAGGAGCTTTTAAATACCAGGCGTTTAAAAAATGGCATCTGTTGTCGATTTTTCTGGAAAAATATAGGTTGAGCGAAGCAGATAAATTGCCTACGTTTAATTGATTCTTTCAGATCCCCAAATACACACAAATTGTAAATGAACACGAGCTAGACACATTAGCCTGGCCTGTGTGTAAATGAAAGATACACCTCAAATATCAGCTTCAATGATTGGATAGATACTGCTTCTGTCACATGACAGAGTCAAGTATTTTGTGCTCGCATGTATGCGTGTGTGTGCCAGCATGCGTGCGTGCATGTATATGTGTGTGTGTGTTTGGTTTTCAAACCTTTAACCTAAGGCTAGCTTGCTTTGTATAAAAATGCTCATCCATTTATACCAACAGGTGTGATCTGCTCCCTTGTCTTGTTTAGATGTTTTGCTCTTCTACCCCGCGGTGTAGGCGGCCGTGCTGCCATGTTTAGTCTTGCTATTGATGTCATCACATTTAGAGATTGAGATTTCTTACTGTTGTATTTTTTGGGGTGAGAGACTGTAATTTTGGATAATGCAGATCTCAAAGACATTGCTTGCTTTGTCTTCGTGTTTCTGATATTGTTGGAGATTGGTTTGGCCTTCTTCGTGGATCCTGGGATGTAAATATATATCTTACAAACTGTTCTTCCTAAACACTAGATTGTAGAAATACATTACAATCTCACCTCTGGCCTTTCCTCCTACACACTAGGTTGTAGAAGTGCTTGACAGTTTGGTCTGGCCTATTTTCCTAAACATTAGATTGTAGAAATACCTTGCAGACTTATCTGGTCTTTCATATAAACTAGACTGTAGAAATACCTTACAGTCTTATCTGGTTTTATCTATAATCTAGATTGTAGAAATACCTTACAGTCTTATCTGACCTTTCATATAAACTAGACTGTAGAAATACCTTACAGTCTTATCTGACCTTTCCTTTAAACTAGATTGTAAAAATACCTTATTTCGCACTTATTTCGATATCACTTCCGGTAATGGGATTCCGGCAAGTCTGCTAGTTGATTATTTATTTGATTATCTCCTCTTGTCTGCAGTTGCTGCACTAGATCCGTCAAATTAGTGTCTTTGTGTGTAAGTTTGAGTCTGTGTGAGACAGTAACTCTCTCTGTGGGTGCGCGCGCGCGTATGTGTGTGTGTGAGAGAGAGTGCGCGTGTGTGTATGTTAGTCACAGTTGCAAGTTAACCCCAGACGTGACACTGCATTATTGCTTCTTTCCTGTGTCATAAAAAATCATACACAATGCACATTGCTGTCTCTCGTGAAAACATTGGAACAGACATGCGTGTCTTTGTTTGTGATTGTCGTTTAAGAGACTGACGTACGGACGGACATAAAGACATGTGGATGCATAAATGGAATGAACGAATTATTATTTTTTTTTAAGCAGGGTTAAGGACTCGGCTGGCAGGCCTGGATGACTTTCTGCCTGTTTGGCCTCAATTCGTTGATAAATTATTCCGTTTTTACATCATTCAACAGAAAATAATACAATTCGTTAGCAACATAAGTTACAGGACACAGACATACAGAAAGATAGACAGACAGACAGACAGAGAGACAGACCGATAGACAGTTAGATAAATGGATGGATGGAGGTTAGGTATGAGAATTATGGATAGCCAGATAGGAGAAGCACAGAACTAGTAAGTGTGACAACTCAGTCAGTGAGATACTTCGACTAGTCAAAAACTACACAAGCATAACTCCAGTAATCCCTATAGTCGAGTCCATCTCCCATGACTCTGATGACATCATGCGCCGCCATTGTGACCTAGATATTTTTGATTGTCTTTAATGCCAGAATATGAACAATCTTCCAGCATGTTTTCTTTTAGCCTTTCTTCTTTAGTTCTCACATTGTCCTTAGGTACTTCAGGTCTGCCCTTGTATCCATGATGCGCCTAAACAACACGGGCAGTCTTCTGCTAATTAAGGTAACTAGTTCTATTTGTGAATGCATTTCTCCCAAGTCTGTTTGTAATTATTTTAAACAATTCGACAGCCTAGCAAGTCGATAGAAATAAGCTTGTTTCATGAACGTGAAAAGGCGCGTCTAGCGATTTTAAAGTTGGAAGCGGCCTGGTTTCAGAATAAGGTGCACTACCTGTCCAGCGGCACAGACCTCTATGAGATTGTATCCTTAGATAATAAAGATTGTGTGCGTGTGTTCAATCAGTGTTTAGCTTAGGTGTGTTCGTTCGTTAGCAGTTTATCTGTCATCAGCCTGCAGCGTAGCCATATAGAATCGAACAATAGGCATGTAGGTTCTTGACAGTAACGATTTTTGCGAAATTTTGTAAATTTTTTAACTTGTTGACAAATTATCCTCATTGAACATCAAACCATTCAGCCCATAAGTGCGCGGGTCCCGCTCTCAGTAAATGATGCAGCATACAGCGGTTGATAACACCAGTTCGGTGTTGGCTTCTTATTCTTTGTTAGCTTCCCCCACTGTGCTATTTTTGGGCCACGCCTCTTTTACCTTGCTTTTCTTGCAGTCTGGTCATAGTTGCAGATTCACAGTCATCAATTGGTTCTAGCAAACTTCCATATTTATCCGCCCGCTACGGTAGCTTTATCTGCCAGTCTATCACCTTGCTTATGTCCTTGCACGCATGTACATCCTGGCACTAAAATGAAATAGCATGTGGCGTAGATAATCGTGAAATTAGCACAACATATCCAAAATGCAAAAGTGTAATGTAATAAATATTGTCTCCTGTACATTTGTACCAGTATTTAGTCTAGCAAGGTTCCACAACTCGTGCTTTCCCCCAGTCCTTTAATCTGAAGGGGAACGCGCTGTTGTATTTATGGCCCTCTGCTGGGTGTAGCAGCGTCCAGCAACACTCTGATCCGCAAACACACACACACACACACACACACACACACACACACACTGATATCTAGATTGCACGCGAAGGGCAGCAGTCGGAGACTGACAAATATCACTACATAAACGAGTTTTATGTCTCAACTCAGGCCTAAAAACCGTTTAGCTCTAGTTGGGGTCCCAGCCAATTGTAAATGAACTCTGTATTGATTTGCGGCTTTAGACATCACGGGCGGGAAAAACCAGCCCACAAGCGCAAATGTTTTATGTGGCATTGGAACAGTTTTCGCCATCTTTAGTTCATGGAATTGTCGATAGTTCTTCTGGTCTGAGCTGTGTTCATACATTTGTAAGATTACTCATTAGTCGCTCAAGTGAGCGGGAACGGCTTAAACCCGCCTGCCATCTGACGATTTGGAACGCCAAGCAGAAAATCTATGTTGCCATTATGATTTAATATCCGTATTTGATAACGACATTCCGAGAATAAGTCGATCCTTGTGTCACACGATCTCGATCAAACACGCTATGAACATGGTTTTAACCCAAGAATGATAGCAATGCAGTATACCCACACAAGAGCGGTTCATTGTGTGTCATCCCTGCGCTGGACTTAACACAACTCTTCTCTCCTACTTCTCAACTATCTCTTTCTCCCAGCCTCCGCCCCTCTCCCAACCCTCCCCAATTTTTGTAAATGTGTGTCCATGCGTGTTTGTGCGTATAGTGTGTATGTATGTATGGATGTGAGTGAACTGTGTATATGCATAAGGTGTGGGTTTGCATCCTGTCAAGGTAGCACGGATCTAGTTCAGAGCTGCCTCTGGGCGTGCATAATCATGCAAATGTCGTCAGGCTCCTGCACGCTTCCAGGTGTTTGTTGGTTTGCGAGACCTTCGATGACGTGGCAGAGATGCAGTCAGTGTTGACATTAGGGTGCAGTGGTTCCCTAACCTACTTCCAGATTTTATCTTTTCTGGTCTCTTTTGCAGCACTTCTCAAAAATCGCCGAAATGTTGATGTTAAAATACCTAATTTGAAGTACGTGTACGGTCCTTTTAGATCTCTTAGCAGAGAAGATTTCGATTTCATAAAACCTTTGACTCCTGAGGTGAAGGCATTGGAGAAGGAGGCCAGGAGGAAGGAGGAGGAGAAGTAGAAGGAAGTGGAAGAGATAAAACAGGAGGAGGTGGAGGATAAGAAGAAGCAAGTAAGAAAAGGGAGGAAGAAAAGGGGATTGAGGATTTAGAGGACAAAAATGAGGAGGAGAAGAAGAAGAAGAAGAATAAAAAGAAGTAGAAGGAGACGAAGAAGGAGGAGACCCAAGGGGAGGAGGAGAAGAAGAAGAAGAAGAAGAAGAAGAAGAAGAAGAAGAAGAAGAAGAAGAAGAAGAAGAAGAAGAAGAGGAAGAAGAAGAACAAGAACAAGAGGACAGAAAAGAAAAAGAAGAAGAAGAAGAAGAAAAGAAGAAGAAGAAGAAGAAGAAGAAGAAGAAGAAGAAGAAGAAGAAGAAAAAAGAAGAGAAGAGGAAGAGGAAGAAGAAGAACAAGAACAAGAATAAGAAAAAGAAGAAGAAGAAAAGAAGAAGAAGAGACGAAGACTAAGAAAGAAGAAGAAAGAAGAGAAGAAGAAGAAGAAGAAGAAAGAAGAAGAAGAAAGAAAGAAGAAGAAGAAGAAGAAAAAAACAAAAAAGGAAGAAGAAAAACCAAATAAAAGAGAAGAAGAAGAAGCAAAAGAAGAAGAAGAAGAAGAAGAAGAGAGAGAAGAAGAAGAAGAAGAAGAAGAATGAAGAAGAACGAAGAGAAGAAGAAGAAGATCATACATACTGAAGAAGAAGAAGAAGAAGAAGAAAGAAGAAGAAGAAGAAGAAAGAAAAAGAAAGAAGAAAAAGAAAAGGAAGAGAAGAAGAAGATGAAGAAAAAGAAGAAGAAGGAGAGGAAGAAGAAGAAGAGGAAGAAGAAGAAGAAGAAGAAGAAGAAGAAGAAGAAGAAGAACAAGAACAAGAACAAGAAGAAGAAGAAGAACAAGTTGAAGAAGAACAAGAACAAGAACAAGAAGCAGAAGAAGGTAAAGAAGGAGAAGCAGAAGAAGAAGAAGAAGAAGAAGAAGAAGAAGAAGAAGAAGAAGAAGAAGAAGAAGAAGAAGAAGAAGAAGAAGAAGAAGAAGAAACGAATAAGAAGAGGAAAGTTAAAGGCATAATAATACTTTTAGAATTTTACACATGATATAAAATCCAAAACTGACGTGATGATTACAGAGTAGACAGATAACTGTCATGAGAGACATGTCTCTAACAAACAAGAACAAACAGCACCACTAGCAACGTTCATGTGTCCACTGTCCTGTGACAACACTCTTCATCTTCATGAACGTTGACTGTCTGCCAGCTTGTCATCCGCGTGACCTGAGAGTGTTCGCCCCATGTGGTCACAGTTTGATTCCTTGTCTCTGTTCTCAGCGGCCTCCGGTAGATTCTCCGTCCCACCCTCACTTTCCCTGTCATGTCAAGATACTGGATGGAGAGCTGATTGTTGTCTTAACGCTCGTAGGCCACTGCCGACTGTCACGATAGCCTGGTATGATACAACAAAGCAAGTATTTGTTGTTGCTGTCCCAGCGGTAGTCGGGGTGCCCTAGTGTAACAGCTGAACGGGGTTTGTGGATCTTGCACCGGGGAGTCTCAAATGAATGGTCCCGGTTTATGTCACATCAAGGTTTATCGCTCTTTGTTGTCATCACCCACTCAAACACACAGATCAGCCTCTGATTTATAACATTCGCTAGATCTGATGTTCATGCCGACTGACGTGGGCATTCATGCTTTTCCACACCTGGTGAATCTATGGGGGTGACTGCAGTCAAGCTAATACAAGGAATTCCAGAGAAATTTAAACAAAAAGCTCAAGAAAATGTGAAAGAGGACAAAACAACAGAACGTAACGTTTGGGCCAGGCAGCCTTTTTCAAACATAAGCAAACGACACAAACGAGGAATGGAGAGTATGTAGATCTCTAAGGGGTGACCTGCTGTCCTCGACGGCATGTTATGGTCGTGTTTCGGCGAACAAACAGCATAAGGATTTTTGTCACAGTTTGCTGGAACCACCACCAGCTGACCACAGTTTAATCCTGAGCTCAGGTAATTTTTTCTAGGATAGCGGTGGTTTGGAGTCTCTGAGGACGTCACATCTGGCAGGTTAGAGTCTCTGAGGACATCACATCTGGCAGGTTGGAGTCTCTGGGGACATCACATCTGGCAGGTTGGAGTCTCAGGACATCACATCTGGCAGGTTGGAGTCTCTGGGGACATCACATCTGGCAGGTTGGAGTCTCTGAGGACTTCACATCTGGCAGGTTGGAGTCTCTGGGGACATCACATCTGGCAGGTTGGAGTCTCTGGGGACATCACATCTGGCAGGTTGGAGTCTCTGAGGACGTCACATCTGGCAGGTTGGAGTCTCTGGGGACATCACATCTGGCAGGTTGGAGTCTATGGGGACATCACATCTGGCAGGTTGGAGTCTCTGAGGACGTCACATCTGGCAGGTTGGAGTCTCCGGGGACATCACATCTGGCAGGTTGGAGTCTCTGGGGACATCACATCTGGCAGGTTGGAGTCTCTGGGGACATCACATCTGGCAGGTTGGAGTCTCTGGGGACATTACATCTGGCAGGTTGGAGTCTCTGGGGACATCACATCTGGCAGGTTGGAGTCTCTGGGGACATCACATCTGGCAGGTTGGAGTCTCTGAGGACGTCACATCTGGCAGGTTGGAGTCTCTGGGGACATCACATCTGGCAGGTTGGAGTCTCTGGGGACATCACATCTGGCAGGTTGGAGTCTCTGGGGACATCACATCTGGCAGGTTGGAGTCTCTGAGGACGTCACATCTGGCAGGTTGGAGTCTCTGAGGACATCACATCTGGCAGGTTGGAGTCTCTGAGGACGTCACATCTGGCAGGTTGGAGTCTCTGAGGACATCACATCTGGCAGGTTGGAGTCTCCGGGGACATCACATCTGGCAGGTTGGAGTCTCGGAGGACGTCACATCTGGCAGGTTGGAGTCTCTGAGGACATTACATCGGGCAGGTTGGAGTCTCTGGGGACATCACATCTGGCAGGTTGGAGTCTCTGAGGACGTCACATCTGGCTTGGCAGAGACATCACATCTGGCAGGTTGGAGTCTCTGGGGACATCACATCTGGCAGGTTGAAGTCTCTGGGGACATCACATCTGGCAGGTTGGAGTCTCTGAGGACGTCACATCTGGCAGGTTGGAGTCTCTGAGGACGTCACATCTGGCAGGTTGGAGTCTCTGAGGACGTCACATCTGGCAGGTTGGAGTCTCTGAGGACATCACATCTGGCAGGTGGAGTCTCTGAGTCTCTTGCTGGTTGGACAGGACATCACATCTGGCAGGAGTCTCTGGAGTCTCTGAGGACATCTGAGGATCACATCTGGCAGGTTGGAGTCTCTGATGACATCACATCTGGCAGGTTGGAGTCTCTGAGGACGTCACATCTGGCAGGTTGGAGTCTCTCAGGACGTCACATCTGGCAGGTTGGAGTCTCTGGGGACATCACATCTGGCAGGTTGGAGTCTCTGGGGACATCACATCTGGCAGGTTGGAGTCTCTGGGGACATCACATCTGGCAGGTTGGAGTCTCTGGGGACATCACATCTGGCAGGTTGGAGTCTCTGAGGACATCACATCTGGCAGGTTGGAGTCTCTGAGGACATCACATCTGGCAGGTTGGAGTTTCTGAGGACATCACATCTGGCAGGTTGGAGTCTCTGAGGACGTCACATCTGGCAGGTTGGAGTCTCTGAGGACATCACATCTGGCAGGTTGGAGTCTCTGAGGACATCACATCTGGCAGGTTGGAGTCTCTGAGGACGTCACATCTGGCAGGTTGGAGTCTCTCAGGACGTCACATCTGGCAGGTTGGAGTCTCTGGGGACTCACATCTGGCAGGTTGGAGTCTCTGGAGACATCACATCTGGCAGGTTGGAGTCTCTGGGGACATCACATCTGGCAGGTTGGAGTCTCTGGGGACATCACATCTGGCAGGTTGGAGTCTCTGAGGACGTCACATCTGGCAGGTTGGAGTCTCTGGGGACATCACATCTGGCAGGTTGGAGTCTCTGGGGACATCACATCTGGCAGGTTGAGTCTCTGAGGACGTCACATCTGGCAGGTTGGAGTCTCTGGGGTACACATCTGGCAGGTTGGAGTCTCTGGGGACATCACATCTGGCAGGTTGGAGTCTCTGGGGACATCACATCTGGCAGGTTGGAGTCTCTGAGGACGTCACATCTGGCAGGTTGGAGTCTCTGGGGACATCACATCTGGCAGGTTGGAGTCTCTGGGGACATCACATCTGGCAGGTTGGAGTCTCTGAGGACGTCACATCTGGCAGGTTGGAGTCTCTGGGGACATCACATCTGGCAGGTTGGAGTCTTTGGGGACATCACATCTGGCAGGTTGGAGTCTCTGGGGACTCACATCTGGCAGGTTGGAGTCTCTGAGGACGTCACATCTGGCAGGTTTGGAGTCTCTGAGGACATCACATCTGGCAGGTTGGAGTCTCTGAGGACGTCACATCTGGCAGGTTGGAGTCTCTGAGGACATCACATCTGGCAGGTTGGAGTCTCTGGGGACATCACATCTGGCAGGTTGGAGTCTCTGAGGACGTCACATCTGGCAGGTTGGAGTCTCTGAGGACATCACATCGGGCAGGTTGGAGTCTCTGGGGACATCACATCTGGCAGGTTGGAGTCTCTGAGGACGTCACATCTGGCAGGTTGGAGTCTCTGGAGACATCACATCTGGCAGGTTGGAGTCTCTGGGGACATCACATCTGGCAGGCTGAGTTGGAGTCTCTGGGACATCACATCTGGCAGGGTTGGAGTCTCTGAGGACGTCACATCTGGCAGGTTGGAGTCTCTGAGGACGTCACATCTGGCAGGTTGGAGTCTCTGAGGACGTCACATCTGGCAGGTTGGAGTCTCTGAGGACATCACATCTGGCAGGTTGGAGTCTCTGAGGACATCACATCTGGCAGGTTGGAGTCTCTGAGGACATCACATTCTGGCAGGTTTGGAGTCTCTGAGGACATCACATCTGGCAGGTTGGAGTCTCTGAGGACGTCACATCTGGCAGGTTGGAGTCTCTGATGACGTCACATCTGGCAGGTTTGGAGTCTCTGAGGACCATCACATCTGGCAGGTTGGAGTCTCTGAGGACATTCACATCTGGCAGGTTGGAGTCTCTGAGGACATCACATCTGGCAGGTTAGAGTCTCTGGTGACATCACATCTGGCAGGTTAGAGTCTCTGGGACATCACATCTGGCAGGTTAGAGTCTCTGGGGACCATCACATCTGGCAGGTTGGAGTCTCTGAGGACATCACATCTGGCAGGTTGGAGTCTCTGAGGACATCACATCTGGCAGGTTGGAGTCTCTGAGGACATCACATCTGGCAGGTTGGAGTCTCTGAGGACATCACATCTGGCAGGTTGGAGTCTCTGAGGACATCACATCTGGCAGGTTGGAGTCTCTGAGGACATCACATCTGGCAGGTTGAAGCCTCCGAGGACATCACATCTGGCAGGTTGAAGTCTCTGGGGACATCGCATCTGGCAGTCTGGAGTCTCTGGGGACATCACATCTGGCAGGTTGAAGTATCAGGGGACATCACATCTTGCAGGTTGGAGTCTCTGGGGACATCACATCTGGCAGGTTGGAGTCTCTGAAGACATTACATCTGGCAGGTTGAAGTCTCTGAAGACATCACATCTGCCAGGTTGGAGTCTCTGAAGACATTACATCTGGCAGGTTGGAGTCTCTGAAGACATTACATCTGGCAGGTTGGAGTCTTCGAGGACATAATATCTGGTAGGTTGGAGTCTTCGAGGACATCACATCTGGCAGGTTCGAGACTTCGAGGACATCACATCTGGCAGGTTGGAGTCTTCGAGGACATCACATCTGGTAGGTTGGAGTCTCTGAAGACATTACATCTTGCAGGTTGAAGTCTCTGAAGACATCACATCTGGCAGGTTGGAGTCTCTGAAGACATTACATCTGGCAGGTTGAGGTCTCTGAAGACATTACATCTGGCAGGTTGGAGTCTCTGAAGACATCACATCTGGCAGGTTGGAGTCTCTGAAGACATTACATCTGGCAGGTTGAAGTCTCTGAAGACATCACATCTGGCAGGTTGGAGTCTTCGAGGACATAACATCTGGTAGGTTGGAGTCTCTGAAGACATCACATCTGGCAGGTTGGAGTCTCTGGGGACATCACATCTGGCAGGTTGGAGTCTTCGAGGACATAACATCTGGTAGGTTGGAGTCTCTGAAGACATCACATCTGGCAGGTTGGAGTCTCTGAAGACATCACATCTGGCAGGGTGGAGTCTCTGAAGACATCACATCTGGCAGGTTGGAGTCTCTGAAGACATTACATCTGGCAGGTTGAAGTCTCTGAAGACATTACATCTGGCAGGTTGAAGTCTCTGAAGACATTACATCCGGCAGGTTGAAGTCTCTGAAGACATCACATCTGGCAGGTTGAAGTCTTCGAGGACATAACATCTGGTAGGAATCAGTTTCATTTTTGTTCTAGCACACGCTGGAGAATAATGGAGTCTTCGGTCGCATTAGCTTGTTTACAGGGCCAAGTTAGACGCAGGATAAAGAATGGGCTGAACTGAAGTTCTCATTACTCGCAAGGAGGCGGGACCAGTAGATAATTCAGCAGACGAGAATGAATGGTCAACATGGACAAGATTACTAGCTATTATTCTTGTTAATGTTCTCAGCAAGCGTGACATACTTGACGAAATGTCAATCTTTTACAGAATGGCGTATTTGTAAAATAATTTTAAAAAAAGTAAACAGCAATAACAAATAGTAAAGTAAATATTTTTTTTTTTTGGCCATCGAAAATGTAAGCGACGATCTAGATCCGGGATGTACACGCTCCGCCAAAGAAGAAACCGAGATGCCATATCTGTAATCTGACACAATGATCAGGTTGACCAACCACTCTTATATAGTGATTTTAGTGAGTTTAGGTGGAGGCCTATTGTTGGCTTGAACCTGTTTAATAACTGGTGTAAAAATAATAATCACGTGTATGTGTGTGTGTACTGGTATGCCGAGGCTGTCACGTTTCGACATCCTCACACGATCACCAAAATCAATGATCCTCAGTGTTTTGTCTCCCCTTTCCTCTGGCCGTTCTCTTTGGGTATTTATCTTTTGCTTTTTTTTTGCTCTCCTCGGCTTTTTTCTTACCCATTGTTTCCCAAAATCTTCGAGTCATTTCCCCTCCTTTTCCCAAAATTTTGACTGCCCAACGCCCAATGGTTCAAATAAGTTTACGACTTTCTGCCTTTGAGGGGGGGCTTCTCTATGCCTCCATGATTATTTACAACAAAAAGGGAAGGGTTTTTTTTTTCACAAAAGTATACTGTTTGTGATGTCCCTGAAAATTTTAATGAATAAAAATAAATGTAAAATGTCGGCGAAAACCAAGAATTTCCCCAAACCATTTTGGGGAATTCCAAAACATCGCCATCACCTTTATTTTTCTATGGAAACCCGGGGGCCTCAATGCCCCGGTCCCCAATTGCGGGTGACCATGAGCGCGTTCCCTTTTTAATTCCATCCCATTATTTTTAAACAGCAACTTTATTTTTTTTTAAAGGGC
>CAJHNH020000916.1:65166-122666 GCA_905116865.2 Candidula unifasciata
CCACCACAACAACTACCATTTCAAACACAAAACAACCACCACAACAACCACCGCAACAACTACCATAGAAACCACAAAACAACCACCACAACAACCAACGCCCACACACACACACACACACACACACACACACACACACGCTCGCACGCACTCACTTCTTCTTTTCTCTTTTCATAAATTGTATTGGGGCGTCAGGTTTTTTTTTTTTGGCCATCGAAAATGTAAGCGACGATCTAGATCCGGGATGTACACGCTCCGCCAAAGAAGAAACCGAGAAAAGTAACTGCAGGTATTTCTGGTGCCGTTTAGTCTTTATCGTGCCATCCAGCCTTAACGATGCCATCCAGCCTTAACGATGCCATCCAGCCTTAACGATGCCATCCACCCTTAACGATGCCATCCACCCTTAACGATGCCATCCACTAGCCTGTATGGTGCCATCCAGCCTTCACGGTGCCATCCACCAGCTTTTATAGTGTCATCCAGCCTTAACGTTGCCTTCCACCAGCTTTTATGGTGCCATCCAGCCTTAACGTTGCCTTCCACCAGCTTGTATGGTGCCATCCAGCCTTAACGTTGCCTTCCACCAGCTTGTATGGTGCCATCCAGCCTTCGCAATGCCATCCACCAGCTTTTATGGTGCCATCCAGCCTTAACGATGCCATCTACCAGCCTGTATGGTGCCACACAGCCTTCACGGTGCATCCACCAGCCTTAACGATGCCAGCTAGCAACTGTGTTGCTCTCCCACTGTGTCACTCATTCCTGCGGATGCTAGCTATTTCATCACAGACGTTTTTTTTTTTTTTAACAAGGCAGATGTGGTCAAGGCCCTTAGGGAACACGTAACGGAATCAGTAGAGAAACAAGATTATTATGGCTTGAGAGAATGAGGCACCTGGATGTAACCAGACGCTTTGGCCGACTCACTACACTCAGAGGTAAGGCAAGACGGACTTTCAACCAGATTGTGACCGGTACCATCAGTATTGGAACCCTGCGCTGGCTGCTGAAGATTAGGACGGAGCATGCATGGGAATGCCCCGAGTGCTGTGATGTCAATTCTTGACTCAGCTCAACTCAAACTGTGTTTTTTTCAATCGTAGTTCGGCTGATTGGTTGGTTAGGAACTCAATATCTGCTTCATCCTTTAAATTAGACTTGCTGGGTTCAGGAAGTTTAAAAATCTCGATTGCACTTCATTGATTTATAAAATATCATTAAAAAAAAAAAAAAAAAATTCCGATCAGACCTCCACGCGAGGTAGACAGTGCATTCAAGCTCGGAGTACACAGTTATTTCAATAAACTCTTGTAACTTTCTGCAACGTGACAGTACCATCCGTGACAGCATTACGATTGGGCCCAGTTAGTTTTCCGTAACTCCTGTAAGTAAGTATTAGATTTGTAAATTTGCTTTCTGTTCTTCTTGTCGTTCAGCAGCCGTAAACTCCAGCGGAAAGTTCTGGTTGTTCGTGCACTTCTGGACTTTGATCGTGTCCAGCAACTTGGATATTTCTTACTCTTTACTTTTTACAGATCGGGCTTATTTATATGCAGATTGTTGGTTCCTCGTCTCTCGGGCAGACAAACCCTCACTTCGAAGGAAAGTCACCTTATGTTGCCTTATAGGACTTGCTTATTCACCTCCTTGCTTTTCCATGGTATCTCAAAAACAGGGTCGCAGAAGCCAGCAAAGGAGATTGTTCACAGAGTAACTACAGCATTGACAACCGGGAAAGGCACATGCTAACAACCAATTTATAGTTTGGCAGGTTGAGCAGAAGCGCAGTTCTGTGACTTCAAGGTTTTTGAATGCGTTTTACAGTTCTCGACACGAGGGCTCGATTTCTGAGAGTGGCATGAGAGTGACACCAAGGACGAGACTAGGGGGTGGGGGAGGGGGATATCCTCAAAGACTGCAAAATAGACCTTCAGATCAGCATAGCCGCTACACCAAGCGGCACACACGGACACAAACATACACACATACCTACACCAAGGGGCACACACAGACACAAACATACACACACATACCTACACCAAGGGGCACACACAGACACAAACATACACACACATACCTACACCAAGGGGCACACACAGACACAAACATACACACACATACCTACACCATGGGGCACACACAGACACAAACATACACACACATACATACACCAAGGCGGCTTCCTCAAAGACAGTTTATGTATGCCTGTTTGCACACACACGCAACAAACAAAAAACCCATAGCTGACGCCAACACAAAAACCACAACACACACACAACGCGCGCGCGCATACAACAACAACATTCCACACAACAGAAACATGTATTCAAAAAAAAAAAAAAATGTTGAAAAAAAGTAAACCCAGTCATGCATTTATTTTAATACTACCTCATAATCAAAAGCTTTTAAACTAAATTACTGGCCTCAAAATTCCAATTTTTTCTCATTGCACAACTTGTGTTCATGTCTAAACTGACTAGGTAGTTAATTCTTGTCTGCATGTTTTTTTCCTAACTAAATTGCCGATTAAGTTCAATTTTCCACTGATTGTCAGTGACAAAAAAATTCATGTCAATGTTCAAAACCCCCCACCCCCCCCCAGTCACGGTTTTGTTCAAAACAAAAAAAACCGATTTGCCCCATTGAAAACGATCAACCAGTTACTGAAAAAAACAAAAACTGAAAAAAAGCACAGAAAAATACTGCACTCAAACCGCACACAGAAAAAAGAAATGGTAAAAAACATCACAAACAAAGAAACGGCATCAAAATAACAAGAAAAAAAATCAGAATATGTAACACGTTTGTCCTATCCCGAACACATAAAAAAAAAAAAAATTCAAGTAACAAGTTCCTCCAATCTTAAATATTGAACATTATTATACGTCCAAAGTTCCTCCTTTCTGAAGTATTCCATAAAAAAACAACAACCAAAGTTCCTCTTTTCTATAGTAACACAACAAACCACAAACACACCCAAATTCCTCCTTTCTATAGTATTTCATACTATTATACGTCCTACGTTTCTCCCAACCGAGGTATTTCCTACTATTATACGTCCAAAGTTCCTCCCATCTGAGGTATTTCATACTATTATACGTCCAAAGTTCCTCCCATCCGAGGTATTTCATACTATTATACGTCTTATGTTCCTCCATCCGAGGTATTTCATACTATTACACGTTTCAGGTTCTTCGTATCTGAGGTATTTCATACTAATATTTGTCCCTAGTTCCTCACATCTGAGGTATTTCATACTATTATACGTCTCGGGTTCTTCATATCTGAAAACAAAAATATTAAAATAAACCCAACAAACCCAACCTATCCGACCACACATATCCAAATCTGACACAATGATCAGGGGTGACAACCCCCTTATATATGAAAAACAACACAGGTGGAAGGCACCCAAAAAAAAAAAAAAAAAACCTTGTTTAACTGTGTAAAAATAATAATCACGTGTATGTGTGTGTGTACTGGTATGCCTAGGCTGTCACGTTTCGACATCTCACACGATCACCAAAATCATGGATCAGCTCAGTGTTTTGTCTCACCCTATCCATCTGGCCGTTCTCTTTAGGTATTTATCTATTTGCTTTTCTTTTGCTCTCCGTCTGCATCGATCTTACCCATTGTTACCAAATCTTCGAGTCAGTTCCATCCATATCAAAAATCATTGACTGTCAACAAAAAAAAATGGTTCTAATAAGTTTACGACTATCTGCGCTTGTGAGGGTGGGCTTCTCTATGCCTCCATGATATTATTTACAACAATAACAAGAATGTGTTTAATTTCACATAAGTATACTGTGTGTGATGTGCCATGACATGTGAATGAATACAATAATAATGATAATAATGTACGGCGTAAACAGAGAACTTCCCTACCTGACTTTGGAATTCTCACACATCGCCATCACCTTTAGTTCTATGGCAGCAGGAGGCCTCAAATGTCCGGTCCCCAATTGCTGGTGACCATGAGCGCGTTACCCAGTTTTAATTCCATCAGCCATTATGGTTAAGACCAGCAACTTTATTTTGTTTCAACGACGGTTGTTTCTGTGATGTTTTGTTGTTGCGAGTGAGTAGTTCAGGCACCGTAGGCGTCTGTGTACAAGAAAGAAGTACTGCAGGAGGAAGCGCCGAAGGCGCGACGATTCTGATCAAATCATTGATATTTGTGTATGTTTACCCTTGTTGATGGTGGTCTGTGCGGTTTGTGCCTTAAACGTTCAAAACAAGCAACACATGACACCCCTACAACATAGAACAGTCCGTGGGAACCGCTACGAAATCACGCAGCCAAACGAGATTGGGGTGACTAACGTGGGTTGTACCGGAAGGGGGTGTTGAGACCCATCCTGTGCAACAGGAAAAGCTTCTGTGTGCCAGTATCCGGGGACGTAGCAGGTTACCCAATCACAAAGCAACAATCTGGTGTGCCGGGAATATCTGTTTTCTGCCGACAAGGAATTGAAGTTCAAGAGGTACGACTTCATCTGTATCCGGTCTTACTCAACGGACACAGTAAATTTCTTTACAGAGCGAGTGGCTGGCTGTCGAAAGCTTCGCAAACATAACGAACTCCGTAGCGTCAGCTACGATCACTGATATAAAAAAAAAACACCAAAATCTCGCTACCTGAATGATGCACTCCGGTAACGAACTCGCTATCCTCACAGTGAAATGCACACTGCCTTACCACCTCAGAAATCTCAGCAACAACCACCGCAACAACCACCACAACCACCACCACCACAACAACCACTACCACAACAACCACTACCACAACAACCATCACAACAACTACCATAACAACCACCACAACAACCACCACAACAACCACCACAGCAATCTCAGCAACAACCACCACAACAACCACCACAACAACCACCACAACAACCACCACAACAACCACCACAACAACCACCACAACAACCACCATAACAACCACCATAACAACCACCACAACAACCACCACAACTACCACCATAACAACCACCACAACAACCATCACAACAACCACCACAACAACCACCATAACAACCACCACAACAACCACCACAGCAATCTCAGCAACAACCACCACAACAACCATCACAACAACCAACACCCACCAACACAACCACAACAACAACCACCACAACAATCTCACCAACAACCACCACAACAACCACCACAACAATCTCACCAACAACCACCACAACAATCTCACCAACAACCACCACAACAATCTCACCAACAACCACCACAACAAAACACCAAAAACACACAACAACACCCCACACACCAAAAAACCACCACAACAACCACACAACACCCACCACAAACAACAATCTCACCAACACACCACCCAACAATCAACACCAACAAACCACCACCAACAATCTCACCAACAACCACCACAACAACCACCCCACAACAATCTCACCAACAACAAAACCACAACAAACTCACCAACAACCACCACAACAATCTCACCAACAACCACCACAACAATCTCACCAACAACCACCACAACAACCACCACAACAATCTCACCAACAACCACCACAACAATCTCACCAACAACCACCACAACAATCTCACCAACAACCACCACAACAATCTCACCAACAACCACCACAACAACCACCACAACAATCTCACCAACAACCACCACAACAACCATCACAACAATCTCACCAACAACCATCACAACAACCACCACAACAATCTCACCAACAACCACCACAACAACCACCACAACAATCTCACCAACAACAACCAACAACACCCACCACACCAACACACCACCACAACACACAACAACACCACCACAACAACCCCCCAAACACCACCACAACACCCAAACCACCACAACAAAAACCATCACACAACAACCACCACAACAACCATCACAACAACCCCCACAAAACACAACACCACCCCAACACAACCACCACCAAACAACCACCACAACACCACCACCAACAATCCACCCAACAACCACCACAACACACACACAACAACAACCACCACAACAATCTCACCAACAACCACCACAACAACCACCACAACAACCACCACAACAACCACCACAACAATCTCACCAACAACCACCACAACAACCACCACAACAACCACCACAACAACCACCACAACAACCACCACAACAATCTCACCAACAACCACCACAACAACCACCACAACAACCACCACAACAACCACCACAACAACCACCACAACAACCATCACAACAACCACCACAACAACCATCACAACAACCACCACAACAACCACCACAACAACCACCACAACAACCACCACAGCAATCTCAGCAACAACCACCACAACAACCACCTTAACAACCACCACAACTACTACCGCAAAAACCACCGCAACAACCATCACAACAACCACCACAACAACCATCACAACAACCACCACAACAACCACCGCAACAACCACCACCACAACAACCACCACAACAATCTCACCAACAACCACCACAACAACCACCTTAACAACTACCACCACAACAACCACAGCAACAAACACCACAACAACCATCACAACAACCACCACAATAACTACCGCAACAACCACCACCACAACAACCACGGCAACAACCACCACATGAACCACCATAACAACCACCACAGCAACCACCGCAACACCACCACAACAACTACCACAACAACCCCCACAGGAATCTCAGCAACAACCACCACAACAACCACCGCAACACCACCACAACAACCACCGCAACAACCACCACAGCAATCTCAGCAACAACCACCACAACAACCACCTTAAAAACCACCACAACTACCACCACAACAACCACAGCAACAACCACCACAACAGCCACCACAACAACCACCACAACAACTACCGCAACAACCATCACAACCACCACCACAACAACCACGGCAATAACCACCACATGAACCACCACAACAACCACCACAACAACCACGGCAATAACCACCACATGAACCACCACAACAACCACCACAACAACCACCGCAATAACCACCACATGAACCACCACAACAACCACCACAACAACCACCGCAATAACCACCACATGAACCACCACAACAACCACCACAACAACCACCACAACAACCACCGCAACAACCACCACAACAACCACCGCAACAACCACCACAACAACCACCACAACAACCACCACAACAACCACCACAACAACCACCACAACAACCACCGCAACAACCACCACAACAACCACCGCAACAACCACCACAACAACCACCACAACAACCACCACAACAACCACCGCAACAACCACCACAACAACCACCGCAATAACCACCACATGAACCACCACAACAACCACCACAACAACCACCACAACAACCACCGCAACAACCACCAATACAACCACCACAACAACTACCATTTCAACCACAAAACAACCACCACAACAACCACCACAACAACCACCGCAACAACTACCATTTCAACCACAAAACAACCACCACAACAACCACCACAACAACTACCATTTCAACCACAAAACAACCACCACAACAACCACCGCAACAACTACCATAGAAACCACAAAACAACCACCACAACAACCAACGCCACACACACACACACACACACACACACACACACACACACACGCTCGCACGCACTCACTTCTTCTTTTCTCTTTTCATAAATTGTATTGGGGCGTCAGGTTAGGAAGGGATTGAACGAACGAACGGACGAATGAACTTTAATTTCAAAGGGTCACAAATTGGGCAGGAAGGCCCGTCTTACATTTGGCCTTTCCAAACAAACATGTTTCACACAGTAGTTGTATTTTATCAATAACGCAGACACACAGTCAAACACACACAGACACACGCACACACAGACACACATACAGAGTCATAAACACACTAACATACACACAGAGACACACATGCAGACACACAGAGAGGAACACATACAGACACACACAGACAAACAAACACCTACACAGACATATACATACAGACTTATACACACAGACTTATACACACAGACACACACAGACATGTACACAAATCTATGGAGATCTCTGGAACGAGCCGTTCTGTTCGACTCGTATATAAAACATTTCAGAGTCTAAGACATTTCCACGGTCCATCTTCTGCATGGAGGCCGATATGGTGGAGCGGCTAGAATTCACGAAGGTCGTGGGTTCAAGTCTTGACTTAGCCTGACATTTATTGAAAATGGTCTTATCTACTAAGTCCACCCAGCCTCAAAGGGCTACCAAGTAAAGTCTTGGAAAGTAAAGGCGGCTGGCCTGCTGTTGACCACATCACCAACCAAGTGCCCATAGGTCTCTTAAGTACAGGTCCAGCCCTATGTGCCCAACACGACTGAAGGCGTGGAGAAAGCTCCTTTACTGTTTCTTTACCATCTTCTGCATGGTTGACCTCTGGCTTTCATTGTCAGTAGAGACAAACTCCAGAAGTTCCTTTGCAGATCAGTCTGCCACTAGTAAGTCCTCACACCAGGCAGTTACAAGGCACTCGTAAACAAATGGCACCGAACGCGCTGTCACTATCTAGTGTAGATCAACACCTCGCACGATGAGACAATAAAAGGCACTTCACACTAACACTATCACCCGCCTGCTTCCATGTTGAGAAGCATAAAACTGCAAAACTCACACCGTGTGGCTGCACATTATGTCATAGGGGGCTGCTACTGGCACGGTTTTCCAGACGGCGTAGATCCACCTCCCGCGATGGACTAGTGACCCATCTCAGACAATCTACTAGAAACCCATGTCCCAAATCCAGAATCCTGTCTGCAGCCTGGTGTGTCCTGATACCTCCATTACAAATGCAAAACCACCCCTCTCCCCCGCACCAAGGCCCCTCTCCCCACCATTTTCTGCTTGCAGTCTCCTTAGTAAAAAAAAAAATAATAATTCTTTCCTCAATTGCTCAGTGTGGTGGCATAGATACCATCAGCCAGGCTAGTACCGACTGTTTCACACGTCTGTAGAATCTGAATCAATCGCCTTACAGTAAAAAACGCATCTACTTCTGCAGACTCTTGAGCATGGGCTGTGTGTCTCTCTCGACTACGTGGAGTTGATTTGTCTCAATCCTCAGTCCATAGGTTCACTATCTACATGTGAGTGCATGTATGCACTATCATCATGACCATGGTTCCTAATCTCTCCTCCGAACCTCGTCCTTATATTACTCCGGCCAAACAGATACCCTAACAGGGCCTCGTTCGTGTGTAAAATGCGGAGTGGCTGCCGAGCAACAAATCGCAGCAAAACTAGGATTGCCTCCGAATCACGAGCCGATATTATCGAGGCCAAACAAATACTCTAACAGGCTCTCAGCGATATGTTCATTGCGGATCTGTTTCTACGACTATGCCGCGCCGCACCGCACCGCACCGCACCGCCGACAGTATCCCCCGCGACGTGCGTAGGATGGGGCGAAACTAGATTACTGGGACTGACGAGCAAATAATTTGGAGAAAGTTGCAGGAGCTGCCGTAGCTGCTGCTCGTGAGTCCCATCCATCTAGTTCAGCAACCCATCCGTGTCACACGTAGCGGTGCGGAGAATACGCTCGGCAGTGAGTTTAATCGAAAGAACACTATTACTAACCTGCGTCGGAGCGCATATTCTCTACGCCATGTCGCTATTATCGTGTGTATTGTTGCGTTTCTCGAAATTATCAACGGACAGTAATCCTAGTTTTGCCGCGATTTGTTCGTCGGAAAAAGTCCGCATTTTACACATGACTGAGGCCCTGTTAGGGATTTTTTTTTTTTTTGCCGTGACAATATGGGGACGAAAAGTAGAGCCCATATTTCCTCCGAACGATTCACGGTTTCTTTCTGATACAACTACTTGACCCTGTGACCTCCTGATGTTGTGTTTCCGGTTCAGTTTAGATGTCAGCCATTCAATGGATTAGAGCTGCAAGGGACTTAACCCTATATATATATATATATATATATATATATATATATATATATATATATATATATATATATATATATATATATATATATATATATATATATATATATAACAATATTAAAACAATAACTAAACATGTTCTGAAGCAGGACCTCCATTAATTATACCTATGAGCAGCCTCTGAATTTGAATGGGCATGTATTTTAATGATTGCAACGTGTTTTCACGGATAACTCCAACAATTGTTAAATTTGCGTTGTCAATAATTATCCTCTTTCTGGTTGTCCCTGACAGTTATGGCAGTTACCCTGTGTTCGCTTTCAGCGACGGTTGCACCTGCACACTTGTGCATGCCATTGTGGCAGGACGCTGATTTAGGTCAAGAGACTTAATTTCCCGGCACGCCACACGTGGTTGCCCAAATGCTGCCCATTTTATCCCGGATACGGGCTGGCGGCCTTGGGGCTGCTGTAATTGTCAACACGCTAATTATTTCACAAACACGCGTCGCTTTTTGTGTGTGTGTGTTAAATATGCTTTCATAAATGAGAGGTGTTTCATTTTAAACTTTCAGGCCATTTGTGAGCATTCCTCACTAGCATTTATAAAAATAACCATCATTTCCATAGTCACCATTGTCGTCATCTTCATCGTCATCATCATCGTCATCATCATCATCACCTTCATCGTGATCTTTATAATCACGATTTATCTGAAGCGTCTGAGTGCTGTTTTGACAACCAAACAAACCGACAGCAAGTTGGACATGACCCGAAGAGTAGCATTCGTCTTCTTTTCAGCGTCCGAGTCGGAGGGAAAATTCTGGTTGTTCGTCCATTCTTGGACTTTATATTGTTCCATAACTTGAGTTTTGCGTGCACATCCTGTTAACCGATCTGCTTTATTTGTATGCAGTTTGTTGGTTCCTCGCCTCTCAGGCAGACGCACTCCGACTTCTAAGAAAACAGCCATCACTTGTCGACTTTTACGACATACTAGTAAGGCGGAGGGGAGGGGGCAGTGGGTCTATACCCCCCCCCCCCCAATGGGGTCCCAGAACTCCCATAGATAGAACACCGGAACTCCGACGGGGAGAACACCTGAACTCCCATGGGAGAACACCGGAACTCCGACGGGGAGAACACTGAAACTCCTACAGGGAGAACACCGGAACTTCCACGGGGAGAACACTGGAACTCCTACAGGGAGAACACCGGAACTTCCACGGGAAGAAGACCTGAACTCCCACGGGGAGAACATTGGGACTCCCACAGGGAGAACATCAGAACTTTCACGGGGAAAATACCGGAACTTCCACGGGGAGAACACTGGAACTCCGACGGGGAGAACACCAGAACTCGCACGGGGAGAACGTCGGAACTTCCACAGGGAGAACATCAGAACTTCCACGGGGAGAACACCGTAACTCCCACAGGGAGAACACCGGAACTTCCACGGGGAGAACACCGTAACTCCCACAGGGAGAACACCGGAACTTCCACGGGGAGAACACCGTAACTTCCACGGGGAGAACATCGGAACTCCCACAGGGAGAACAGTCTTACAAACTATTCTTACGATGGAACCATATACTAAACAAACAGTGAAGAGTTCAGGTATCAGCTAAGCAATCTAAGGCTTCGTCATCTCCAGGGTTGACACAATTTCCATTTTCACAAATGTTTTTTGAATATATTGTCAATGCAATGTTCTTTGAAAATGTTTTAAAATTGTCCGCACACAGAAATAAATTGTTACGTAGACTATATTTTAATCACACAAGCAACGATTTTTTGATGGAAAATAAAAATAATCAATGTGTCTATGTAAGTTGCACCCCACCAAGACATCATACAAGCGATAATCACCCGATGACACAAAATGCCACCATGCGGATGATGATCAACCGTGGAGAGGTCTCTGACCCCCCCCCCCCCCTCCTTCGTTCAGCCGTTAGGCCATATTTTAGACCCGGCTATATTTAGGGCCCCCAGGAAAAGCCATGGTGGGTTTCAAAATAACCAAAAATTGCATCTCACAGGGGGGCGACGGTATACAGGCAACCTATGTCTCACAACCTATGTGTGGACTATACAATTTCTGTGACTTTTAAAACAAATAATGTATTACTTTTTGTTTCAATAAAAGATAAATAATTCATTTCCTTCTTCTTCTTCTCTTCCACCTTGTACTTCATCGAAGTGTCGGGGGGGGGGGGGGGGGGGGGGGGGGGGGGGGTAATATTTGTTGATGAGCTCTGTTCATTTCTGTAAAGTTGTTCTTAATGCCATCACTCCATGTTTTCCGAGGTCTTCCACTCGCTCTATACCCGTTGTAACGTTTAAGTGTGGCTCGCTGTGGCGGATAGTACCAGGGCATTTCCAATAAACACATAATTGAACTGTTTATGAAACTTGCTGGTGTATTTCCAGAAGTGGTTTAGGGCGTCGTCAAGTATAAATGCGGCGATGCTAACAGAGCTGGAAAATGTTGCTAGAATTCTTCTATTCCAGTCACACATGCCGCAGCTCTAAGCAACAACTTGTTGGGAAATCCAGGCACGTAACTCCGATCCCAGGTCAGGTTTCGTCAGCGGGAGTCATCCCCTCCCCCGCGCGCGTACACACACAGACACGCACACGCACCCATTTGTTTCAATATCTCGTTCTCGCATTGTGTTTTCCAGCGACGCTCTCCGTACAAGAGCCTCGCGTGCGACCCCGTGCCATCTGTGTAGCATGTGTCACGGGCTCAGTTGCTAACTTGTCCTACCAGTGTTCGCACGCAACCTTTGGAGTAGTCTCGTGTTTCGTGTGCAAGAATTAGTGGGCAATTTCTCGCTTATTTCAATTGAACTTTTTTCAGATTTAGCGGGTTCCCGCTGTCTCTGCCGCTGTTGTCATTATTCGCTGGATTACATCCACTGTGGGAGCTCTAATACGATACGGAATAAACCATTTGTCAAAGGTAAGTTTTTTCTGTTATTCATCTAAATATTTTTTTTTAACGTTTTTAAATTCTCGGTTTGTTTTTGTTTCTCTACGGGAGTTGCAACTTGTCTGTGGTCGAGTGTTGTGAGCTGTAATCTTATAATAACGAGATAGTTAGTTCTAAATGCGTCCTTACATTCTATAGTGCGCCTCGCAGACACTTGGTGGAGCATACATTTTATGACCGGTAATTCCCAATATTTGTGGCAAAGTCCGTTTTGGGGACATTTCTGACATGTTAGTCTCGTGGCATCAATTTTCTTTAAGATATTCCACACACAGGGGGCTGTGTGGTCTCAAGATATGGTGTTCTCCTCGAGTGCTAGAGGTTCTGGGTTCAATCCCCAGTAAAGGCTGGGATTTCTTTCAGGCCAAATTTGGAGTTGCAAATCTGCCCAAAGTATTTCAGGATCCTCGCCGGTGCCACAGAGCCTGTGCACTGTGCTGAATTTCTTCGGACTCAGACTGGAGTAAGAAAAAAGAACTGAGAACTTATGGGTTACGCCCGTGTGCCATGATGTTGATCAGTTGTTTAAAAACACCCCGCCCCCTTTTTTTTCAACCCCCCACCCCCTAAAAACATTTGACACCGCTGTCACGTTAGTTATCCAGTTCTTACTTAAGCGCGCGCGCGCAAACACACACACACACACACACACACATCTGGATCCATTGACCATTACTTCACCTCAGTTGGTAAAATAACAATGTGAACATGCTCCACTTTCCTTCTGGTATTCCACGGTTGTGAACCGCCTGTATCATTGGACAAATAATGGACTTTCCCTAGCCTTCCATGTTCGTGTCAGATTTGTGTCACTGTCACCGAGGGGCGTATCCAGTGTTCTGGAGCAGTTGTCCGCTTATCCCTGTAGATACCCATTCCTGTGGTTAAACACTGGGGATCGTTTATTTTCCACTTTCCAGCCACAAGAAACAAGTTTTTTTTTCTCACTCGGTCCTACTTAACTTAGTCCAGATGTTCATCCTTCTTGGGCGTTTGTCTTAAGGAAGGTCAGGTGATCGAGCATTGTAATGCCTCTGTTACGTTAGCTACAAATATGTGGCTGAGTGTTGTAGAGCCTGTGTGGGTGGTCGACGGATGTGGAACACTTGTTTACTCTAACTGGATGTAGATGATTCAGCCTTGTTGGACGTTGTTTGTTTTCCCTATCCCGTGGTGGTCCTGAGTGGTAGAGCTGCGGCTGGTAAAGAATTTCTCGTCATTTGATGTGGGTGGTCGAAGGCGGAAGCAGTCAGAGAAATACCTGGACAACTGATGTATTGACGGTTGTAGCAGAAAGAAGATGTCCATACATTGAGTTCATCCTAAGAAGAAGAGAACAGACGATCACCAAACAGACACTTCAATAGGAAACACATTGATTGAAACTAGAACGTCTACAAGAAAAGAAAAATGTTTACGAGAGAAGCCAAAGATGCTGGAGTGGATTCCATCCATGATATTGAAGCAGTAGAGCTGGATGGAACAGGATGGACAACTAAACTGCAAGCCTTTTTAAAAATGCCTTCGTCTTCTAGTTTGACCCAGACTTGAATGGCCACCATGTGAAGTCCTAAGAAGTAAAGGCGGCCGGCGTGATGCTGGCCACATCACATACCCAGTGCCGATTGGTCTGTAAAGTATGTCTAGACCTGTGCCCAATATATCTTAAGACGTGGAAAGGATGCTTAACTTTTTTTTTACTTATGTGGCGGATAACGACACAGTAGTTGGTGTTGATCGTGCAGAATGTGAACAGCTAGACAATGCAATAATATACTTGGGAAAAAGGGGGGGGGGCATCCTGTCTATCAGAAGTGAGCAGAATCTGGCCAGACTACCACCTTTCTTGACCGGTATGGACAGGTCATTATTGTACGCCTCAGGACAGGACATAACAAACTTGACAAGCATATGCACGGGCGTCATCTAAGTCTCTAAGTAGTTCACACTTGTGCTCGTGTGAGCTTTGTGCAGCCTGTGGAACATGTCCTTCAAGAATGTCCCTTGTAAGTCCATTGGGGAGTGTCCCTTGTACATTCCATTGGGGAATGTCCCTTGTAGTCATTTGGGGAATGTCCCGTGTACAGCTCTAATTGTTTTTGTGCCGGGGGGGGGGGGGGGGTTGAGGCCGAAAAAAAGGGGGCGGGGGGGGGGGGGGGGGGGGGGGGTTGGCTGACCGGATCTGAGCTACCAGGTTGCGATGCCCTGTGGTTGTAGATTGAAGCTGTCGCGTAGTTGTGGTCTGTGGGGAGTGTTTGAAACCACCTGTTGCTTCAGTTTGTGTGTTGTGTGTATCCTGGAGCCGGTCTGTACTGTGTTGTGTGTATCCAGTAGCCGATCTGTAGTGTATTGTGTGTATCCTGTAGCCGATTGGTGATGTGTTGTATGTATCCTGTAGCCGATCTGTGGTGTGTTGTGTGTATCATGTAACCGATCTCTAGTATGTTGTATATATACTGTAGCCGATCGGTGATATTTTATGTGTATCATATAGCCGATCTGTAGTGTGTTGTGTGTATCCAGTGGCCGATCTGTAGTGTATTGTGTGTATCCTGTAGCCGATCGGTGATGTGTTGTGTGTATCCTGTAGCCGATCTGTGGTGTTTTTGTGTATCCTGTAGCCGATCTCTAGTGTGTTGTGTGTATCCTGTAGCTGATCTGTAGTGTGTTGTGAGTCTCCTGTAGCCGATCTGCAGTGTGTTGTGTGTATCCTGTAGCCGATCTGTGGTGTGTTGTGTGTATCCTGTAGCCGATCTGTGGTGTGTTGTGTGTATCCTGTAGTCGATCTGTAGTGTGTTGTGTGTATTATGTAGCCGATCTGTAGTGTGTTGTGTGTATCCTGTAGCCGATCTGTGGTGTGTTGTGTGTATCCAGTAGCCGATCTGTAGTGTGTTGTATGTATCCTGTAGCCGATCTGTGGTGTGTTGTGTGTATCCTGTAGCCGATCTGTAGTGTGTTGTATGTATCCTGTAGCCGATCTGTGGTGTTTTGTATGTATCCTTTAGCCAATCTGTAGTGTGCTATGTGTTTCATGTAGCCGATCGGTGGTGTGTTGTGTGTATCCTGTAGCCGATCTGTGGTGTGTTGTGTGTATCCTGTAGCCGATCTGTGGTGTGTGGTATATATCCTGTAGCTGATCTGTGGTATGTTATGTGTATCCTGTAGCCTGTCTGTAGTGTGTTGTATGTATCCTGTAGCCTGTCTGTAGTGTGTTGTATGTATCCTGTAGCCGAATTGTGGTGTGTTGTGTGTATCCTGTAGCCCGTCTGTGGTGTGCCAGTGTGTTTTGTCGTAATACAAGGAATGATGTTTACAGTGTACCGGTAACGTACATATTGTGTACCACGTGAGTGGTTGGTTGGTTGAGTGGTTGGTTGGTTGAGTTGTTGGGTGGTTGAGTGGTTGGCTGGTTATGTGGTTGGTTGGCTGAGTGAGTCTGTGGCTTGCTGTGACTTCTCTGGAAACTTTAATTTCAAAACTAGAGCTCAGCCGTGGCTGGTTATCTGGAAAGGTAGTTTGGTTCTTCTCTTTTGTTTCACCCAAAAAATATATAAAAACATCTAAATTTGCGTGGAAAACATGTAGAAAAAACATCCAAATGGAAAGAGTCACAAATTACATAGCAATTGATACGACTTACCCTATAGAATCATGTCCTCATCTTTACTGAAGTCTGCCTTACAGGATCCACAGGATAAACTTAGCTTGGATGGTGAAGTTGAAGCTTCAGATCCAAAATGACTCTGGTATGCTTTAGCTGTTCCAGTTTCTTTTAATACCCAATCAGGAAGCTGATAAGTGGAACAGATTTTTCCTCATCGTATCAGGCAAAGTTTTATTGTCAAGATAGCATATAAGTGGTCAAATTTCATCCTGTTTCTAAGGTTAGATTTAATAAATTCACTCCGAAAGACAAACATCTAGAAAAAAACATCTACCATCTAAACGCCAAAAACGCCATCTAAATGCAAGGGAAAACATCTAAATCTGGATGTGAAAGATCCAAAGTGGCAACACTGTTCACGGCCGTCCCCCGCTGACACCCTAAGATGACCCTTGCCAGGGCGTACTGCATGATTTCTCCAGTTCGCATCCCAGTGCCTAAGGTCAGTCCAAGAGAAAGACTGGTTCAAGCCGAACTTTACGGGTCGCTAAGTGAAGTTTATACTAAAGACGACATTGCAGATATAGATTATCTAATTAGGGCGAACGAAAGGAGAAGAAGAGGAAACTAACAAATCTCGCAGCCGACGAGATGGGGTGGAAAAGCTGAAAAACACCGACATGGGTACTTGGAACACAGACGCTAGCTAAGTGACACGACACAAAGGTCTTCCAGGATATGGTCTGGTCTCTGTCGTGTTTTTCCGAACTCAGCGGGTGAAAATATGTAAGTTGTTGTTAGACACTTTAGCCTGGGCGTGCTCTTTGTGACATCATTGTTATTGTTCTAGTTCTTGAAACCAGGTGAGGTACAAACCACCAGTTATCAGATAAATTATTGGCCTGACAAGTGTAGATTCCGCCTGTCTCTTGTCTGTCTGTCGGTCGGTGTTTCTATTTCTCTCTAGCTCCCCCACCCTCTCTCTCTTATCTGTCTGTCTGTCTCTTGTCTGTCTGTCATTCGGTGTTTCTATTTCTCTCTAGCTCCCCCACCCTCTCTCTCTCTTATCTGTCTGTCTTTCGGTCGGTGTTTGTCTTTCTCTCTATCTCCCCCCACCCTCGCTCTCTCACCCGTGTGTCTCTTATCTCTTTTTTTTTCTCATCTATTCGTCTCACTCTGAGATTCGCTGCATTATATTTCTTGTTCTTTGTTGTCTCACTTTTACTGTCGCCTACTGTCGCCTACTGTTGCAGTTACTCTGTCAGCATCTTCCTATGTTTCTAATTGTGTTTCTCTGCCCATCTCCTTCCCTCCCCTCCCCGTAATGGTTCTTTTGTTTTATTTCACCCTATCACAGGGACTCCGAGATTTCGTGGGCAATTTCTAGATTATGTGGGTCAGTGTTAGTTTTTATTTGCACACCCTAACATTTCTATACTATTACTCTTTCCCGGGAACACCCTCGAAATCTAAATCCCTGAAAGAGGGTGAAATAAAAGAAAAGAACCCTCCAAATCTCTCTGCCTGTTTCCCATCCCCCTTATTTTTAGGTTAAACTTGTCCAGACCTGAATTTGAATAACACATGTTGTCCGTTTTTACTTGTTGTAAACCTCTGGCAGCACACCGGAGTGTGACCGGATGACAGGTCGTGTGGTACACACACGGTGACCCTGTGTCGGGTCAAGGCTGAGCTGAGCAACAGCACGCCACATGTTGATGACATTGACGACATTGATGGCAGTTAGTGGTGACAGTTAGTGATGACAGTGTGAGAGCACCGGCGTGTTTGCTTGTTTGTCTTATCCCCATCCCCGCAATCCCTTTCATTGGATGTTTCCGTAAGTGGCCCTTGCTCCTCTTGTCACCCACACATGCGGAGCAGGCGCATCGCCATAGAGAAAACATTGGAGCTGGCGGGTGGGTAAGTTGGGGGGGGGGGGGGGCGCTAAGTCTCTTATAATTTTCTATAGACAGCTAAGAGGCGCAAGTCTTGTTTATGATTGCCTCCTCTACACAGTTATTGCTGGGGGTTTAATAATCGGGTAATAATAATAATAAATAATAATAATAATACTGCGGCGTAGTGGTTAACCCCGATGCTGACAGACGCTGATTATTCTTGCTTTCGAAAGCGTGGAGGGTAAACAAGGGTCAAGAAAGAAGGTCAAAGGTCGAAAGAAAAAGGCAGAGGAAAGTGGTCTATGTTTTGTAATGATTTCAAAGGGCAGTTGCCAGTGTTCACTTCAGAACCGACGCTAGCAATCGTTTGTTTACTTGGGTTGACTGTCTGGCACAGTTAACTAACATTCGTGTCTACATCTCTATGTTAGCTAGTTAGTTAGTTAGTTAGTTTAGTTAGTTAGTTCCTAGTTAGTTAGCTAGCTAGTTAGTTAGTTAGCTAGTTAATTAGTTAGTTAGCTAGCTAGTTAGTTAGCTAGTTAGCTAATTAGTTAGTTAGTTAGTTAGTTAGTTAGTTAATTATTTCGTTAGCTAGCTAGTTAGTTAGTTAGTTAGTTAGTTAGTTAGCTAATTAGTTAGTTAGTTAATTAGTTCGTTAGCTAGCTAGTTAGTTAGTTAGTTAGTTAGTTAGTTAGTTAGTTAGTTAGTTAGTTAGTTAGTTAGTTAGTTGTTAGTTAGTTAGTTAGTTAGTTAGTTAGTTAGTTAGTTAGTTAGTTAGTTAGTTAGTTAGTTAGTTAGTTAGTTAGTTAGTTAGTTAGTTAGTTAGTTAGTTAGTTAGTTAGTTAGCTAATTAGTTAGTTAGTTAATTAGTTCGTTAGCTAGCTAGTTAGTTAGCTAGTTAGTTAGTTTAGTTAGTTAGTTCCTAGTTAGTTAGTTAGTTAGTTAGTTAGTTTAGTTAGTTAGTTAGTTAGTTAGTTAGTTAGTTAATTAGTTCGTTAGCTAGCTAGTTAGTTAGCTAGTTAGCTAGTTAGTTAGTTATTTAGTTAGTTAGTTAGTTAGTTAGTTAGTTAGTTAGTTAGTTAGTTAGTTAGTTAGTTAGTTAGTTTATTAGTTTGTAAGTTTCTTAGTTAGTCGCAGCTACAACTCCACCGCGAACAAGTCATCCCATTATTGCTTTGGTATGTCTGTCTCTACCATCATTACCACATTTAAAACACCATACTGTCAGTCACACACACACACACATACACACACACACACACACATGATCCAGTCATCTTGTTTGTGTCACAACTTCCCTCACACATGATCCAATCATCTTGTTTGTGCCACAACTTCTCTCACTCATGATCCGGTCATCTTGTTTGTCCCACAACTTCCCTCACACATGATCCGGTCATCTTGTTTGTGTCACAACTTCTCTCACACATGATCCGGTCATCTTGTTTGTGTCACAACTTCCCCCACACATGATCCGGTCATCTTGTTTGTCCCACAACTTCCCTCACACATGATCCAGTCATCTTGTTTGTCCCACAACTTCTCTCACACATGATCCAATCATCTTGTTTGCGCCACAACTTCCCTCACACATCATCCAATCATCTTGTTTGTGCCACAACTTCCCTCACACATGATCCAATCATCTTGTTTGTGCCACAACTTCCCTTACACATGATCCAATCATCTTGTTTGTGTCACAACTTCCCTTACTCATGATCCAATCATCTTGTTTGTGCCGCAACTTCTCTCACACATGATCCAATCACCTTGTTTGTGCCACAAGTTCTCTCACACATGATCCAATCACCTTGTTTGTGACACAACCCCTAGCCTTCATTGTCCGGTCGTCCTTCAGTCCTCATGTTTGTGCCACAACCCCGTTTCTTCATTGTCCGGTCGTCTTTCAGTCATCTGTTGTTATCAGTAGCGTAGGTAGAGGGGAAAGCGAAGAGGGTTGTGTTGTTGGGAAGTTTGAGTTCAGGATGTCTGTCTTATCTGTCTGTGTGCTAAGACATGCGACCCACACGTCACTGGTGCTAACTCTCATCGATTACCTTATTGTTTGCAGACTTGCAGGAATAGATATTTCCCTATGTAAATGAGCTAGCCTGATGCAAAATTATGTGACTTCTTGGGGCATATAAGTTGGTTGCATGGCACCTAGAGGCATAACGCCCACAACATACACAAACACTCATTCATAAACGTCCACACAATTTACAGCATAAGCAACCCACGATTAATAAACTGATTGCAGACGAAGATTTCCGAAACAATAGTGGAAACAAACAAGAGATAGGAGGAGAAGAGAGGGACAACTAGATAACAGAGAACAAAAATGTCACACAGACAATTGGCAGATTTCTCCGGGTTCTCGCGGTGACATATTGCCTTAGGTCCGCTGCCTAGCTTTTGACCAGTTGGGGCGAGTAACATAGCCGGCTAGTTAGTCCTGCTCCCAAAGAAGTGGAGGACGGTCAGGACGTGTCTAGGTACCATCGCTGGTCGTGTTCTCGTGCACTGGGTCTCTGGAATACTACAGGGAATTATGGGAGTTGTAATGTTTGATCCGTAGGATATTAGAGTTAACTTGTCCTGTTGCAGTGCTTGATCTGTAGGATATTTGAGGAATCTTTGGGTGTTGTAATACGTGACCTCTAGAATATTAGTGGGATCTTTGAGGGTTGTAATACCTGACCCCTGGTATATTGCTGGCATCTTTGAAAGTAATATATCTCCGGAATATGTTTGAGTATACTGTGACATTTCTGATATGTTAGAGGAATCTGTAAACGTTCTAATGCTTAGCTTAATTCCTGAGTCATTCGAGAGGACTTTGGGTGTTTGAAAGTTGGATCCGTGGAATAATAGGTTTTGAGCGTCTTGTTCTTAAAAAGGGCGGTCGGGGAGGGGCGGAATAAGGGGATATATATATATATATATAGAGAGAGAGAGAGAGAGAGAGAGAGAGAGAGAGAGAGAGAGAGAGAGAGAGAGAGAGAGAGAGAGAGAGAGAGAGAGAGAGAGAGAGGACGAGAGGTGTTTGTGTCTTGAAGTTTAGGCGAATTCAGATGTGTTTGTCTTAATATATAGCAGAAATTGACGCGTGTTGTTGACCTGGCAGTGTTCATGTGCTTTTTCATTGAATTGTTACAGGACTGTGAGAAATGCGATGCTGTCTCTTTCTGTGACGAGCTGGTCTGGACAGCTGTTTCTGTCCTTTTAAAGATTGCTTTGTTTAGATAATATTATTATCAAAGTTCTAAACATTTTCCTATTGCTTTTAATTAGCATAATAACACTGGATTAATTAAGAAATTTCCTTAACTTTTTCTTAATGCTTTACTGTAGCAAAATTATAATTAAAGAGTTGAAAGGTAATAAAGGCGAAGAGTAGTGCAAGGGGTAACAAAGAGTAACTTCCCCCTTGGTAGGACTTCCCATCTTCCATTCTTTCTTTCCAGGCTCAATTGGGGGAGTCAAGATTTTGTTCTCCCCAAATTGACACAGTTCAGTTAGTTCTGTTGTCTTGTTGCCTGAGTTTGAATTCCCTGCCAGGGGTGAGTTAAAAGAATAAGTTTAATTTGATGTATTGCTGCTTATTCCTCTGAATTAATTCCACAGGTTAAATTCTGAAATTTAATGCCCACATGGCTCAAAAACTATGATAAATTTCTTTATCCTCACTAACCACGTTTATGATCTAGTATGTACATGTATGAATACATATTGTCTATTTGATGATTGAATTAATGTTTATTTGCTACTAGAAACGTGCATTGGTATTTTTAATTATTATACTTATATTAATTAAGTGATAATTATGTCCTCATGTGAAATCTCGGCCAGTTCCGGTTTCCAGCATGGTGGGACAATTAAAAAGGAATGAATTGTATATTCATTATACCTAATCCCTTCCAAGTTGATTTTTACCTCATGGTGATATTAGCTTAATAAATCACTGTCTTGCTTTAATTTAGATTTAGTCCAGATAATTCTGAGACTAGTTTAAGAGCTTGGAAAAGTGAATACCACAGTGAGGCTGAATTTAATATTCCCACTGTCAGAGAAGAAGAAAGATGTATGGCCCATGCTTGTAATTATTATTGTTGTATATATATTTCCACCATTACTAGGAATACATTTCAGTTCTACAGCAGGTGGCCTTACAAATGTAATAATTATATTTCACCCCTCACCACTTCTAAACTCTGCTGAATAAGATTAGCACATGTGTGGATTTAGATTTAAACTGGAGTGAGTGTTGTATATTTTATGTTAATACTGTGACAGATGGAAAGCCCATTGTCATCTATGATTGTATATTTTGACATCTATACCAGCACCCAGTATGGAGATATGTCAATCCCATTTATTTTCAAACAGTGCAAAGCACCTGTTATGAGTTTCTGCTCTTGGTAAACTCACTCCCTGCTTCTCATTCATTGTGATGTGAACCCATGTGGTTAAAATGAGAATATTGTGAAATATGACTGTATGTCTGTGTGTGTAAGCATGTTAACCCTTCAAAGGAGTACTAGTGTGCAGACATCAGAACAATTTACACTGAGGTATGTCCTTTCTTTTTGTGTGCTGTAAACTCTTGTTCTTGAGAGTATTCATGAAACTGGTTTCCTAAATATTTCCCCATCAGGATTATGGACCATGTTCTGTACACATTCCCATTCTATACCAGTAGAATGTGAACACCTGTTTCTATCCTACTCCATATATATGTGTGTAGTGTAACAGTTTAAAGACTGGAGGTATTGTTGTCTCCAGTTAGAACCTTCCTGACTGTTTGTATAAGGACTGTTCTATTGTTCTAGTTCCAGATTGTATTCCAGATGGGAGTCCAGAAGTAGATCCTAAGCTTAGCTGCAGATACCCGATTGTCCGGACTGGACTGGAAGATTCGGCCTGCCTGATGTGTTTCCGAAGCTTAGTCAGAAGCTGACAACATAAACCTAAGCTACAGCTAAGTGGACAGTTGACCACTTACCTTATATAACAGGATAATTTTATCCACAGCCTTTTATTTAATTATCATTTGAATTTTCAAAATAAATGTAGTTTTAATGTTCTTACAGTTTTCTGAAGTTTCATTTTAACTGTAAGTGTGTCAGTGAACAAAAGCTAGTATAACTTTAATACATTTAAATATTCAAATTTAATAACAGTAGGGAATAGATGTGGGCAAACCCAGAATCCTCTCATTTAACCAGCAAGGCTGGGGTTACTATAAGACCGTATGATGTTTCACTGTTTGTAGTTCCCTCTGTAAAGTGCACATAGTGCATTCGCTAGTGTAAAGCGAAGTTACCCGCCACAGATTGGGGATCTCGTCCCGGCATAGAACCCACTCACAAAGTGGGATTCTCGTCTCGGAACTTGTCACCTCACTCACAAAGTGAGGCGTTCTCCGGGTTTATAACCTATCACCACAAAGTGAGATAATGTTCCTGGTTTATCCCTAGACAACAGCATATTTTTTTTTTATATTTTGTGTTCAAGTGTTTAGCCATCTTTGATTTATTTTATGGCATATACTTAAATATACTTTAATGTATTTCAGTGCCGTCGTGAAGCCATGTGTGATAGTACATGACTAAGTACAGGCGGGCAATGACTTCACGCTGCCTGGGAGTGGGTGTGGTGCGTGTGTCCGCGAATAGAAGTAGCTCAAGTGTATGATATATGTGCTCGTCCGTGTGGGCCTCCGCAAGTGTATGGGTGTAGTGTGTGTGTGTCATGAGCTGTAGTACTTTATATGTGCGTACATGCGTGGTTGATTATTTAGGTTTGTATGAATGTGCGGTATATGTGCTTTCTTGTGTGTTTGTGTGTCAATGTGAATAATTTAAATGTGCGATTTATGTGCTTTTATGTGTGTGTCCGTGAAATTGAGCAATTTAAATGTGCGATATATGTGCTTTCATGTGTGTGTGTGTCCGTAAATAGTAGTAATTTGAAACGTGCGATATATGAACGTTCATGTGTGAGTCTGTGAATGGTAGTAATTTAAATGTGTGATGTATATATATGCGCTTTTATGTGTGTGTATGTGTGCGCGCGCGTGAATGGTGGTAATTTAAGTTTTTTAAATGTATGTGCTTTCATGTATATGTGTCCAAGAATGGTTGAAATTTATATGTGCGATATATGAGCTTTCATGTGTATGTGTGTTTGTATGTGTCTGTGAATGGTAGTAATTTAAATGTGCTAAAAGTGTGCTATGGTGTATTTCTTATGAATATGTGGACCTCCACTCTCCTTCGCCTCTCTCTCTCTCTCTCTCTCTCTCTCTCTCTCTCTCTCTCTCTCTCTCTCTCTCTCTCTCTCTCTCTCTCTCTCTCTCTCTTTCTCGCCCTCTCTCCATCTCTGAGTGAACGTTGAGACGTACCATAAAACATCTCTTGGTTTTGAGCCAGATAACCGCCTTGTTTGATACAAATAAATAAACCATCACGTCTTTACAGTCCGTTACTGAAGCCTTGCCCAACTTAAAACAACTGTAACTCAGTAAAGTTTCCTGTCACTTGTTGACATTCGGCATGTCATGCAATCTGTTTATAATAATGTCTTTGTAAAACTTTTTGTTTAATAGTCAAACATTTGTTAATGCATTTTACTTTTTTTTTTTTTTTTTGGCGGTATATGATAAAGCAGACACGGGTTCGGAGCCAACTGTCAACATGTTTACATGTTAATTGAATAACAGGAACTTTGCTAAAAATCCAATTGCACCCATTTTTTTTTTTTTTTTTTTGGCGTTTGACTGGTTCAGATGGTTATCTCCAGCATTAACCTCTCGTGAGTTATGTTTTTTATTATATTATTATTTTTATTATATGCGGAATAGGTTGTCGCAGTAATCACAGGCATCGCTGCAGATGTGAATTGATTTCCAATCTCCACGCGTATGCCAGTTACTGTATATTATATTTTTAGCTGTACACAAATCATTACTCGAACAAAGATCAAAGAGATTTGCCTCTTCAAGAAAACGGCATCACCTGTGAAAATGAAAATTATAAAATCATTTACAATATAAATCTAAGACAACAAGTTAAAAAGTTTTCGAGATCTATGTTTGGGCGTAAAGTCACGACATTTCAAACACGCTGTAACTAAACTCCCGCTTTACATCTGCCCCTCGAGTACGTACATTGTCACTGCGCATCGGGACCATCCTTTTTACATAATCCTCAAATGGACAGAGGGGACATAAGCCAGTGCAGCATGGCGCCACACCAGGTTTGAAACGGCCAGCAGCAGCAGACGTGAGCCGGCTATTTACGTCAGCAGACGTCAGGGTTATGATATTTGCCGTTCTCAAACATGTTTGTAATGGCGGGTGCATTCATTGAGAGACTTCTTCCTGGTCTGAGGGATGTGCGTGCGGCTTCCAGGGGGATTTGTGTTTCTTCGTGTCTCGTTGGTCTTAGTTTTGCCAGATGGAAATATTCTTTGTAATTATGTGAGATAATGCAGAGAAAGGGCGCTGTAACTAGCTAGGGGGGACGAAAGGCTCAACACATACGAACACACTCACACATACACATATTTACTCACACAGTACTACAACACATACACTCAAGTACGCGCAGGTACACACACATGCAGATAACACTCACATACAACAAAGGAACGATTCCAGCAATCTTTATTTAAATAGAAACGAATACGATCCAACTCTGCTAACAACAAATGGAAATAAACAACAAGAGTTTGATTTTGTTTCAGCTGTCAATTGTACATTTTATTTTGTTGAAACATTCGTTTACTCCCTCTATGTGTGTCGTTCTCTCTCTCTCTCTCTCTCTCTCTCTCTCTCTCTCTCTCTCTCTCTCTCTCTCTCTCTCTTTCTCTCTCTCTTTCTCTCTCTTTCTCTCTCTTCCTCTCTCTCTATCGTTCTCTTTCTTTTTCTCTCTCTTTTTCTCTCTCTCTCTCTCTCCTCTCTCTCGCTCGCATGTGTGTATTTTCATGTCTTTGTATTTTTTTAAAAATATACGATATAACCTAACAGCGACTGCCCTGCCCACTGTATGTCCCATCTGCCACCCTGGTGTCCCAGCTCAGCGTGCTCTCAGGGGGCCACTAGATGGGCTGTCTCAAACGCCTGGCTACTGCTGTATTCAGCTGGTCAGTCACAGGCCCAGGTCACGTGATCGGCTCGCTGTCTCTGATGGCCATTCTCTCGCATCCTGGAATCGCTGAACGGAGCAGATTAAATGTCATGAATTAATCAAGTACCAGAAAGTACTGTGAACGGCACTCATAGACAGAAGTAGACAGATAGAAGAACACACAAGACAACATAAAAATCGAAAGCTATAGTTAAATTGAATTGAACCTGTCAGAACGTTATAGATTGCCTTTCTCTCTCTCTCTCTCTCTCTCTCTCTCTCTCTCTCTCTCTCTCTCTCTCTCTCTCTCTCTCTCTCTCTCTCTCTCTCTCTCTCTCTCTCTCTCTCTCTCTCTCTCTCTCTCTCTCTCTCTCTCCATCTTTCTCTCCTTTCTTTCTCTCTTTGTTTTTTTTTCTCTCTCTCTCTCTCTTTTTCTTTCTTTCTCTCTCTCTCTCTTTCTCTTTCTTTCTCTCTTTTTCGTTCTCTCTCTCATTCTTTCTTTCTCCCTCTCATTCTTTCTCTCTCTCTTTCTCCCTCTCTCTCTTTCTTTACCTCTCTTTTCGTTCTCTCTCTTTCTCTCTTTCTTTCATTTCTCTCTCTTTCTTTCTCTCTCTTTCTTTCGGTCGGTCGGTCGGTCGGTCGGTGGGTCGGTCTGTCTGTCGGTGGGTCTGTCTGTATGTCTGTCTGCTTGCTTGTCTGTCTGCTTGCCTCTTTGCCTGCTTGCCTGTCTGCCTGCTTGCCTGTCTGTATGTATGTCTAACTAAATTTAGAACGTTTTTTTTACGGAAAGACATACATAATCTTATAAAATGGAGCAATGATAATTGCATGCAAATTAACATAATTAAAACTAAATCCATGGTGATAACAACTATAGAAAAGCTACAATTATTAGCTTTACACAAGCCAGCGCTTGAGCTCTTCATTGACAAGCTACCTATTGTTAATCTACTTGAACACAAAACTTTTGGTGTTTTGACAGCCATCTAACTTGGAGTTCCTATGTTCATGCAATGACAAAAAAAGTAGCATAAAAAGTATATCGACTTGGAAACGTCCGCATTTTCTGGACGAAAATACACGTAAAATATTTTACGTATCCTACATTCAAACGCATATTGACTATTGTTCCACAATTTGGGGTGGCTGCTCCAAATTTCACGTCAAACGACTTTCTCTACAAAATAGGACATTATGCCTAGTTTCCGATAGAAACTATGTCGAGAAAAATCTTTTATATGGACATCTAAGGCTTCTGCCATTTAGTAAACGTTTAATTTTTAATAAGGCCAAATTTATTCGCAAAATACTATCTAACGATACTCCAAATTACATCAACCTACTGATTCAATCTAATCATACGAATAGCAAGCGACTAAGTTTATTACATTTGCCTAAACCCAGAATTGATTTATTTATAACAAGTTTAGCATATTCTGCTGCTCATTTATGGAACCATCTTCCACTCGATCTGAAAACTACAGAGTCTCTACTCATCAAACCGCAAACTCTTGCATTTCATGATTACCGGTGATTATATGCCACTTTACACGTAGGTTATAATTCATGTTGCATTACTAGTTTATAATTAATTACAGTGTGTATGATGTGTGTGAATGCGTATGTGTGTAACATGCATGGATGTGGAGGCGTGTTTGTGTATGTATGATTTTGTGTAACTATGAGTATGTATGGGCAACTGTAACAGTTTGTGTGTATGTCTTTGTGGGTCTGTGTGTGTGTAAGTGTAAGTGTCTCTGTTTGTGGGCGTGTGTCTGTGAGTGTGTCTGTGTGTAAGTCTGTATGGTGCCCGCGTGCGTGTCTGTAGGTGTTCCAGTGTGCGTGTCTGCGTTCGTGTCTATGTGTTGGTGCGTCTATATGCGTGTTTATGTGCATATGTGTGTGTGTGTGTGTCTGTAAGCGTGTCTGTTAGTGTGTCTGTTAGTGTGTCTGTCTGTGTGTTAGTTTGCGTGTCAGTCTGTGTTTGTATGTCTGTGGTGTTTGTCTGTGTGTGTGTTTTTAAATGTGTATTTGTATGTGTGGCTGCGGGTGTTTTTGTGGGTGTGTGTCTATGTGTGTGTTTGTATGTGTATGTGTGTGAGTGTGGCTGAGTGTTTGTATGTGTGTGTGTGTGGCAGTGTGTGTCTGTCTGTGTGTATATATGTATGTGTATGTGTGTATTTCTGCGAGTGTGTCTGTGCCTGCGTGTGTCTGTGTCTTTTTGATAATGTGTGCGTGTGTCTGTGTGTGCGTCTAAGTCTGTCTGTGTGTGTATGTGCGTCTGCGAATGTGTGTCTATGTGCGTATTTGTGCGTCTGTGGGTGTGTTAGTATGGGTGTGTAGGTCTCTGTGTGTGTCTATGTGTGTTAGTGTGTGTGTGTGCCATTATGTGTCTGTAGGTGTGTCTGTGTGTGTAGCTGCATGTGTGTCTGTGGCTGTGCGTGTCTGTGTGTGTTTCTGTGTGTGTATCTGTGAATCTCTGTGGGTTTGTCTATTTTATCATGTATGCGTGTGCCTCTGTGTGTTTGGGTTCGTCTGCATCTCTCTGTGTGTGTCTTTTTGATAATGTGTGCCTGTGTGTGTGTGTCTGTGTGAGTGTTTGGGCATCTGTGAGTGTATTTGTATGTATGTGTGTGCCATTATGTGTCTTTATGTGTGGCTATGTGTGTATCTTTGTTTGTCTGTGGCTGTACGTGTCTGTGTGTGTGACTTTGTGTGTATCTGTGTGTGTCTATATGGATGTGTCTATTATACAAGGTCCGACAATTAAGTAATGAGACCAATTCCATAACAATTAAAATAATCAATAGTTGAAGATATAACCTGTATTCTATTCAAAGTAAGCCCTTTGTGCATTGATACAGCAAGTGGCACGATTTAACAAACAGTGAAACGACCTGTGTAGTTCTTGGTACTCAATTTATAACATACCCTTGACTTCACGGCAACGTCACGGGAGACATTCCCAATAAATTCTAGGGTGTTCAGCTTTTAGTTTCTCGCGATTTCTCTACAGCCAAGTTTAGGGTTAGGGTTAGGGTTAGGGTTAGCATTATAAGACACTAGATGAACACTCCAAAAAAAAAAAAAAAAAAACCACACAACAGCACACTTCCACCCCTTGAAATAATGGACTGTCAGGTCAGCTGTGGATTTCCAACAGGGATTTCGTGTTTGGGGTACGTTATAAATTAAGAACCTAGTTCTTTTGTCGTTATGACCCTTAAATGGGATGTTACGACCCTTGGGTCAATATCGTCAAAGAAACCTCCTTTCAATTGTAACCTTAAATTTTGGGAATAAAAAATAGTAACAGGGAGACACATCCGGGGGAATAGGTTAGATGGTTGAGAACACGCACTTGTTTTGGGCCAAAAATTACTGTACAACTACCGCCCTTCGAGCTGGTGCATTGTCATGAAGAAGAAACACATTGCCAGGTGCTGAATACAAACCGGCAAGCAACTTTTTTCTTGCCCAAAACTTCCACTGAAATTTTTACAAATAGTCTCTGTATTAATCTACCATCAACCTCACAGTCGAACAACGATCTTCTTGTGTCCCTTCTCCGAATTTTGCAATGAGTTCCTCATTACGAACAGAAACTGGGCGCCCAGGTCTAGTTGCATTAGTAATCTTTTCACACCACTTTTGAATCGTGAATACCAGCTGAAAATCTGTGCACGAGATAAACAATTATCCATATAAACTTGTCGCATCAATTCAACTGTTGCTTGCGCTTTTTCTGAGTTACAAACATACTTGAAATCTAGCTTTTTTGCTCCATGCTGATTACGTAACAATACACCTCTGACTAGGTTAACAAAATGGCGGTTTGTTTCTTGTCTGCTTATCGATCGGTGATAACAAGTTGCCAGATCATAGACGACGGTTGCCTCTTTGGATTCCATGCTGTGATTCATAGTAGGCATTTTAGTCTTAGCTATAATAAAACCAGTCTCCACACTTAATTTTCTGACCTTGTATAATGTCTCTTTGTCGGTTTTTGTGTGTGTCTGCGTGTATGTCTGTGAGCGTATGTGTGTCTGCGTGTGTGACTGTGTGCGTGTCTGTGTGTGTATCTGTGTGTGTGTGAGTGTGTTTATGACTATGTGTGTATCTGTGTTTCCCTGCCTACGTGCGTGTCTGTGTGGGTTTATGTCTATGTGCGTCGGTGTGTGTGTGTTTGTAGGTGTGTTTTGTGTATGTATATATGCGTGTGTATATGTGTATGTGTGTATGTATGTATGTATGTATGTATGTATGTATGTATGTATGTAGGTATGTACGTATGTATGTAAGTGCGTGTGTATGTACGTGTGTGTACGTATACGTGTGTGTACGTGTGGCTGTGTATGTGTGTGTACGTGTGCGTGTGTGTGCGTGTGTCTACGTGTATGTGTACTTGTGTGTTCATGTGTGTACGTATACGTGTGTGTGTTTACGTGTGTGTGAACGTGTGTGTGTACGTGTGTGTAAGTTTATGTGAGTACGTGTGTGTGTGTACGTATGTGTGTACCTGTGTGTGTACGTGTGTGTGTGTGTACGTGTGTGCATGCATGTGTGTGTATGTGTCTGTCTGTCTGTCTGTCTGTCTGTCTGTCTGTCTGTCTGTCTGTCTGTCTTGTTCAAATCTTGAGTAGAAACAGTGAGCAATTTTCAGATGACCTAAACTCTGTAGACAGACCAGGACCAACCAGCTAGTCACGTGCACGACATTTGACATTTGAAGAAATTAGTGGGAACTGTAGAAGCTGGCGGGCGATCAGTGGCCGGTTGTCACATCGACAGGTCGACACATTGACACGAGTCAGGTCTTCACATCGACACGAGTCAGGTCGACACATCGACACGAGTCAGGTGGTCACATCGACACAAGTCAGATCGTCACATCGACCCGAGTCAGGTCGACACATCGACAGGAGTCAGGTCGTCACATCTTCACGAGTCAGGTCGTCACATCGACACGAGTCAGGTCGTCACATGGACACGAGTCAGGTCGTCACATGGACACGAGTCAGGTCGTCACATGGACACGAGTCAGGTCGTCACATGGACACGAGTCAGGTCGTCACATGGACACGAGTCAGGTCGTCACATGGACACGAGTCAGGTTGTCACATCGACACGAGTCAGGTCGTCACATGGACACGAGTCAGGTCGTCACATCGACACGAGTCAGGTCGTCACAAGGACACGAATCAGGTCGTCACAAGGACACGAGTCAGGTTGTCACATAGACACGAGTCAGGTTGTCACATTGACATCAGTCAGGTTGTCACATTGACATCAGTCAGGTTGTCACATCGACACGAGTCAGGTCGTCACATGGACACGAGTCAGGTCGTCAAATCGACACGAGTCAGGTCGTCACATGGACCCGAGTCAGGTCGTCACATCGACACGAGTCAGGTCGGAACGTTTGGTTGCTAGAGCTGGCTGTTTGTGAGATCCGTGGCAGTCATAGCCAGCTGTCACTGGTCGCGATTCATTGACCTCACCAGCGGTTCTCATAGTCTGCTTGATTAAGTTCCGAGTAGTTGTGGGTCATGGAGAGAGAGAGAGAGAGAGAGAGAGAGGGAGGGAGAGAGAGAGAGAGAGAGGGAGGGAGAGAGAGGGAGGGAGAGAGAGAGAGAGAGACACATAGAGAGATACACATAGAGAGAGACAGAGAGAGACAGAGAGATATGGAGACATAGAGAGACAGAGAGAGGGAGGGAGAGAGAGAGAGAACGAACGAACGAACGAACAAACTTTATTTTTAAAGGGTTACAAATTGGGCACGCAGGCCCGTCTGACGTTCGGCCTTTCTAAGCACTCATTTTTCAGAGTGCCAATGCCTGTTATTAATAATGCATGTTATGGATCTAATAAGGAAATATACATTATGAAATAATGTATACACACATCAGGTGTACACAATCTTACACACTCAAACACACACACACACACGTATACATACTCTTACATTCTCATACATGTACACTCATATACAGACATACGTAATACACACATACACGCATCTATATACACACACAAGCATAAAACACACACACATACATACATAGAAAGAAGTACATGCACAAACATAAAACACACAGACATACATACATAGACTTGCACACACCTACACAAGCATGCATGCATACACACACATACAATCATATATACAGACATCCACAACCACACATTTGCACTCGGAGAGAGAGAGAGAGAGAGAGAGAGAGAGGCGCTACGTTTTTTTGCTTACTCATAGATAGAGCTCTCCCTTTGAAGATCAGCCATACAAATGCCACTTTCCTGGTTCAGAGACGGTACGGTAGAACTTCATTCCTGGCTCAGAGACGGTAGACGTTTCCACATTCCTGGCTCAGAGACGGTAGAACTTTCCACATTCCTGGCTCAGAGACGGTAGACGTTTCCACATTCCTGGCTCAGAGACGGTAGAACTTTCCACATTCCAGGCTCAGAGACGGTTGAACATTCCACATTCCTGGCTCAGAGACGGTAGAACTTTCCACATTCCTGGCTCAGAGACGGTAGAACTTTCCACATTTCCGGTTCAGAGACAGTAGAACATTCCACGTATCCTTGCTCTGAGATAATGAAACTTTTCATATTCTCAGACTGAATTTCGTATGTACATCCGTTTTACGGATCCGACTTATTTGTATTAACTTTTGGTTTGACACTTCTCATGCATCTGCTCTCTGACTTCAAAGGCAATAATCATTTTTATTCGCCTTTTAGGACATGCTTGTAAGGGAGCAGTGGATCCATTTCTCCCAAATCTAATCCCCAGAGCCAATACGGGGTGTCGAGCAACTCGTCATACGTTGAGGGTAGTACGAGAACAGTGCACAGTTCTCACTCTCTTCTATCGCAGTCAGTAGTTCTTTAACTCACTGTATCTCTACTAATAGTTGACTGATTCTGTCTCGGGGTTTTGTTCAGCCTTTTCTGGACTCGAAGTTTTTAATGCTTTAAAACCAGAACTTTTGGCGGTAGGCAGAGTAAAATATAATCACAGAACGGTAGGCAGAGAGTCAAGTGTCATCTCGCCGTGTTGCCTAATAAGATTTGAATAGGAAAACATTAGGCCTGTCGGCAGGGAATGTTATCTAATTTATGTGATTTATTCCAAACTCGATCGTTAATTCTGCAGCTTTGTTTATTGTAGAAGATAAGCTTCGCTGACATGTGTGGGGTTATGTAACTGACATGTGTGGGGTTATGTAACTGACATGTGTGGGGTTATGTAACTGACATGTCCGTGTGTCACTTGTACTATCGTCTAGTCTAGTGATTTTCAGCGTGGGGAGTGTGGACTTTGAGGTAGAGGTGCGTCAGTCAGTTTTGAAATTAGGGGCCTTTATACTTGTAACAATCTCTGACATTGATATTGTTTTCATTTTTGTTTTTTAAATAAATAAACTTATAAACATCAACACTGAGAATATGAAGGCCAGAGAATGATGAGAATATGAAGACCAGAGAATGATGAGAATATGAAGGCCAGAGAATGTTGAGAATATGAAGGCCAGAGAATGTTGAGAATATGAAGACCAGAGAATGATGAGAATATGAAGGCCAGAGAATGATGAGAATATGAAGGCCAGAGAATGATGAGAATATGAAGGCCAGAGAATGATGAGAATATGAAGGCCAGAGAATGTTGAGAATATGAAGGCCAGAGAATGTTGAGAATATGAAGGCCAGAGAATGTTGAGAATATGAAGGCCAGAGAATGATGAGAATATGAAGGCCAGAGAATGATGAGAATATGAAGGCCAGAGAATGATGAGAATATGAAGGCCAGAGAATGTTGAGAATATGAAGGCCAGAGAATGATGAGAATATGAAGGCCAGAGAATGATGAGAATATGAAGGCCAGAGAATGATGAGAATATGAAGACCAGAGAATGATGAGAATATGAAGGCCAGAGAATGTTGAGAATATGAAGGCCAGAGAATGTTAAGAATATAAAGGCCAGAGAATGTTGAGAATATGAAGACCAGAGAATGATGAGAATATGAAGGCCAGAGAATGATGAGAATATGAAGGCCAGAGAATGATGAGAATATGAAGGCCAGAGAATGATGAGAATATGAAGGCCAGAGAATGTTGAGAATATGAAGGCCAGAGAATGTTGAGAATATGAAGGCCAGAGAATGTTGAGAATATGAAGGCCAGAGAATGATGAGAATATGAAGGCCAGAGAATGATGAGAATATGAAGGCCAGAGAATGATGAGAATATGAAGGCCAGAGAATGTTGAGAATATGAAGGCCAGAGAATGATGAGAATATGAAGGCCAGAGAATGATGAGAATATGAAGGCCAGAGAATGTTGAGAATATGAAGGCCAGAGAATGTTGAGAATATGAAGGCCAGAGAATGTTGAGAATATGAAGGCCAGAGAATGATGAGAATATGAAGGCCAGAGAATGATGAGAATATGAAGGCCAGAGAATGTTGAGAATATGAAGGCCAGAGAATGATGAGAATATGAAGGCCAGAGAATGATGAGAATATGAAGGCCAGAGAATGATGAGAATATGAAGGCCAGAGAATGATGAGAATATGAAGGCCAGAGAATGATGAGAATATGAAGGCCAGAGAATGATGAGAATATGAAGGCCAGAGAATGTTGAGAATATGAAGGCCAGAGAATGTTGAGAATATGAAGGCCAGAGAATGTTGAGAATATGAAGGCCAGAGAATGTTGAGAATATGAAGGCCAGAGAATGTTGAGAATATGAAGGCCAGAGAATGTTGAGAATATGAAGGCCAGAGAATGTTGAGAATATGAAGGCCAGAGAATGTTGAGAATATGAAGGCCAGAGAATGTTGAGAATATGAAGGCCAGAGAATGTTGAGAATATGAAGGCCAGAGAATGATGAGAATATGAAGGCCAGAGAATGATGAGAATATGAAGGCCAGAGAATGTTGAGAATATGAAGGCCAGAGAATGTTGAGAATATGAAGGCCAGAGAATGTTGAGAATATGAAGGCCAGAGAATGTTGAGAATATGAAGGCCAGGAGAATGTTGAGAATATGAAGGCCAGAGAATGTTGAGAATATGAAGGCCAGAGAATGTTGAGAATATGAAGGCCAGAGAATGTTGAGAATATGAAGGCCAGAGAATGTTGAGAATATGAAGGCCAGAGAATGATGAGAATATGAAGGCCAGAGAATGTTGAGAATATGAAGGCCAGAGAATGTTGAGAATATGAAGGCCAGAGAATGTTGAGAATATGAAGGCCAGAGAATGTTGAGAATATGAAGGCCAGAGAATGTTGAGAATTTGAAGGCCAGAGAATGTTGAGAATTTGAAGGCCAGAGAATGATGAGAATATGAAGGCCAGAGAATGATGAGAATATGAAGGCCAGAGAATGATGAGAATATGAAGGCCAGAGAATGTTGAGAATATGAAGGCCAGAGAATGTTGAGAATATGAAGGCCAGAGAATGTTGAGAATATGAAGGCCAGAGAATGATGAGAATATGAAGGCCAGAGAATGATGAGAATATGAAGGCCAGAGAATGTTGAGAATATGAAGGCCAGAGAATGTTGAGAATATGAAGGCCAGAGAATGATGAGAATATGAAGGCCAGAGAATGATGAGAATATGAAGGCCAGAGAATGTTGAGAATATGAAGGCCAGAGAATGATGAGAATATGAAGGCCAGAGAATGTTGAGAATATGAAGGCCAGAGAATGTTGAGAATATGAAGGCCAGAGAATGTTGAGAATATGAAGGCCAGAGAATGTTGAGAATATGAAGGCCAGAGAATGATGAGAATATGAAGGCCAGAGAATGTTGAGAATATGAAGGCCAGAGAATGATGAGAATATGAAGGCCAGAGAATGATGAGAATATGAAGGCCAGAGAATGATGAGAATATGAAGGCCAGAGAATGATGATGAGAATATGAGGCCAGGAATGATGAAAATGAATGATGAGAATATGAAGGCCAGAGAATGATGAGAATATGAAGGCCAGAGAATGATGAGAATATGAAGGCCAGAGAATGTTGAGAATATGAAGGCCAGAGAATGTTGAGAATATGAAGGCCAGAGAATGTTGAGAATATGAAGGCCAGAGAATGTTGAGAATATGAAGGCCAGAGAATGTTGAGAATATGAAGGCCAGAGAATGTTGAGAATATGAAGGCCAGAGAATGTTGAGAATATGAAGGCCAGAGAATGTTGAGAATATGAAGGCCAGAGAATGTTGAGAATATGAAGGCCAGAGAATGATGAGAATATGAAGGCCAGAGAATGATGAGAATATGAAGGCCAGAGAATGATGAGAATATGAAGGCCAGAGAATGTTGAGAATATGAAGGCCAGAGAATGTTGAGAATATGAAGGCCAGAGAATGTTGAGAATATGAAGGCCAGAGAATGTTGAGAATATGAAGGCCAGAGAATGTTGAGAATATGAAGGCCAGAGAATGATGAGAATATGAAGGCCAGAGAATGTTGAGAATATGAAGGCCAGAGAATGTTGAGAATATGAAGGCCAGAGAATGATGAGAATATGAAGGCCAGAGAATGATGAGAATATGAAGGCCAGAGAATGTTGAGAATATGAAGGCCAGAGAATGTTGAGAATATGAAGGCCAGAGAATGTTGAGAATATGAAGGCCAGAGAATGTTGAGAATATGAAGGCCAGAGAATGTTGAGAATATGAAGGCCAGAGAATGATGAGAATATGAAGGCCAGAGAATGATGAGAATATGAAGGCCAGAGAATGATGAGAATATGAAGGCCAGAGAATGATGAGAATATGAAGGCCAGAGAATGATGAGAATATGAAGGCCAGAGAATGTTGAGAATATGAAGGCCAGAGAATGTTGAGAATATGAAGGCCAGAGAATGATGAGAATATGAAGGCCAGAGAATGATGAGAATATGAAGGCCAGAGAATGTTGAGAATATGAAGGCCAGAGAATGTTGAGAATATGAAGGCCAGAGAATGTTGAGAATATGAAGGCCAGAGAATGTTGAGAATATGAAGGCCAGAGAATGTTGAGAATATGAAGGCCAGAGAATGTTGAGAATATGAAGGCCAGAGAATGTTGAGAATATGAAGGCCAGAGAATGTTGAGAATATGAAGGCCAGAGAATGCTGAGAATATGAAGGCCAGAGAATGTTGAGAATATGAAGGCCAGAGAATGTTGAGAATATGAAGGCCAGAGAATGATGAGAATATGAAGGCCAGAGAATGATGAGAATATGAAGGCCAGAGAATGCTGAGAATATGAAGGCCAGAGAATGCTGAGAATATGAAGGCCAGAGAATGCTGAGAATATGAAGGCCAGAGAATGATGAGAATATGAAGGCCAGAGAATGATGAGAATATGAAGGCCAGAGAATGATGAGAATATGAAGACCAGAGAATGTTGAGAATATGAAGGCCAGAGAATGATGAGAATATGAAGGCCAGAGAATGATGAGAATATGAAGGCCAGAGAATGATGAGAATATGAAGGCCAGAGAATGATGAGAATATGAAGGCCAGAGAATGATGAGAATATGAAGGCCAGAGAATGTTGAGAGTGTCATGGAAAAAGAAGATTGTTTTATAATGAACACAGTAGAATGTTGCGAATATCATGGACCGAGAAACAATGGTGAGATTATCTTCCACGGTAGAATGTTGCGAATATCATGGACCGAGAAACAATGGTGAGATTATCTTCCACAGTAGAATGTTGCGAATATCATGGACCGAGAAACAATGGTGAGATTATCTTCCACAGTAGAATGTTGCGAATATCATGGACCGAGAAACAATGGTGAGATTATCTTCCACAGTAGAATGTTGCGAATATCATGGACCGAGAAACAATGGTGAGATTATCTTCCACAGTAGAATGTTGCGAATATCATGGACCGAGAAACAATGGTGAGATTATCTTCCACAGTAGAATGTTGCGAATATCATGGACCGAGAAACAATGGTGAGATTATCTTCCACAGTAGAATGTTGAAAATAACACAGACAGAGAAGAATGTTGATATTACCATAGACAGAGAAGCGTGTTGACGATATGGCAAACAGAGAAGAATGTTGATATTACAATAAACAGAGAAGAATGTTGATATTACCATAGACAGAGAAGAATGTTGATATTACCATAGACAGAGAAGAATGTTGATATTACCATAGACAGAGAAGCGTGTTGACGATATGGCAAACAGAGAAGAATGTTGATATTACCATAGACAGAGAAGCGTGTTGACGATATGGCAAACAGAGAAGAATGTTGATATTACCATAGACAGAGAAGCGTGTTGACGATATGGCAAACAGAGAAGAATGTTGATATTACCATAGACAGAGAAGAGTGTTGATATTACCATAGACAGAGAAGCGTGTTGACGATATGGCAAACAGAGAAGAATGTTGATATTACCATAGACAGAGAAGCGTGTTGACGATATGGCAAACAGAGAAGAATGTTGATATTACCATAGACAGAGAAGAGTGTTCAGATAATCATGGATAGAGAAGAACTTTGAAAATAACATAAACTGAGAAGAATGTTGGAAATATCATGGACAGAGAAAAATGTTTCAGATATGACGGACAGATTGGAATACGGAGAATATTGATGAATGGAACAGTCGTAAAAATATCTGTACATATTGTTGACAGCAAAGAATGATAATATCTTGAAAAATTAGGTAAATATTAAAAAACAAACAGTTTGTGTTTTTAGTTCGTATATCAATTATCAACTTTGAATATCTAGGCTTTGTAAAAAAACAGCATTGGAGACTGTTTGACAGAAATTAAAAAAAGGAGGATGGCCTTAGCAATGCAAAGATTAAACAGCCTTAAAGTCTATGGTTAAGCACCAGCAAGAAGATAAAATTTGTATTGTGAGAGCATGCATCTTCCCTGTGGCTACATACGGATGTGAGTCGTGGACTATCTCCCAGTCCTTAAGAAAGAGAATAGGCGCTTTTGAGCTGAAATGCAATAGAAAGATTCTCAGAATATCTTGGACAAAGAAGATGAGAAATACTGACATCTTAAAAGATCTGAACATCAAGGAAGATTGGCTAATAAACAGCATCCATTCTCGGAAGCTGAAATATTTTGGTCATATCAAGCGCCACGACAGATTAGAAAATTTTTTTTAGCAGAAGGCATGGTACCAGGAAGTAGGGGCAGGAGCCGACCGACACGAAAATGGGCACGGGATATAAGTGACTTCTTGAGTGTGAAAGTACATGAGGCGGGAGAGCTGGCGAGAGACCGAGTTTCTTTCAAGCAGACTGTGATGAGACCGACGATCTGCAACGGACATGCTACATGATGATGATGATGTTATCACTTATCAAAGCCAAGTAAAAACAACATAAATGTACTCTAGATCTCAAATATTCATCCACGCCAACGTTCGCCTTGTTTCAAATGCGTCCTGTTTTTTCCCCATTGAAATGTTTGTTTGATATTCGCTTAAAAAGTCAATATTCGTCCTTCCTCCCACGTAGCCGGCGAGTCATCGGGCAAGAAACAAAAAAATGATGGGCCGGTTCCAAGTGCTGAAATGAAAGAATGGCTGTCCACTTTCACAAAAATGGCAGGTTTTCATCAAGAAACAGAACCCCAGCATTGCAGTAGTAAATCAGCGTATCAGTGCATCTGATAACAGTATGTCTGAACACTTCCGGGGAAAAAAAAAACTATGATGAACCATGTCTACATACAAATTAGCAAGATTTGTGAAACAGAATAGCATCAGATTCTAAAAAAGACTAAAGTGCATAAGTGGAGTAACAACCAGAACTTTCCATCGGAATTTACAGCCGATGAACCCTAAGACATAGAATAGGATATGGAACTTACAAAAAAGTGTGATTTGGATAAGCTTCGAAAACTTCAGAAAGTCCCCAAGAGACTTGCTGAACGAAACGAGACTGGATTGTTTCAGTCGATGATGTTGATCACCATCAGTACCAGGACTGCTTCCAGGCAAGGATTGAGATTTGTGGATAGATCTGTGCATACGCTAGCTGGCATGGCACATGATGATGACGATATCAACAGAAGATTTGAAATAAATAACTCTGTGGTTTGTGGAAAAGACCAGACAAGAGAAGCGGGAAGTTCCAGAAGGCTGTGTACAATGTGCCAGACAAAATATTACAAGAAACTTCAGCTTTGTGGAACAGAGAGTTATGATTGGCGAAAATCTTGCAAAAAAGAAGAAGAAGAAGAAAAAGGAGAATGAAGGATGGGAGGGGGGGGGGGGTGGGGACCGCAACAAAAATACAAGAAGGGAAAAAAAAACAGCAGGAGGAAATTCGACGAAGGATATTTTGGCGGAAGTCTTGGATAAATTGCTAGTTTTTCTGGCGTTGAGAGACACGCATGAGTGGTCACACGGAGAGGCGGGAGTTGTAGCGTGTCCCCACATGACAGATATGGCTTCTAATTGGAACTGATGCGTGACACAATAGACAGGAAGAGAGCTAGAGATAACGATCATTGCCTTATAGAAATGTTGTCAACATAACAGGAAGCCATGAGCTCGCCTAGGAATGATGTCCCTATGTAAATGGACAGGCAGGTTAAAAAAAATACAAACAGGCAGATGGAACAACGGACTGATTATATAACAGTAAAAACAAGAGTAAAACGTTGGGTACTTAATTTATAACTTACCCCTGACGTCACGACAACGTCGCGGGAGACATTCCCAATAAATTCTAGGGTGTTCAGGTTGTAGTTTCTCGAGATTTCTTTACAGTTAAGTTCAGGGTTAGGGTTAGGGTTATGGTTAGGGTTAGGGGTAGAAGACACTAGATAAACACTCAAAAAAACAAAAAGCACCACAAAACAGCACACTTGCACCCCTTGAAATAATGGACTGTCAGGTCAGCTGTGGAGTTCCCACGGGGATTTCCTGTTTGGGGTACATTATAAATAAAGAACCATACGTTGTTTTTTTTCCCATTGCCTTGGCTGTGTTGTGTATATTCTGTGAGTCGTTGGCGTCAGGTTCAAAGTTAGCAAGAGCCAATGTATGTGTTTGTCATATCAGTGTATGTGTTTGTCATATCAGTGTATGTGTTTGTCATATTAAGTGTATGTGTTTGCCATATCAGTGTATGTGTTTGTCATATTAGTGTATGTGTTTGTCATATCAGTGTATATGTTTGCCATATCAGTGTATGTGTTTGTCATATCAGTGTATGTGTTTGTCATATCAGTGTATGTGTTTGTCATATCAGTGTATGTGTTTGTCATATCTGTGTGTGCGTTTGTCATATCAGTGTATGTGTTTGTCATAACAGTGTATGTGTTTGTCATAACAGTGTATGTGTTTGTCATATCAGTGTATGTGTTTGTCATATCAGTGTATGTGTTTGCCATATCAGTGTATGTGTTTGTCATATCAGTGTATGTGTTTGCCATATCAGTGTATGTGTTTGTCATAACAGTGTATGTGTTTGTCATAACAGTGTATGTGTTTGTCATATCAGTGTATGTGTTTGTCATATTAGTGTATGTGTTTGTCATATCAGTGTATGTGTTTGTCATATCAGTGTATGTGTTTGTCATATCAGTGTATGTGTTTGTCATATCAGTGTATGTGTTTGTCATATCAGTGTATGTGTTTGTCATATCAGTGTATGTGTTTGTCATATTAGTGTATGTGTTTGTCATATCAGTGCATGTGTTTGCCATATCAGTGTATGTGTTTGTCATATCAGTGTATGTGTTTGTCATATCAGTGTATGTGTTTGTCATATCAGTGTATGTGTTTGTCATATCAGTGTATGTGTTTGTCATATTTGTGTATGTGTTTGTCATATCAGTGTATGTGTTTGTCATACTAGTGTATGTGTTTGTCATATCAGTGCATATGTTTGCCATATCAGTGTATGTGTTTGTCATATCAGTGTATGTGTTTGTCATATCAGTGTATGTGTTTGTCATATCAGTGTATGTGTTTGTCATATCAGTGTATGTGTTTGTCATATCAGTGTATGTGTTTGTCATATTTGTGTATACAGTAACTATTCCTATCTCAGCGATACGCTGCGGGATTTACTGAGGAGAGTATCCGCGCACTTGTGGAATGAATTGATCAATGTACAATGAGGATAATCTGTGGTCTCATTAGCCACCCAACCTCCATACCCTTCAAGTATGGGAAAAAAAATTATTGCGCTAGTCTGAGTCAGTCATACAAAAGAGTGAATAGTACACTCCCCCCCCCCCCTCTCCGTCTACACACACACCCTTTCGATTCTAAGAGAAAGGGCAACTGAGGTAAGCAATCCAGATAAATGTGAATCTGCAAATGCTCTGAAAATTATACTTCAGACAGTAAGTTAGTTTAGTTTAATTAGTAAGTTAGTTAGTTAGTTAGTTAGTTAGTTAGTTAGTTAGTTAGTTCGTTAGTTCGTTAGTTCGTTAGTTCGTTAGTTAGTTAGTTAGTTAGTTAGTTAGTTAGTTAGTTAGTTAGTTAGTTAGTTAGTTAGTTAGTTAGTTAGTTAGTTAGTTAGTTAGTAGTTAGTTAGTTAGTTAGTTAGTTAGTTAGTTAGTTTTAGTTTAGTTTAGTAGTTAGTGAGTAGTTAGTAGAGTAGTTAGTGATGAGTGAGTAGTTAGTGAGTGAGTTAGTGAGTTAGTTAGTTAGTTAGTTAGTTAGTTAGTTAGTTAGTTAGTTAGTTAGTTAGTTATTTAATTCGTTCGTTCGTTAGTTAGTTAGTTAGTTAGTTAGTTAGTTAGTTAGTTAGTTAGTTAGTTAGTTAGTTAGTTAGTTAGTTAGTTAGTTAGTTAGTTAGTTAGTTAGTTAGTTAGTTAGTTAGTTAGTTAGTTAGTTAGTTAGGCGCGAGTTAATCTTTATTGCACAAGGAGCTGTCAGTCCATGCGTGCTCAGACTCCATCCTTACAATTCCTGCCTTGTACAGCGACTTACTACACTAGCGCTGGCTTCGTGTGTTCTTGCTGTTTAGCTTTCTGTATATTGCTCTTGTCTAGCCTCACCTCTTTTCATTTGTCACACTTGCAGCTCAAGTAATTGGCTACAGATTCAGTCATCTCTTGTTACTTGTCACATGGATGAGAACCAACGAATCAACCAACGAAGTCCCCCCCCCCCCCTTTTTTCCGCCCCAAGGGTTAAGAACTGGGCACGCAGGTCTGTTTAACATTCTACCTCTCCAGTCTCACTCCTAGCATACAGCTGTTCATTCATACATAAGTGCATAGATACAAATAAAATAGGTAACGTCAACTTAGTCCTAATTATAAGTGTTTGAAACAGCTCTTATTATTCTGACATTACCGAACAACTTTTTATTAAAACTATATCCAAAAATATTATAAATGTAATAGGTGGCATAAACATCGAGAAAAATTAAATATTAACCTCACACACTGGAATGTGCTCGACTGGCACCTACATTTGTAAACAATAATTCTTAGAATAATAGAAGATAACAAATCCAAGGAAAATATACCATATGCTTAATATACTACGGTATAATCTTGTCAGGGAGCATGTAATCTGTACTGAGATAATATTCAAATAGTTTCCGATTGTATGTATAGAGGTTAATGGTATTTTTGATTTGTTGGGGAAGATTCCACGACTGAGCTACATAGTAGGCTAGCTAATATTGTTTTGTATCAGTCTGTTCTATGTTTAGGCATATGCAATGTGTCGAGCCGTTTGTTTTGCATTGCTTTATATTTAAATAATTACCAGGACAATCTGGATACGTTTTGGATAATATTCTGTAAATACCTTTAGCCTTTTTGAAGAGTATGCGTTCCTGAAGTGGTAATAGCATATGTCCTTTATGTGGGTTAGAACAGTCGCTTGCGTTGATTATTATTTACTAAGCATAAATCCCTTCTTTATATTTAGTGATCTAAGTCGTTTGATAACTAAATTTGCAGTTATCCCATAAATCTAGAGCAGTAGCCTGAGTAGGTCTGATTGGAGAAGTATAGAATAGCTTCCTAGGGTTTTCATACACAAAGTTTTTAATTTTTGTGAGTTGGTAGACTTCTATTAGCTGTTTCTTTAACAAATGCTTGCAAATTGGAGGTAAAGGTAACATTTCCATTGATGATAAGGTCGGAAGCTTTGTGCTCAGTTACACTTTTCCACTGGGGTGTCACCGATGTAGAGTTTAAGGGCCCTGTGTGGATTTAGAGAAAATATTTGTCTAGTGTTAACATAGATTTTCTTTGTCTTATTAATGTTGATGTGTATGTGGGTAAAATCCATAATTTAGTCAGTCAGTTATCATAAACGACTACACATAACGGAGGTTCAAAGGTTAAAGCCCGCTGTCCAACTTCCACACACCCACACTGGCCTTGTGTTGATTCTCTGGCTGGGTTCACATGGTGCTCGTTGATGACACCTGATGTTTGAGCTTCAGATGATCACTGGTTGGCTTCAGCTCCTCATTTACTGAAAGAATCATCAATCGATCATGTACCGCCTCCACCATGGAGGTTTGCTTCAGCGGACCTCTCATATAACGCTGGTGTCACGTTCTTTAAAAGGGTTTTCCCCTGAACGAACTAAAAAGACACTCTGAAGTAGTTTAAATGTTAAGGTGTTGGCCCGCAATGGTCAAGACTCTAGGTGGTATCCAGCCGCTCCAAATATAATCCAGCCTACTTCAGGGGTGAGGCGACTCAAATTATGACACCACCGAATTATTAATAAATAGTTCTAGGCGAAACTTCCTCTGACTTCCCCACTACTTTTAAGCCCCCAGACTAGACAATAATCATATGGTGATGAATTATCACAGTACAAAAAGAAATACAACATGCATTCCAGATAACTTAAGAACTGTGAAGGATGGACACTAACCACAGAATTTAAAATTAACAAAACATTATGTAATCAGTGCAACAACAAACAAACAAAAAATGTCAGAAAGGGATTCAGTAAGACAAAGTGAACTCTCTAGTGAAGCAAAGAAGACCCGACTCCAGATGGACTCCTGGTTTGCATCTAGCAGCAGCAAGCATCATCACTACCAATCTGCAGAGTTATGGACCTAGGTAACTGGCAATTGGTGTTAGGATTAATCGCCATCCTTAGTAACCACACCTTATCTGCCCAGGAGGTCCTGTTTATCTGTAGTGCAGCATCTCCCCAGCGTTGACATGGACAATGTTGGAAGTTCCAACAATTGTGAAGAACGTGCAGTAAAGTATGGGTGCTGGTGGCACTCTTTGTTTATGATTCACATAAGGAAGAATGTTCCCTTTAATAAATTAAAGTTTCTATAGTTCTTCTAATCTCTAGGTAGTGGCAGTTGTTGACAGCATGATCACAAAAAGCTCCTGGGTTGCGGGCACAAACTGATGGTGAACATCAAGGAACAGTGGACAGTTATGATCCCATGTGGACCCAGACAAAGGTGCCTGGACGTGAATGGGGTGTTCACTAATGATTCCTCGTACTGTCTGCTGGTTACACTTGATGCGTGTTAGGATACTGATAGTTGACCTGACCTCCAGATATAAGTAACATTCTGTGACAATAAGGATAACCAGAGCTAACCAGTATGTCCATCCGTCCGTCCATCTGTCCGTCTGTTTGTCTGTTCGTCCGTCCGTCTGTCTGTCTGTCCGTCCGTCTGTTCATCTTTCCCCACCTTTCCCTCCCTAGCTTCGCATCTGCTTGCCTAACCATCTACCTGAATGCTGGTTAGACTACTTAAGAAACTATTGCGCTTCCCCACCTTTACCTAGCTGTGACCGAATTACCTGTGGTAGTTACCTGTAGCTACGCCATGAGGTGTCACGGTTCACATGATGCTGATTATACTATTATCACCACCACCACTGTTTAGTTTTTCGTGGACATAAATTACCGATGACGACGATACATTTGAAAATTGCACACTCTAAGCGCCTTGTTTATAGCGCAAAGTACAATGTCTGCTTCCTGCTGCGTCCCATCCCGACTGCACCTTTTGAAACTGCTGCCTTTGTCCCGCACCGCCCATTTGCTGTTAGCTGAATACAGAAACATCTACTCGAGTATTCACACGGTCTTTTTGTCTCAGTTGTACCAGACAGATAAAGTCTGTTTTTGATGCTAACAGCAGGTTAAATACATCAAGAAGGACCTCCCGCGGCCCATAATGTCCGTGTTTATGGACCATGCACTAGGGAATTGATCCGTAACGGTTATCCTGAATAATATTTTTTTTTTTTTAAACCACTATGGCATGTGATACCTGACTGCAGCATGTCGACTTTTTGTTGAAAAATAGTTCATTGACACCTTTCAACCGCTAGAACACATTTCTTCTTCTTGTTTTCGTGGGGTGTTGTTTATGCTCAGGTCAGTCCTTCAGTTGGGCTGACTCCGTAAACTGGTATGTCAGTAGCAGGTCCTTCATGGTTCCCCATTGCTTGCTTTGCACACTTTCCTCCTGAGGCCAGGTCTCTTTTCGAAGTTGTAGGTAGACAGGCACACTGTGGGGACTGTACAATCTTTATGTCATGCATCTGGTAATTGAACCTGCAGTGTCCTGTTCGCAGACGGACAGTTAATGTTGCTTTTCAGAATGACCCATGTAAACCATACAGGAACTTGTCCTAGCTCTTCGATACTTGATGTAGCCCTCTCAAACGTGGCATGGTCCTTCTAAAACTTGATTTGGCATTTAGAAACTTGATATAGCAGTTTAGAAACGTGATATAGCCGTTTACAAACTCAATATAACAATATAAAAACATGATATATCCCTCTGGAAACGAGATAGCCGTTTACAAACTCAATATAACAATATTCAAACATGAAATGTCCCTCTGGAAACTTGATATAGCCCTTCAGAAGCTTGATTTTTCCTCTAGAGACGTGATATCGCGTTCTAAAGACGATATGGCTCTCCAGGAACTTCGATTGGCCTTCTAGAAACTTGATATATTAATCTATAAACTTCTTTTGTTACTCTGGAAACTTATTCCCCTCCATAAAAAATTGATATGTTCCTCTATAAAAAGGATATGTCCCTCTAGAAACTTGATATAGCCCTCTAGAAATTGATATCACCATCTAGAAATTGCCTTCTAAAATGTGACATGGTTCACCTGAAACTTGATAAGGGCGTGGATAAACATGACCCTCTGAAAAGTTGATATTTTACAGCGTAGACTCGATATGACTTAAGGAACCTTTGTCTTTTTAGAAACTTGATATTTTACAGTGTATAATTGATATGACTTAAGGAACCCTTGTCCTTTTTGGAAACTTGATATTGCCATCTAGAAGTTTATGTACCCCTGCTGACTTCATATGGCCCTCTAGAAACTTGACGTGTGCCTCTGTTAACTTGATAGAACCCTCTGAAAACTTGATGTGTTAGTTTGGACTTGATATTGCCCTCTAGAGACTCATGTCCCTTTGAAGCTTGATATTGCCATCTAGAAACTTGTCTCCCTGCAGACTTGATACGACCGTCTAGAAACTTACGTCTCCCTGCAGACTTGATACGACCGTCTAGAAACTTATGTCTCCCTCAGACTTGATACGACCGTCTAGAAACTTCATGTGTGCCTCTGATAACTTGATATAACCCTGTAGAAACTTGTTCTCCTGGAAACTTAAGATGTCGCTGTATAAATGTATGTCGCCTCTAGAAATGTGAATTAACCTTATAGAAAGAGAACATCTGTCTGTGACAGCGTAGACTCGATATGACTTAAGGAACCTTTGTCTTTTTAGAAACTTGATATTTTACAGTGTATACTTGATATGACTTAAGGAACCCTTGTCCTTTTTGGAAACTTGATATTGCCATCTAGAAGTTTATGTACCCCTGCTGACTTCATATGGCCCTCTAGAAACTTGACTTGTGCCTCTGTTAACTTGATAGAACCCTCTGAAAACTTGATATGTTAGTTTGGACTTGATATTGCCCTCTAGAGACTCATGTCCCTTTGAAGCTTGATATTGCCATCTAGAAACTTGTCTCCCTGCAGACTTGATACGACCGTCTAGAAACTTACGTCTCCCTGCAGACTTGATACGACCGTCTAGAAACTTATGTCTCCCTGCAGACTTGATACGACCGTCTAGAAACTTCATGTGTGCCTCTGATAACTTGATATAACCCTGTAGAAACTTGTTCTCCTGGAAACTTAAGATGTCGCTGTATAAATGTATGTCGCCTCTAGAAATGTGAATTAACCTTATAGAAAGAGAACATCTGTCTGTGACAGCGTGCATTTAATCACGCACAAGATAATAATGTCTAAAGTCGCTAAAACTTTATTGTTTATGAAAGTTCACAAACGAACATAAAGGGTGAACTTAGAAAACTATAAGAAAACAAATCGCTGACGTAAGTACACCAGTGTCCACCTGACCAGATGGCGACCCACCTGCTGTGTGGATCTCACGCTTGATGCCAGATAAATGACATGCTGGCTAATCTTCCGAGCAAAGATCACTGACCCGCACCGGCTGGTTCAAACTGGCAACCCAGGCAGATAGTGTTAGAAATGTTAAGCTTGTTAGGTTTTTAACCAGATAAGGCCAAAATATGAGCTCAGGCCAATTAAAGAGTCAATAAACTTTTGTTTGGGAACTTTCTCTTGTTTGAGAAATATATTGACAGGAAAGAGGCCACACACACACAGCTTAATAAGCAGATTGAAGTATATTGATAGGCTCTCACAGATACAAACGAATGAAGTAGAGAAAGACACACATACTAGACAACATAAATATGAAAATTGCAGTGAGATAAAATATAAAGTTTTGTGTAATCTGTATGTGGGAGCCGCCGTGCCCTAGCCGCTAGACGCTCGACTGCGAATCGGAAGGTCGTGGGTTCAGGATCTGATGGAACCGTACTTTTTCAAAAGATGACTTTGCCTTAAATGGGAACCAGGTTAAGTCATGGGAAGGAAAGGTGGCCGGCGTGATGCTGGCTACACCCACCAAGTGCCGACTGATGTATACAGTATAGGTCTAACCCTATATGTCCATATATGCCTGAAGGCTTTAAAAGGGTTAGTTACTTTACTTGTACTTTATATGTGCGTGTATGTGAGTGTATGAATATGTGTCTGCGTATGCTTCACAACAGTAATGGAGCCCACTGTTGACAATGTACCATTATCGTAGCTTAAGGGAGCCGCTGTGGTGAAGACAAGCTCTCCTGCGGATCTGAAGGTCATGGACTGAAATCCGAACAAGGACGGACATTTTCACAAATGAAGTTGGCTCCCAGGTCGATCCAGCCTAAAATGGATGCCAGATAAAGTCTTGGGAAGTAAAGCCGGCTGATAGGATTTTGACATCACCCACCGAGTACCAGTTGCTATATGCCCAATACGCCTAATGACGTGGAAGAGGGTCGTTTCTCGCAGCCTATGGACATTGGTCTGAGAGTCGGGCCAGAGAAGAGATTGTGTCATCGTGGGACACTGTCTGAGAGTCGGGCCAGAGAAGAGATTGTGTCATCGTGGGACATTGGTCTGAGAGTCGGGCCAGGGAAGAGATTGTGTCATCGTGGGACATTGTCTGAGAGTCGGGCCAGGGAAGAGATTGTGTCATCGTGGGACATTGGTCGCGCTAGGGAAGAGATTGTGTCATCGTGGGGCATTGTCTGAGAGTCGGGCCAGAGAAGAGATTGTGTCATCGTGGGACATTGGTCGCGCTAGGGAAGAGATTGTGTCATCGTGGGGCATTGTCTGAGAGTCGGGCCAGGGAAGAGATTGTGTCATCGTGGGACATGTCTGAGTGTCGGGCCAGGGAAGATATTGTGTCATCGTGGGACATTGTCTGAGAGTCGGGCCGGGGAAGAGATTGTGTCATCGTGGGACATTGTCTGAGAGTCGGGCCAGGGAAGAGATTGTGTCATCGTGGGACATTGGTCTAAGAGTCAGGCCAGGGAAGAGATTGTGTCATCGTGGGACATTGGTCTGAGAGTCGGGCCAGGGAAGAGATTGTGTCATCGTGGGACACTGGTCTGAGAGTCGGGCCAGGGAAGAGATTGTGTCATCGTGGGACATTGGTCTGAGAGTCAGGCCAGGGAAGAGATTGTGTCATCGTGGGACATTGGTCTGAGAGTCGGGCCAGGGAAGAGATTGTGTCATCGTGGGACATTGGTCGCGCTAGGGAAGAGATTGTGACATCGTGGGGCATTGGTCGGGCCAGGGAAGAGATTGTGTCATCGTGGGACATTTGTCTTAGAGTCAGACCAGGGAAGAGATTGTGTCATCGTGGGACATTGGTCTGAGAGTCAGGCCAGGGAAGAGATTGTGTCATCGTGGGACATTGGTCTGAGTGTCGGGCCGAGGAAGAGATTGTGTCATCGTGGGACTTTGTCTGAGAGTGGGTCCGGGGAAGAGATTGTGTCATCGTGGGACATTGTCTGAGAGTCAGGCCGGGAAAGATTTTGTGTCATCGTGGGACATTGATCTGAGAGTCGGGCCTGGGAAGACTTTGTGTCATCGTGGGACATTGGTCTGAGAGTTGTGTCGGGGAAGAGATTGTGTCATTGTGGGACATTGATCTGAGATTCGGGCCGGGGAAGAGATTGTGTCATCGTGGGACATTGTCTGAGAGTCAGGCAGGGAAAGAGATTGTGTCATCGTGGGACATTGTCTGAGAGTCACGTCAGGGAAGAGATTGTGTCATCGTGGGACATTGTCTGAGAGTCACGACAGGGAAGAGATTGTGTCATCGTGCAACATTGTCTGACAGTCGGGCCGGGGAAGAGATTGTATCATCGTGGGACATTGTCTGAGGGTCAGGCCGAGGAAGAGATTGTGTCATCGTGGGCCATTGTTCTGAGAGTCGGGCCGGGAAAGAGATTGTGTCATCGTGGGACATTGGTTTGAGAGTCAGGCCGGGGAAGAGATTGTGTCATCGTCTCCTTAATGCCAAAGACAGTAGTAGGTTGTGAACTACACCAACCTTCCATGTGGAGACGACACACACTTTAATTTTAAGTGTGCATGGGAAAAAGAAAACAGTATCCTTTCACTCTCTTGTAAAAAGTGTGAAATACAACAAACATGTTCCGTGATCCTGTGGAAAAGAAAAATCAAGTCTGTGTTATTTGTATAAGACAGCGGAAGTTCTACTGGCTTAGCCAAATTTATTTGCAAACGTAACAAGTAAGAAGGCGCTTGATGGCGTGTGTGGGTGCCTTGGGAAAACCGGACAGTTTACAACAGGCAGTGTTATGTTTACAGTGTTCCCTGTACAGGCATCTGTGTTTTCTCCCCTGTGATGTTCGCTTTCATATACATTTATTCAGTTTGAGGCACTCTGTTGATCTGAATATTTCATTATTTCTATTGCTCGTATTTCGTATATGACATTTTCATCTCCTTCATATTAATGAGATTTGTCTTCATCTGGCCGTTGTTGATAGAATGTGACGAGATGTTTCTACATGAAATCTTGTGAATGCGAATATCATCATCATCTTCACCACACATCAATAATCACAGTTTTGTTTTAATTTCCCCTGCATGATTGCTCATTACAAAGATCAACACCCTGCGACTCAGAGAGGCACTATTCAGACAAGAATCCAACAGTGGCATTTCAAATAAAAACTGTTTAGTCCAATAAAATAATTTTGTTAAGGCACTTGTTGGTTACTAAATAATATGTACAATGTATCTTAAATTTTGCACGGAAATATTTGTGTGTCGGGAAACGTTTGGGGCCGTTCAAATTTCATGAGCGGGAAGTTCACAATTGTTGATCTGCTTTCATAAAACAGTACTGTTTCTTCATCTCGGCACTGTGATTGTTTTAAGCAGCAGGTTCACATCGCGGTGATGCCACTGCAGTTTTGGGTTGCTCGTTTGTCCACAGCGCTCTCAAATCAGTTCCTCTTGTCTCTGCGTGCACGAGGGTAAGTCCATGGCTGCCTCTTGTCTCTGCGTGCACGAGGGTAAGTCCATGGCTGTCTCTTGTCTCTGCGTGCAGGAAGGTAAGTCCATGACTGTCTCTTGTCTCTGCGTGCAGGAAGATAAGTCCATGGCTGTCTCTTGTCTCTGCGTGCAGGAAGGTAAGTCCATGGCTGCCTCTTGTCTTTGCGTGCACGAGGGTAAGTCCATGGCTGCCTCTTGTCTCTGTGTGCACGAGGGTAAGTCCATGGCTGCCTCTTGTCTCTGCGTGCACGAGGGTAAGTCCATGGCTGCCTCTTGTCTCTGCGTGCACGAGGGTAAGTCCATGGCTGCCTCTTGTCTCTGCGTGCACGAGGGTAAGTCCATGGCTGCCTCTTGTCTCTGCGTGCAGGAAGGTAAGTCCATGGCTGCCTCTTGTCTCTGCGTGCAGGAAGGTAAGTCCATGGCTGCCTCTTGTCTCTGCGTGCAGGAAGGTAAGTCCATGGCTGCCTCTTGTCTCTGCGTGCAGGAAGGTAAGTCCATGGCTGCCTCTTGTCTATGCGTGCAGGAAGATAAGTCCATGGTGTCTCTTGTCTCTGCGTGCAGGAAGGTAAGTCCATGGCTGCCTCTTGTCTCTGCGTGCAAGAGGGTAAGTCCATGGCTGCCTCTTGTCTCTGTGTGCACGAGGGTAAGTCCATGGCTGCCTCTTGTCTCTGCGTGCACGAGGGTAAGTCCATGGCTGCCTCTTGTCTCTGCGTGCACGAGGGTAAGTCCATGGCTGCCTCTTGTCTCTGCGTGCACGAGGGTAAGTCCATGGCTGCCTCTTGTCTCTGCGTGCAGGAAGGTAAGTCCATGACTGTCTCTTGTCTCTGCGTGCAGGAAGATAAGTCCATGGCTGCCTCTTGTCTCTGCGTGCACGAGGGTAAGTCCATGGCTGCCTCTTGTCTCTGCGTGCACGAGGGTAAGTCCATGGCTGCCTCTTGTCTTTGCGTGCACGAGGGTAAGTCCATGGCTGCCTCTTGTCTCTGTGTGCACGAGGGTAAGTCCATGGCTGCCTTTTGTCTCTGCGTGCACGAGGGTAAGTCCATGGCTGCCTCTTGTCTTTGCGTGCACGAGGGTAAGTCCATGGCTGCCTCTTGTCTCTGTGTGCACGAGGGTAAGTCCATGGCTGTCTCTTGTCTCTGCGTGCAGGAAGGTAAGTCCATGACTGTCTCTTGTCTCTGAGTGCACGAGGGTAAGTCTATGGCTGCCTCTTGACTCTGTGTGCATGAGGGTAAGCCCATGGCTGTCTCTTGTCTCTGCGTGCACGAGGGTAAGTCTATTGTTGCCTCTTGTCTATGCGTGCACGAGGGTAAGTCCATGGCTACCTCTTGTCTCTGTGTGCACGAGGGTAAGTCCATGGCTGCCTCTTGTCTCTGCGTGCACGAAGATAAGTCCATCATGTCTATCTCTTGTCTGCGTGCATGAAGGTAAGTCTACGTCTTGGGCTCATGCCTATTTAAGGCGTGGTCGACATGGAGGTCAAGGTTATGTGAGTCCTACACAGTGAAGGTCGACATAGAGGTCAAGGTCATGTGAGTCCTACACAGTGCAGGTGGGCGTCTCTATTGCGACAGAGCTTCAAAATGTCGGGAGTGCCGATTTCGATATCGGCAGCAGACGTTTTGGCAGCAAACCGTCTTGCTTTGGTTTCAGCAGGAGGCATCGAGAGTCTATCGTTAAAGAAGCAGTAGTAAACTACTAAACGTAAATTCACCTAGAAAATTCACAAAAGCCAAAAGATGCTGGGGCTGGTTCTGCAACGTCCTGTAAAGGATAGGCAACTAACTTGACTCAGTGCAGTTAGGATGCCACGGACATCAGGTCAGTGGGGATCTCCTAGCTGCGCCGTTATAGTGAACCCCACTGTCAGTCATTACCTTCAGATGATCCTTTTTGTACACCCAACCAGCCCGCTGGAAAGACTTGATCCCTAACCTATTCTCATTAGTTAATACCCATTGAGAGGTCTTCGTTCTGGCTGTCGTGTTGATGGAGGCCGTTGTGGTGTAGCAGTCAGACGATCGTCTTCAGCTGGGAAGGCCGTGGGTTCGGGTCCTGATGGAGCGAGACTTTTTTCCCTTCAGAAATGACCTTGGCTTCCAGGTCAACCTTGCTTTAAATGGGTACCAGGTACAGACCTGGGAAGTAAAGGTGGCTGGCGTGATGATGACCTTGACACCTACTGCGTGCCGATTGGTCCATCTATGCAAATATAGGTCAGGTCCTATATGCTATAGTAGACGCGGAGGCGGGAAAATGGGTCCTGTACTTACTACTACACCAACTACTAACGTGTTGGTGGACCACGTTTTCTTCTACAGCTCCATCTAAACAATCGTGATGATTAATTTTGTCAAAGTACTCCATATCTTGCAGAAACCAAGCATTACCCCCCACATCTTGCAGAAACCAAGCATTACCCCCAACATCTTGCAGAAACCAAGCATTACCCCCAACATCTTGCAGAAACCAAGCATTACCCCCAACATCTTGCAGAAACCAAGCTTTACCCCTACATCTTGCAGAAACCAAGCCTTATCCCCACATCTTGCAGAAACCGAGCCTTACCCCCACATCTTGCAGAAACCAAGTCTTACCCCCCACATCTTGCAGAAACCAAGCCTTATCCCCACATCTTGCAGAAACCAAGCCTTATCCCCACATCTTGCAGAAACCAAGCCTTACCAACACATCTTGCAGAAAGGAAGCCTTACCAACACATCTTGCAGAAACCAAGCCTTACCTCCACACCTTGCAGAAACCAAGCCTTAGCCCCACATCTTGCAGAAACCAAGCCTTAGCCCCCACATCTTGCAGAAACCAAGCCTTACCCCCCACATCTTGCAGAAACCGAGCCTTACCCCCCACATCTTGCAGAAACCAAGTCTTACCCCCCACATCTTGCAGAAACCAAGCCTTAGCCCCTACATCTTGCAGAAACCAAGCCTTACCCCCCACATCTTGCAGAAACCAAGCCTTACCCCCCACATCTTGCAGAAACCAAGCCTTACCCCCCACATATTGCAGAAACCAAGCCTACCCCCCCCCCCCCCCCCCCCCCCCACATCTTGCAGAAACCAAGCCTTATCCCCACATCTTGCAGAAACCAAGCCTTACCCCCCACATCTTGCAGAAACTAAGCCTTCCCCCCCCCCCCCACATCTTGCAGAAACCAAGTCTTACCCCCCACATCTTGCAGAAACCAAGCCTTACCCCCCACATCTTGCAGAAACCAAGCGGTGTAATACATTCCTCGAAACCATTGTTATATTTTATGTTGTCAAAATATGTTAGCCCCACATCTTGCAGAAACCAACCCTTGTTCAGTTTTATATTGACAAAATACTTTGTGAAAGCAAATTATACTATACCAACACGTTAAGTGTCAGATGGCAGTTATTCCTGCACTTGTATTGATCACGTGTCTTTCCTAGTCAGACATGTCCGTTCACATTTGTCGAGAAAAGAATCCTCTGTCACTTCCGGTTGTCACTCGTCACCACCAGTGACAGAATCACCTACATCTCTCTCACACACCACATCATTGGAAAATTGATGAAATTGTCTTACTTCAGTCAGGCGTGTCGCCACCGAGATATCTGGGGCGGACGAGGGGCGCGAGGATGCACAAGCCTGTATAATTTTATAGGGGAAGGGCGCAAGGAGATTAATTCTTGTTTAAGTATGTAATACTATAAATCAAAACACTTGTTTTCTTATTTTTGTTATTGCTGTTATATAATGTGCTGAATGACAAATAATGTAAGAGTATGTTTGAATTAATATGAAATATATTAACAGAAACGCAGAAAGAGGAGTCTCTACATAGTTAGGGAACCACTTAATGTCCTTGCACATTTTAAAGGGGTGGGGGAATTAGCCAAGTATTTTTGGGAGGTTTATCTCCATTGACGATGAAGTGCATTTCTATTGCCCAACTGTTTGTGTTGGCACCTCTGACGGCTGCCTTATGCATGTAATGCGTGTGTATGCTACTGACTATGCCAAGACCTCAGTCTGTGTGATTTCCTCCCCCCTCCCCCTCCCCCAAAGAATAGTCATGGACATTCGGTATGGCTTTCGCAAGCATAGAAACGTGACATATATGGATTATCGTGTCAGATACGGTCCAACTGGATTTCCAACAGTAATCTAATTTGACAGGTCATAAAGTTAGATAGATACAAAATATGTCAGTGAAAAAGTTCACGATTCAGTCATTATTTCTGGTGTAAAGGTGTTACTGCGGGTAGATCAGGGATATCTTTAGTCATTTCAGATAAGGTTGCTGGGTTGACCGGATGAATCATTCACATGTTGCCTGGGTGAATCAGTCGCTGCTTGCTTCGACGAGTCAGGATCTATTGTTTCAGGCCGGCAACTATCAGACACTAGTCAGTGATATTCCCAGCCCTGCACGACAGCTTGTACATTCCTCTGCAAGTGGGTACAAATATGCTAAACGGGAAAGTCGGTGGGTGCGTGACAAGTGGGTCCTGATGTACCAGATGGGAAGATCGGTGGGTGCGTGACAAGTAGGTCCTGATGTAAGATAGGAAGAACGGTGGGTGCGTGACAAGTGGGTTCTGGTGTACCAGATGGGAAGATCGGTGGGTGCGTGACAAGTGGGTCCTGGTGTAAGATAGGAAGGTCGGTGGGTGCGTGATAAGTGGGTCCTGGTGTACCAGATGGGCAGATCGGTGGGTGCGTGGCAAGTGGGTCATGATGTAAGATAGGAAGGTCGGTGGGTGCGTGATAAGTAGGTCCTGATGTACCATATGGGAAGATCGGTAGGTGCGTGACAAGTGGGTCCTGATGTACCAGAAGGGAAGATCGGTGGGTGCGTGACAAGTGGGTCCTGATGTACCAGATAGGAAGGTCGGTGGGTGCGTGACAAGTGGGTCCTGGTGTAACAGATGGGAAGGTCGGTGGGTGCGTGACAAGTGGGTCCAGATGTAAAATGGGAAGGTTGGTGGGTGCGTGACAAGTGGG